>JAQPZY010001518.1:115000-715000 GCA_029931535.1 Margaritifera margaritifera
TATTAACATAAACACGGAGACTGCGGAGAATGTTATACATGAACAGTTGGAACTCGTTTTAACTTGTAAATGAAATTTAAAACTAAAACATAATGAGGCCGTGCATGAATAGTCAGACTCAGGTAGTTAGTGCAAACATATGTAATAGTGGTTCGTTGTTTAATCGTGGACAGATCCTTGACCCTTTCCAGAAACAAATGATGATTGCACTATGATTATCCCTTCCCTAGGTAATACATCAATTGTTAATTGCTAATTCATACAGCAAGGTGGCAGCCTGGTGGTTCCATACTTTTACATACATGTATTGCATAAATAATCACATGTATGAAAATGTATTTTTTGATAGTTCGGGTGTGATTAATTTACACTATCAACCTATTCCAGAAAATATGAGATCATCATATCATTAATGGTATCTCAAGCTGATTCCTTTTTGTTAATTATTATTGCGTTTATTCTGTTTGGATTCTGTTAATTTTATATAATATTTCTTAAAAAAGAAGTGTGTTTGTTAAATTATACATGATTATTGAATGCACATGTTTACACTGATGGTCCGAAGTACCATGTAAAACGAAAGACGCACATAATAATTTACAGAAACATAGAGACTGTAAGCAATGGTTCATTGCGGGCAATCAGGTCATATTTACACAAATAGTCTAAACAGTGAATTGGAACTGCGGACGCGCTGTTCGACCAAAACATTTATTTACACAAATAGTCTGAAATATCAATTAAAACAAAGGACGAACATATTTATTACACAAAACATGTAGATGGGGGTAAATGGGACATAACGGACAATCGGGACATTCTTAGACACAGGCCCGTCAACAGAAATTCCCGGCCTCTGGGCAGAGCAGTCATGGGCCCCAAAACTAGTTTCATTTTTTGTATATATTACCTATTGTAATCTATCATAACTTAAACTCTTGCAAGGAACAAATTTTAATATTTACTGCAAAGATTAATTTATTCATTATATAACTGATTTGTCGGCGGGCCCTAGAAATCGCCGGACTCCTGTGCAATTGCCTCCCCCCCCCCCTTCTCTTTTACGGCGGGCCTGCTTACACAGTCTAAAGTATCAATAAGAACTAAGAACTAATATAATTATTTTAGCCAAAAAAAAAAAGAACCTGTAGACAGTGTGACATCACAGACAACGAGGATTCTCTTTATCCAGCAAAATGAAAATGAAAATAAACAGTATTATGCCTTGCATGAACGATTCAGATTTAGGGAGTTAGTGCACTCGGCGTATTTTGGAACATTTTTTAATCCCGAAAAGATCATGAATCCTTCAAAGCATTAAAGAATTAAAGGACGAACTCATTATGATTATTCCTAATCGAGGTAATATATTTATTGTCAATTGATACTTCAGACATCAATGTGACAGCCTCGTGGTTCCATACATGTACTCAGAAGTACATGATAGCTTGCATCAATAAGCTCGTATATCAAAACATCTGTTTGATATTTCAGATGTAATTTTCATGAACAGCAAAATTTCTACGTGATAACAATCTGCTCCTCATAATCTACAGATATTATATAATTCATAAACTCAAGAGCTGATCTATTGTTATTTCCCTTTGTTCTAGTAGTAGCAAATTGGGTATTTTAGATTTAATATCGAGAACGATTAAAGCCTTCTATACGCCATGACTTTTTCATAAAACGAAATAAGTGTGCACTATTTAGGAGAGCTATTAGTAAATTTCAAAAAGACATCCAAATAATATTTTTCTCCCGTGTTGTTTTTGTAGAGGAGACACAATACAGACAGAATACATTGAGAAAATCTCAAATATTCAACAGAGATTAGGTTTGAATACATGGACAAGCACGTCTAATGTGTGTAATGATCATAATCAAATTTCCTCCTTGCTATATATTGATCTTTCTTTATATTTTCCAAGACTTTATGAACTTTGCATAGTAACTCTGTCCATTTAACTTCATAAAGAGTTTGGAACGGGGTGTTTTAGATTTCTTTAGGCTCCAAAGTAACTGAAATGTACATTGCCTCTAAAAAACAAAAACAAAAAAGATAATAAAATTAAAAAGGTTATATATATATATATATATATATATATATATATATATATATATATTTATATATATATACATATATATATATATATATATATATATATATATATATATATATATATATATATATATATATATATAAATCAAAACTCCTCTATTTGAAAACCGAAACAAATTGCGATCCTAAATTTCAATTTTACACTAAATAAAACCCCATAAAACCCAACACACTTCAAACTTGGAAACTTGATTTAGCTGCTAAATTCCAGTCGCGCGCTGGACCAGATTATTGACGGTTAGCAATTACTGTAGTAGCCCTATCGGTGAGAAAATGTGCCAAGGACACGCGTGGTTAAATCAACACTTGACATGTGAGCCGACACAGATTAGGCCGACTATGATCTAATGTGAAGTCCTTGCACCATCAAAACTAGCCAGCTTTTAAGGTGAATTATTAATAACTAAACGCTTGTAGATAAGCCATTTAAAAAGAGTATGTTTATCTACTTATTATATAACTGTGATTGATTTTTTTAGTGTGTATAAAGGATCCATATAAAGAGTTTTGTTTATTTGTTTATTATTTTTTGTAGAATTAAATTAACATAACTGGTTAATAAATCCCGGGTATTAATAAAAAATAAATCAATGAAATTTGGAACTTTTATGACAATAATAAGTATATACGTTTTCACAATTAGCATTTTCATATAATTTTAACAGTTCTCGTCAGCTAGAAAAACGGACGATGATAAATTTAGGCGTTATATAAACAGTTGGCAATGGCTCATTCATTAATTTGTGCTCTATTTAAGCTAAACTTGATTTGTCATTCCATATCATCTGAGAACAAAATTTCATATCCATACATGAATAACAAGTGTTCCCATCCAAATATACTGGCACACATACCTCTGGACAGAAGATCATTTACTTACAGCTGGGATTGTGTAATTCTCTTATTAGCGATTCCAAAGCAATATGGATACGTGCATAAAAGAAAAGAAAAGAAAGAAAACATACCATAGAGACATGATTATTCTAAATTTAGTAAGCACGTTATTGTAACAAACAAAGCATTAACTATAAAAAAGTTTTATTTTATAATAATAATAATAATATATAACCCATTATTAATCTGTTTAAGGGTTTACTTGTCGATACAACTAAAAATCATGTAATTTATTTTTACAATAGACATTTTAATTCCCAAACCAAATACAGAGATCATAATTTTACTTAAAATTGGGTGTTCTTTGAGATCATCATAAATGTATGGCGGAAAAGTAAGAAGTGTCATCTATGTTAATCTGAAAATATTTGTACGCATTTCCGCGGACTCCTCCTGCCTAAACATAACACCATAACTCAACACAGAACTCTCTCTCTCTCTCTCTGTCTCTCTCTGTCTCTCTCTCTCTCTCTCTCTCTCTCTCTCTCTCTGTCTCTCTCTCTCATAATGCTAATCCATGTACAACGGGGCTATAAGTATTGTGTTGTATAACAACAAAGCCTTGAGCAAGTGCTAAGAGTTTTCCAATAAAACCTGACGGGACAACTTGTATTGAATTGACTAGTATTCATTTGGCACCAGTTTCCGTGGATTCCGTAGTTGTTAAAAACTTCAAATATACAGATCCAACGAAAAATTATACATCTATGAAGACAACTACACCCGATCACAATCAAAGGCAGATTCACGAATTTATAAACTGATGAAAAAGTCTTCTTTTTGCAAAACACTCAATAACATAACGAATGACAGCACGACGATATATAATGTGAAGGTGTAATGACCAAGACATCCGAATGTGTGTGTCTATATATATATATATATATATATATATATATATATATATATATATATGTGTGTGTGTGTGTGTGTGTGTGTGTGTCTCTATATATATATATATATATATATATATATATATATATATATATAGAAAGTACCTTTATGACCGTGCAGTTGAAAGTAGGAATAAATATGTTTATTCAATGGTAAAATTTCAATATTTATGACTAGACACCAGTGATGTTATAGGTTACTCTCAGTAACATGTGAATGTGTCTAGTAATTAAAACAGGTATGTGCAACCTATGGTCTGCGATCTGGTTTTATCCTCTTAGTTACATCATAAGGTGTGGCTTTAAAACTCGATTATCCGGTCCGCGACCGTGAGAAAGTTGGACATGCCTGTTGTAGAAGAATGGACAGTATGCATTGCAGCTGCAGTAGCTTCTTTTTTCGACAATACGAATAGTTTCTGAAGTTGATTTTTTATTAAGAATTATCTGCAGTTTAAAGCTTGGAGTATTATACAAGTAGAAAGCAAATAAACACTTGTATAAAATGAGAAAATTCACACTAATACATTTTCAAACTAAAGTTTCTGTTTCACTCGTTTATGAATAATTAAAAATGTATGAATTAGTAACATGGAATATATAAATTCTTCAGCCCAATATTCAGTTTTCATTGTTAAAGAATGATATATTTTATGATTATTTTCCACACTAATATTAAAAGTCTGTCGAGAAAAAAATAAAATAAGAAAAAAATAATCTTACTATTTTTAAAACACTGTGATTGTTGTTTTTTCTTTTTGTTATTTTTTCTTCACAAAGCCAAAGTAGAAAAACTCCAGTATACATGAACAACAAAAATATAATAATGCCTAATACGTTTTTTTGCATTTTAAGATATATTTTCTTGTCTTGGCTTTGTTCTACACCTGCAAGTAGGTCAAGCAATAAGACAGGGGCCACGGAAATAAAATGTGACTCATGTTCGTTAGGGATGGAGGGCGGGAAGGAGACTAGATTGCTCAAATCGCAGTTTGCTTGACTATTGTCAGAAAATACGTGCGAATGGAAATTGACATTGGGGTAAATTACACATACATATAAATACCGTGTATACCTGAGATAAAATCTGGGAACTGTTATGCTATTTTGATATAAAACACTCATTGGTCGTGAAACACTGATATCACAGTGAAAGAAACACTCATGTTTCGGGTTATACGTTATTTTGATATAAACAACTGTTATAAAGATGACAGGAAAAATTAGTGCAATACATAGTAGAGTTAACTGCATTAAACTCGCTACCATGATCGTTAGCAACGGTTGAGTGCTACAGTATATCATCTTCCTCTATAATGGCATTTACACCAACCTTAGATTTGAAATTAATAAAACAACAAGTGCGATCATGTCATGACGTGATTTTGAACCTGTGATCTGTTTCGTCATTTTTGACATCATGACGTCACATCTTGGCGTTTTTAAGAAAGCGTCTTTCATTGAAAATACTTATTACTAAGGCAATGTAAATACTTTCGTTGTTTCATTTATGTGTATAATCTGCTTGAAATATACTAGTTTATCATATGGTTACTGTGTTGTTAGATTAATATACCCATATAATATTTTCCAATATTATACACGTTTAATAACACATGACGATATATAATGTGAAGGTGTTATGACCAAGACATCCGAATGTAATTTAAAGTGAATTTGTGATATAATGTGTTCTATCCTTATTGAGTAACATTGGTATTTATATATAATATCATCTTACATTTGAGAATATTAAATTGTTGGTCTCTAATATAATTGTGGTATACCGTGGTACGTATGTTCCAAAATACCGCGGTAAACCGCAGTACAATATTTGTCGTGGTACCCAGCTCTACTGCATATAGAGATATTGAGTTTGTACATTGGCACGAGATCAATGATACTATTGCTAAGTTAAAAACCGGTCGTTCTCCGCGTGCTGATTCCCTTCAAGCGGAACACCTTAGGTTCTGTGTGCTATTTATGTTTTGTTTTAATAAATTCAATAAAGTTGAAAACATCCCGTTATGGACTTTCATTTCTCTTTATGGCATATTCGTTCGTCATCGTGAAAAAAATGGTTTTTTGAGACCTTTTACAAAGTTTATATGGGCAAGGGTGCTTTTTTCTCTCGTTTGAAATGTCATTTAATCGTAATAAGTTTTAGTATTAAACTTAAAGCAACAAAAGCTGACACTTATAGCGGTTATTAATTCAGTACAAGATTACGTTATTGACGAAGGATCATCTCAAAACAAGGATTTATTAATTAATCATGCAGATTTGTTTCAATGCTCATCATTCCGCCAAAATGCTGCTGATTATAACTTGTTCTCGCCCTTGATACATGCAAAACTATGCTGAAAGTCTGCAAACTGAACAGAGTTTTGAGTTTTAAATGGTATTTGTATGGTCGAGACCAGTCTGTGATTTTAAGTGATCCATGGTAATCGAGTGTTCAGTGTTTGAGTTTTCGAAGTTAATTAATATGAAAACATGGTCGATTTTAAGCGAGGAATAAGCATCTCTCTCTTTTCTCTCTCTCTCTCTCTCTCTCTCTCTCTCTCTCTCTCTCTCTCTCTCTCTCTCTCTCTCTCTCTCTCTCTCTCTCTCTCTCTCTGTATTTACTTTCCTTTATAATCATCTTTTTAGCCAGTAAATCAAAACCCCTCTATTCAAAAACCGAAACAAATTTCGATCCTAAATTTCAATTTCACACTAAATTAAACTCCATAAAACCGAAACTAGCTTCAAACTTGGAAATATATTGTAGCTGATAAGTTCCTGACACGCGCTGAGCCAGATGATTTACGGTTAGCAATTACTGCAGTAGGCTTATTGGTGAGTAAATGTGCCAAGGACACGCGGGGTTAAAACAACACTTGACACGTGCGCCGATACAGATAAAGCCGACCATGGGCTAATGTGAATCGTTGTACCATCAAAATCAGCCAGTAATAACTAAACGCTCGTTGATAATCCATTTGAAAAAGGATTATGTTTATCTGCATATTATATAATTGTGATTGATGCATTTCGTTTGTTTAAAAGGTCCATAGAACGATTTTTGTTTGGTTATTTTTCTTTTCTTTTTTGTTATTAAATTAACGTACCTGGTTAATAAAGCCTGGATATTAATTTTAAAAAATGAACTTTGGAACGTTTGTGACAATAATAAGCATATAAGCTCATATAGTTTCACAATTAACATTTTCATATAATTTGAATCACTTCCGTCATCTAGAAAAAAACGACCGTGGATAAAATTTAGGCGCTTTATAAACAGTTGGCAATGTCTATTTCATTACTTTGTGCTCTTTTCAAGTTAAACTTCATTTTTCATCTGACAACAAAATTGCATCTCCATAAATGAATAACAAGTGTTCCCATCCAAATATGCTAACACATAGACGTCTTTATGGATGATCAACTAGTTACAGCTGGGATTGTATAATTCTCTTACAAGGGATTCCTAAGCAATGTGGATACGTTCATAAAAAAAGAAAAGAAAGAAAATATACCATAGAGACATGATTATTGTACATTTAGTCAGCACATTATTGCACCAAACAAAGCATTAACTACAAAAGGTTTTATTTTAGACAAAAAATAATATATACCCCATGAATAATCTGTTTAAGGGTTTACTTGTCGATACGAATAAGAATCATGTCATTAATCTTTTACAATAGACATTTTAATTTCCAAACCATATATAGAGATCATGATTTTACCTTAAATTGGGGGTCCTTTGAGATTATCAAAAAAGTATGGAGGAAAAGGAAGACGTGTCATCTATGTTCATCTAAAAAAATTTGTACGCATTTCCGCGTATTCCTCATGCCTAACCATAACACAGAACTCTCTCTCTCTCTCTCTCTCTCTCTTTCTGATCTCTCTGATCTCTCTCTATTAATATTAATAGATGAACAACGGGGCTATAAGTAATTTGTAGTATATAAAAAAAAACCTGAGCAAGTGCTAAGAGTTTTCCCATAACACCTGACGAGAATACTTGTTCTGAATTGACTAGTATTCATTTGGTGCAAGTTTTCATGGATTCTGTAGTTGCCACTAACTTCGAATATACAGACCAAACGAAAAATTATCCGTCTATGAAGACAAGAGTACCTCAACACAAACAAAAGCATATAAACGAATCATAAACGGATTGAAAAGTCATTCTTTTGCAAAAGCACGGAATTTGATTCTCAGAACAATTCATGAAGTCAAACTATTATGGACAGCTATGTAGTATTTTGAAGTGGACTTCTGTAATAGTAAAGGGAACGGCAATTTACTGTGAACCAGATATATAGACCAATTAAAACAATAACTGTACACTGTAACTGATTGCCGCTCTTTAAAATGAACTATAATTTCTGTTTTGTTTTGTGTGTGTTTGTTTTGTCTTATACTAAATAAATAAATTCAGAAAACAATAGATGTTTTAGGTAGTACTTCCCACTCTTCTAAACCTACAGAAATGCTAGTTACAAATGTCCTTTTACATAGTATTAATTAATCACTGCTATATTTGCAAGCAACGAAAACTATTTGCAATCCGAAAGTCGCCTGTTGGTGTTTTGATATTAAGATTGCCTCAGACTTTGCCTATTCGCATTAAATCGCTGTTTATTGCATGATGGGTGATACTGCTTTATAATTTATAATTTACTATTTTATGTTGATGGAAGTAAAATCGAGAATGTCCTTAAAGATGGCATTGAGTGTGGTGCATTAAATTTTGCAATATCCGTACTTAGTCAGTACGGAAACACCATAGAAACCTTGGTCTCTATTAATCCATGGAGTTTACAAGTCTTTAGTTGGATATACTCTGAATTTTTAAGTTAGCCACCCGGACGACAGGGGCCGCGGAAACAAAATGTGACTCATATTAGTTAGGGATGGAGACCGTGTAGTTTTGCTCAAATCGCAGTTTGCTTGACTGTTGTCAGAAAAGACGTGCGAATGGAAATGGACATTGGGGTAAATTACACATACATGTAAATATCGTGTATACCTGAGATAAAATCTGGGAACTGTTATGATATTTTGATATAACACACTCACTGGTTGTGAAACACTGATATCACAGTGAAAGAAACACTCATGTTTGAAAATTAGGACTTTTGTTTGAAAAAAGGAGATACAAAACAGTGCTGTTTTTGCTGGTTGTAGACAATTCATATCAAAAATGACAGTGTAGGAAGCAATTGTTTTTGATAGGTTCAACGTTCTTTAAATCTTGTTTTCTTTTATTGGCAGATCTCTGTTTTCTGATAGCCGTTGAGACTAAACGTTGTTACTGATAAATTTGTACTTGTCTGAGGTTTATGTAAAGATTCTTCCTTATATAAGATTCTTAGCCTTTCTTCAAGCACATGCTTCAGTCCACCTGTGTGTGTGTGGGGTGGGGGAGTGGTGATTGGAAAGGGGGGACGAAGTTGAAATATTTCCAATGATCAGCTGATTGCTGGAAGAGGGCATTTTTATTATTAATATTTTATGTAACGAACCTTAGATTGTGATGAATGGAAAGTCGAATAGGAAACTTCAATCACTGGCAGACTAAATGAGTTTCTCTACAGATGGCGACAGGAACAATAATCAATGCATGCTTTCTATCAAATAGAAAATGATGGAAACGTTGTTGCGGCATAGTTTCGGGTTATACGTCATTTTTATATAAACTACTGTTATGATAATGCCAGGAAATATTCGTGCAATGAATAGAAGTATTAACTGCATTAAACTCTCTACCGTGATCGTTAGCAACGGTCGAATACTACGGTACATCATCTTCCTCTATAAGGGCATTGACACGAAACTTCGATTTGAAATGAATAAAACGACACGTACGATCACGTCATGACGTCATTTTGAACCTGTGATCTCTTTGGTCATTTCTGACATCATGACGTAGCATCTTGATGTTTTAAAGAAATGGCCTTTCAAAGAAAATAATAATTACGAAGTATATGTAAATACATTCGTTGTTTCATTTATGTGTATAATCTGCTTGAAATACATGAGTTTATCATACGGCCAATGTTATAAATATATATATATATATATATATATATATATATATATATATATATATATATATATATATATATACACCTATATCATATTTTCCAATATTACACACGTTTGGTAACACCCAATGACATAACGAATGATGGCATGACGATATATAATGTGAAGGTGTAATGACCAAAACATCCGAAAGCAATTTAAAGTCGTTTTTTATTATTTTTGCTGTCATTATTGAGTAACATTAGTATTTATATATAATATGATCTTATATTTGAGATTATTTCAGATGAAAGTTATGAAATACGTTGAATATTTTTTTAAAAATTGCGAGCCCGTAATCATTCAACTCGTTTAATATATTTCAGTTGAAACAGACACTCGTAAGATCCTTCACTGTTGTTCATATAATTTTACATGTCATTATTTTTTATTGACAAACACTTTGCTTTCAAAAAAGGTAACTTCATTTTGTCCTGCCTAGCATTCATGTACCAATTTAATACTCATTTTATCTCTGCAATACAAAAATGCAGACAATCCAACTATCTTGAGCACTATTTTACCTTTTGTAACTGTACATGAGGGAGAACGCTGTATCTCGTCAGTGCGTAACTATTGAAACGTTATGTCAATACCCTGGGGACCAGCCTTGACCTCTTAGATTAGTTATGAAATCACCAGTGTTATATAATTTGTTTTGACACTTATCTGCAGTTTAAAGCTGGGAGCATTATACAAGTAGAATACCAAATAACACTTCTATAAAATGAACAAACACGCACCTACCTTGACCTCTTAGATTAGTTCTGAAATCACCAGTGTTATATAATTTGTTTTGACACTTATCTGTAGTTTAACCTGGGAGCATTATACAAGTAGAATAGCAAATAACACTTCTATAAAATGAACAAACACGCACTATTACATTTTTAGACTGAAGTTTCTGTTTCACTAGTTTATGAATAATTAAAATATGAGCATTAGTAACATGGGCTATAGAAATTCTTCAGCCCAACATTCAGATTTCATTTTAAAGAATTATACTTTTTTATGCTTACTTAACAGACTAATATTAAAAGTCTGACAATGAAAAACTTGAAATGAAAAAGGATAAAATTGCAATTTTAAAACAGAATTTTGTTTTTTGTTTTTTTTTTTTTTTTTTACGAAGCCAAGGCAGGAAAACTACAGTAAACACGCAAAACCAAAATGTAATAATGCCTCATAGGTTTCTTTGTATTTTAAGATACATTTTATTCTCTAGGCTTTGTTCTTCATGTGCAAGTTGGTCAAGAAATAAGGTCATTGCTGTGTCAAAACCTGTCCGGCGTTAAAGCAGACACAAATCCCTGTATAGTAAGTTTACGTTCAAAGCCATAAAGATGAAGATTCAATTTTCAGTTGACTTACATAAAACCAACTCCAACACGTATGTAGAAATGGCATGATTCATAAGTACTTCTTTTTACACAAAGACCGGTTTTGGAATACTGTATATTCTTGTTGCATATAAAAATCTCACCCGTATGTTATCATGTTCTTGTGATATAATTTTTAGTTTTAAAAAGAATCAATGAAAATAATATGAAGAAAAAGTTATGTGCATAGAGTTTGAACAATCAGTGTGCATAATCAATGTACTCTTTATGCCGATTCACTATTGGCCAATAACTTAATTAGGCTGTGCCACAATCTCGGAGAAAAAATGATTATAATTAAAATCCTTTTATGCTTGTCAAAGTTTTGTGTGCCTTCGAGAAGGAGGGAAACCTAATTAAAAGGAAAAATGTTATCTGCACAAACATACATATAATTTACACAGGCAAAGTACACTTGTTGTGAATTAAGGCGACGTTTTTCGGAAAGAACTGTTAGTCGGGGCAGTTTTTTAGTTATCGATACTTAAAAACTTATTGTGAACAATAAAGTAAAACTATCATTTTACATGTACATTTAAAAAGGGGCTTTTGTATACTGTCAAAAGTGATATGTGTTCTATTTTGTAGATAACTGTGGCTTTTTGGGGAAGAAAAACGAATGTACGATCGGATTGTAGAAGCTGCAGTGGCTCAGTGGTTAGCTCTCTGGATACGCTACCAAAAGGCTGCGGTTTGAAATCCTGCTATCGTATCAGCCTGGGTCGGTTACACTGGCGTGTCCCTGGGCAAAGCACTTTACCCCAAGCTGCCTTGGAACTAAATAACCTACCTCTGTTTAATTTTGGCCCTACATTACAAGTATTCTATCGCAGCTAGTAGTACATTGCCACGGATAGAGCAAGTACCTGCATTGCTAACCAGGCCCAGATTTCGCAAAGTTTTGATTTGCGAGTGAATATACCTTTTAATAAAGTAACAAACACTTTTTAAAGTGATATTTTAAATATTATGTAAAAAGAGGAATAGCTAAACATAATTACTGAATACAAACATGAAATAATCACAATTTTTAGAAGCAAGTAAAGTATAGACTTGACATCAATGTGATAACACAAACCTGAAGTCCAAGATGAAATATAATGCCATTGTAATACACGGATCAGAAATTTAAGTATCAAATCAAAAGAAAAATTAATTATTAATTTCACTTGACTTTTTGGAGAAAGTTGTTGAAGGGCATGAATTAAGAGTATAATTTGCATCTTCGCTAAATTTCGCTACCCTGTCAAGAGAAAAGCGTCAATGGAAAATCTATCAAGTTCCGCGCTGCGTGATCTTCACACAATTAATTGGTTTCAGCTAGTGCACGTATGTTAGTGCCACATCCTTAAGATAAATGAAACGTCACTGTGACCCATATTTCACCTTTGCCTGACTTTGGTTAACTTGTTAGGCTCAGGCATGCTATATGTAAAATTTCTACCTAGACTCACGAAACTTGATGAAGTGAAGCATCTTGATAATTATTTCACCCTTCTTGCAAAAATAGATCTCTTTGATATAAATTTCATGCTTCTGTAACTTCGCTGATAACCGCATGCATCTCTATTAGTACTACAACTAACAACGAAACGTCACTGACCTAACCCCTTGGAGAGCTAGCTTTCTGAAATATATATATATATATATATATATATATATATATATATATATATATATATATATACCCTCTTATATGTTGGATAATTGTAAATCACGATAATATCTAGAACTGGGTATCACGACAAATTTTGTACCGCGGTTTACCGCGCTATTTTGGAACAAACAGAGATACGTACCACGCTATACCACAATTATATTAGGGACCAACAATTTAATTTTCTGGGGCAGGGGCATGGGACATTTGTTTTAAATTTCCGTCTGGCAATAGCTGGAAAACATATCTTACTTTGATTTATAGCAAAATACCACCATATTTTATTCATCATATTATTTGAAGAAAAAAATGTATCTTGAGGTGATAAAAAACAACAAAATATCAGCTCAAAACAAAATCGCATCCTCCCACCCCAACCCCCAAAGAATAATTAATTGGTCATTACCTGATAGTTGATGAATTTGCTATGTGTATGCTGATTGTTGTATAAATTGTAATCTAAAAACTGTAACTAAACTGGGATGGTTAAACGTACACTATAGCTGACACCATGTGAAAGACATTGTGTTGACATAAGGGAGCTTGTTTATACAAATAGGAATTGTTGACACTGAATTTACTAGCAGCACTATTTATATAATAGGCTGGGAAACTCTGAGTGCGATGCCAACACCCGGGCACGATGTTTATCAGAGACAGCCAGTAAACATAAAACACACTTACTCAACTAACGAGAACATATTTAGTGAACTTGAGAAATTACGTAAATTGTAAACAGAAAACAACTGCTCTCCTGAAAATCTTCGGAGTACAGGTACTTAACACATTAAAATACGCTAGTAAATAACTACAAAAATATAAGTATTTGTTTATTTGTTTGTTGCTTGGTTTGCTTTTAATCCGAAATTTTGCCAAAAGTTGGATTTGTTTTTAAAGAATAATACTTTTTATGCTTACTTTCCAGACTAATATTAAATAATAAAAAATGAAATCAATAAGGATTTATCATAGTATTTTTAAAAGACAGTAGTGTTTCACTATTGGCCAATAACTTAATTAGGCTGTGCCACAATATCGGAGAAAATATAATTATAATTAAAATCCTTTTATGTTTGTCAAAGTTTTGTGTGCCTTCGAGAAGGAGGGAAACCTAATTGAAAGGAAAAATGTTATCTGCACAAACATACATATAATTTACACAGGCAAGGTACACTTGTTGTGAATTAAGGTGAAGTGTTTCGGAAAGAACTGTTAGTCGGGGCAGTTTTTAATTATCGATAGCTAAAAACTTATTGTGAACAATAAAGTAAAACTATCATTTTTTATATATAAAAATGGGCTTTTGTACACTGTCAAAAGTGATATGTGTTTCATTTCGTAGATAACTGTGGCTTTTTGGGGAAGAAAGAAAGGAATGTACGATCGGATTGTAGAAGCTGCAGTGGCTCAGTGGTTAGCTCTCTGGATACGCTACCAAAAGGCTGCGGTTTGGAATCCTGCTATCGTATCAGCCTGGGTCGGTTACACTGGCGTGTCCCTGGGCAAAGCACTTTACCCCAAGCTGCCTTGGAACTAAATAACCTACCTCTGTTTAATTTTGGCCCTACATTACAAGTATTCTATCGCAGCTAGTAGTACATTGCCATGGAAAGAGCAAGTACCTGCATTGCTAACCAGGCCCAGATTTCGCAAAGTTTTGATTTGCGAGTGAATATACCTTTTAATAAAGTAACAAACACTTTTAAAAGTGATATTTTAAATATTATGTAAAAAGAGGAATAGCTAAACATAATTACTGAATACAAACATGAAATAATCACAATTTTTAGAAGCAAGTAAAGTATAGACTTGACATCAATGTGATAACACAAACCTGAAGTCCAAGTTGAAATATAATGCCATTGTAATACACGGATCAGAAATATAACTATCAAATCAAAAGAAAAATTAATTATTAATTTCACTTGACTTTTTGGAGAAAGTTGTTGAAGGGCATGAATTAAGAGTATAATTTGCATCTTCGCTAAATTTCGCTACCCTGTCAAGAGAAAAGCGTCAATGGAAAATCTATCAAGTTCCGCGCTGCGTGATCTTCACACAATTAATTGGTTTCAGCTAGTGCACGTATGTTAGTGCCACATCCTTAAGATAAATGAAACGTCACTGTGACCCATATTTCACCTTTGCCTGACGTTGGTTAACTTGTTAGGCTCTGGCATGCTATATGCAAACCTTTCTACCTAGACTCACGAAACTTGATGAAGTGAAGCATCTTGATAATTATTTCACCCCTCTTGCAAAAATAGATCTCTTTGATCTAAATTTCATGCTTCTGTAACTTCGCTGATAACCGCATGCATCTCTATTAGTACTACAACTTACAACCAAACGTCACTGACCTAACCCCTTGGAGAGCTAGCTTTCTGAAATATATATATATATATATATATATATATATATATATATATATATATATATATATATATATATACACCCTCTTCTATATTGGATAATTGTAAATCATGATAATAACAAAGGCTGGGTATCACGACAAATTATGTACCGCGGGTTACCGAACTATTTTGGAACAAACAGCGATACGTACCACCCTATACCACAATTATATTAGGGACCAACAATTTAATGTTCTGGGGCAGGGACATGGGACATTTGTTTTAAATTTCCGTCTGGCAATAGCTGGAAAACATATCTTACTTTGATTTATAGCAAAATACCACCATATTATATTCATCATATTATTTGAAGAAAAAAAAAATATCTTGAGATAAAAAAAAAAAATATCAGCTCAAAACAAAATCGCATCCTCCCACCCCAACCCCCAAAGAATAATTAATTGGTCAGTACCTTATAGTAGATGAATTTGCTATGTGTGTGTTGATTGTTGTATAAATTGTAATCTAAAAACTGTAACTAAACTGGGATGGTTAAACGTACACTATAGCTGACACCATGTGAAAGACATTGTGTTGACATAAGGGAGCTTGTTTATACAAATAGGAATTGTTGACACTGAATTTACTAGCTGCACTATTGATATAATAGGCTGGGAAACTCTTAGTGCGATGCCAACACCCGGGCACGATGTTTATCAGAGACAGCCAGTAAACACAAAACACACTTACTCAACAAACGAGAACATATTTAGTGAACTTGAGAAATTACGTAAAATTTAAACAGAAAACAACTGCTCTCCTGAAAATCTTCGGAATACAGGTACTTAACACATTAAAATACGCTAGTAAATAACTACAAAAATATAAGTTTTTGTTTGTTTGTTTGTTGGTTGGTTTGCTTTTAATCCGAAATTTTGCCAAAAGTTGGATTTGTTTTTAAAGAATAATACTTTTTATGCGTACTTTCCAGACTAATATTAAGTAATAACAAATGAAATCAATAAGGAATTACCTTAGTATTTTTTAAAGACAGTAGTGGTTTTCTTTTTTCTTTTTCAGGAAGCCAAGGCAGGAAAACTACAGTAAACATGCAAAACCAAAACGTAATAATGCCTAATAGGTTTCTTTGCAGTTTAAGATACATTTTATTGTCTAGGCTTTGATCTTCATGTGCAAGTTGGTCAAGAGAAAAGGTTATAGCTATGTCAAAACCTGTCGGGCGTGAAAGCAGACGCACATCCCTATATGATAAGTTTCAGTTGAAAGGCATTAAGATGGAGATTCAATGTTCAGTTGACTTACATAGAATACAACTGCTGCACGTAGATGTAAATAACATGAGTTAGTGCCTCGGCACTAAATATCCTATTTGTGTTGCTTTGCCGTAAAACACAAACAGAACTAATCTGGGTCGGATTTTTGTTCAGAATAATGGAATGCCTTTGAGTGGAATAAATGCCATTGGGTATATATTTACAATATCAGTGTACCGGCAATAAAAATAAACAGCACGTCAACTCTAGAAGTTAGGATTGTCGTAATAATGTACATTAAGAACGGTCTCGCTGTCGGTGTTTTATACAGCTGTTCGATTTGCACCTTTCCCTTTCTTTAGCGAAGTCCCGAAATATGCGTAACCTATTGTGGTGTCATTAACAAGATCTTAAACCCAAACTAATACCAACATTCTGCATGAATATCAGGAATAATTTTAAAATGAAAAAGTTATACAAAATAAATAAATACAAGTTTACAAAATTTAATTATGGGAAAGTAGTCATCTGCCATGTTAGAAAAAGATACAGAAACGAAAACTGTTCGATAGTTTTCGGATACTAATATCAGTAGTTTTGCTTGACCTGTATTATAAAACTGTTTGATTTGGATAGGAACATCATGTGCACTAACGATATGACTTTAAAACGGTGTCAAAGAACATGAACGAAGTTAAATACCGAATTAGATGCAGCTGCCTCATAATACATACTAGTGATAAGTAACTGTAACCTCCACAATGATTTCATCTACAACTATCTTCAGTTCTTTATGGCAAATACATTGTTATTTTAATATTTGTTGGTGTGGTTAACGGATTGACTAATTGATTGACTTGACAAATTGTTCTGTAATTAGACTTTAGTGTGATATAATAAGTTTCGAAATAGTCCACCGCTCTGGAGATCATACCAATTAGCTGGATTTGAACGTTTATGGCAGGAATAATACATGTATAAATCCCCCCCCCCTCTCTCTCTCTCTCTCTCTCTCTCTTTCTTTCTCTCTCAGGCATGTTCAAATTTAATGTTGAAAATAGGAGCCAATGTTTGTGTTTACCATACTATGTATTTTCGTGGTGACATCGTATTTTTCAAGCTACTTTAGCTGAATAAATTGAGCGTTCATACGACGTTGCTTCTATTGTATTTTGTAGACTGTTTTATATCAATCTGAAAACAAAAATACTAATATTCAAAAAAGACCACCAAAACACAACATATCTTTTTTTAATCGAATTGAAGTTCCCAACTATTGCTACAGCGCTGACGGCTCGTGTAATAGCCCTGAAGTACAAGGGGTCAATTGTTCTATGACAGTTCATGTTTGTATAGAGTTAGCTGATTGGGATACTTTTTAAATAGTACTTTCAAACAGTTTATCCATTTGTGTTGTTTTGGGCGCTAGTAATGAAAAAGATACACTTTAACGGTACTATACTCTCACGGTTGACTTTCCAATTTACTTAGATTATATTTTTGGCAATTCAAAGTTCATTGTAAAGAATGTTTGCGTTGCTGATTTGGTACTGTATAGGAGACGCGAAGAAATTTTCAAACAGTTTTCTGATCCCCATGTTGCCTTCTGTGTAAAACTTACTAGAAAAAGACTATATGAGTAGGAATATTAATGTCTAATACAGTGTTTAATAAATGTACTTTTAAGTTACGGTATATAGGCTGGTCCTGTCAAACATCTTGTGCATTTTGGCTATCATTAAAAACCTGCTTAAATTTGGAAAAGCAAATAAAACTAAGTGCAGCAGTTGTACTCGATGTAAGTCAACTGAACATTGAATCTCCATCTTAATGCCTTTCAACTGAAACTTACTATATAGGGATGTGCGTCTGCTTTCACGCCCGACAGGTTTTGACATAACTTTGGACAGAAGCAATGACTCATGTTGACATTCCGTGTACTTTACAACTAATAGCGTTGGCTACTGAAAAAATATATAAATCATAATAAAAAGGTCATAAACCAAATGAAACTATATTATAATTTAAAAGATGATACATAATTCCGTAACACATACACACACTAGAGAAAGATTTTATAAAGATATCAAAATCTTTTTTTTCCATTTCATTTTATGTGACAAAATTCAGCAGGTTAAAATACTCCAGATTTACTCCTGCGGTCAATGTTTAATTGATAGTGCATCATTTTTAGACCCAAAATATATTATATACAATAAAGGGCTTTAATAATAAGCCAGTTCAATGTTCATTGGTAAATTTAGATTTTTTTGTGAAATAGAAAACATTTTACTGCTATTGATCTTTATTCTAACACAGCATACAATTCGATAAATAAATAAATAAATAAAGGCAAATAAGTGCACAAGTAGTGTTTGGATATGAGAATTGAAGCAATGACAACAGCCATTTATATCTTTAGACATATACAGGGGTAGAAAAATCCACAGCCTGGGAGCCTGGGAGCCCGGAACGACTAAAAATTAATACCGAGCAACCATATTAACCGAAAGAAAGCCCGATCGGCCAACCAAAATATATTATTTACAACACAAAAAATTATTGCATTAAAAATTATGATAACATTTTATAAGTTTTCTAGCATAAAACATTCAATTGTCACTATGTGTACCTGCAGCTGGGTGCCTGAATTATCTGCATAAAATTCCGTAATTGAATGTTGGGTTATTGCTGTCGGTAAGAGATCACACTAATCTACATGTGTCTGCTGTTCATTATCTGATTAAGTAATCACAGTTCATTCTTCCAGCCCCTCAGGGCAACCCTTGAAGAAACAAGACTCACGAATATTTTGTCACCAAACCAACATACGGTAGTGATTTGTTTCATCTTTGGTTGCCACATTGAAATCCGATGTAAAAGTTTCAGTATTAAAGGGTTTCCGCTTCACACTGAAGTCGTCAAATTACACCTAAAATGAGATGAAATCACTTTTGTCCCGAGCTATTATATTACTATATATATATATATATATATATATATATATATATATATATATATATATATATATATATATATATATATGTATATATATATATATATATATATATATATATATATATATATATATATTATTTATATCATAAACACTGTGCATGGTTAGCTTCTTGAACACTGAACTCGCAGCCATTCAGTCACCGGCGAGTATATCGAAACGAGTGGGGAAAATAGACAAACAAAATAACGAACCTACAAGATGTAATTCAAACATTTAAATGTATTTACAGTTGATCTAAGTCATTATTATGCTTTAATTAACATTGCTACCGACCATAAGATTGTTTTTATCCTCCATCTATCTCTTTTCCCTTTCCGTTGGTCGGTTTGTCTGTAAATTTCAGCATCATTCATAGGTTCAGAGATATCGTCGCATTACACAGGGGAAAATCCGCTACGGTCTTTTTTTCTTTTTATACGGATTTTCGCCCGTACCTTGCGAGGATGGTCCAGAGAAAGAGGGGGGAGGGGTAAACGGATATGCTGACAGACCAACAGAGAGAGAGAGAGAGAGTAAGATTATGTTTTTATTGTCCATCCCTATGTTTCTCTGTTGGTCGATTAGTCTGCTGCCTGACCAACTAACACAGTGAGAGAGAATGAAAGAGAGGAAGAGCGGCATTCGGACATTTTAATATCTAAAAATGATCTGTTTTTAGAACCTTATTATAGATTAAAAAAACAAAAAAACAAAACAAAGCATTAAATAAATTACAATATGTTTGTGCCTCCTTACCAAGAAATTTACCGTACAGTCTCGAAAGGCCTTTGCAACTTTGTATCATTGGTATTGTGAACACTGTAGATAAATCCCATGTAAAGTGTACACATACCATTCAGACGACCCAAGTTCTTGTAGGTTACTTGGTGTAAGTTCAAGTTCAATGGTTTCATCCAGCTCAAATTCTTATTCTCTCTCATTCCACAGATTTTCACGTATTTTTGTTCCTTATGGATGAAAGAGAGAGAGATAAAGGAGAAGCAGAGGAGATTTCGATTAAATTCTGTAGCATGTTTAAGTCATTTAGAAAACGGGGATTATTAATATTTTTTCTCGTTGTTTTCTTATGTAAAAAATGATTAATAAGTGGAAATTCTTCACTGATCTAGAGAGTATAGAGGCAATAACCTACTGTTGAAACCGTATTTATATGTGTATTCATATGCCGTGGGCCGATCACAATTTGATATACCAACAGTATTGGTATATCAAATTGTTTTATACCAACACTCTAAAAACCATACTATTTTTAATATATATATATATATATATATATATATATATATATATATATATATATATATATATATATATATATATATATATATATATCGATCAGTGCCTTCTTAAGTTTCATTAATAAAACGATATTTTATCTATTGGCAGTTCTGCTATGTTTGCACTAAGTTTCTTACAATACATGTAAATACTTTTAAGCAAATTTAAATTATTTTATAAAATGTTACTAGCCGAAAAATATCTAAGAATATTGTTGAAATATTTTCGGTGTGTTTTACAGAGCAGGCAATTAATTCTACGACGATTAACTGAACATTCTGATATATTGACATGCAAGCGAAGACATACGAGAATCAGTATTTTTCATTTGAAAATCAATTGTGTGAAAAGCTCTATGTCGGCAAAAATGTCAAAGTTCATTTAAACATATTTTATGTGCTAAATTACACAAAAGAGGTTGGATTACAGATCTCACAACATAAAATAAGCCCTTCCCCATACAAATTTTGTGGTACAAATTAATCAGACATGACAAGCGGCAGATGTGCTGATAATGATCAATAACGGTTCGAAAAAGGATAGAAAATTATATCAAACGCAGGTAACAATGGTGTTACCAAACTAATGAAAGAATAGCATTTAGTGTGTAATGCACCTACATCAACTATCAACTGGTCATTGTACGTCTGAGAAAATAATAATAACTATAATACTACTACTACTACTACTAATACTAATAATTCCTTTACAATTAGAATCTACGGAATAAACATCAGTTGAAACGCCTTGTATCCTAAATGTACTTTTGAGAAAACTTAAAGATATTCATATTTTGTTCAGTTTCGAGCTCAGGTGAGTCAAATAGAAGAGTGGTTGTAGAGATGGGAACGAACATTTCGTTAAGACTAAGCATTAGATTTTGCCTTTGAACTGTGTATCGAGTACAAATGAAAAGAAATGTATATGCACTTTCTGCTTCTACCCGACAGTTGCATAAGGAATTATCTATCAGGCGATTGCCATACTGATCTTTTTTAAGGTCGCTAACTTGGTATCTGATCCTAATGTGAATAATATAGTATTGCGACCACCAGATAGATACCTGGTTGCAGAATATCTCGATAAATGTCGAAGATAAGTGCTCAAGCCTGGTTTTAAATTCAAAAGTCAATTGATTGAGGATTATTTAGGTGTAAAGTATTGGACATAGATGACCGGCAAATGAACAGGTATAAAGACTACTTATTTAGCATATTGTTTTATATTGGCCGCAATCTGTGCCTATGCGTGCGCTGGATTTATTTTACTTCACTCGTGGCCCTAGTCTATTTTCGGACCGTTGGCGAACTTTATAACTGGGGTCTGACAGCTACCTGGCAACGTTTTGAGTAAATCCCGATTTTTGAGCTCCTGAAGGAACACAATTGACCTGTTTATATTGGAAATATGAGTACATAATTGATAGTCAGAGGTGGAAGGATTATTTACACTCTGTCGGGAGGGGGGGGGCTGCTAATTAAAATAACATATGTGTCCGCTATTGAAAAAAAATGTAAGCACATCCGTTGCTGACTTAAGCTTTCTGCTTCCATTTCATTCATTTTTGTTCAAAAAATTACACGATTTAACTATATTTTAAATCCGTGGAAGAACGCAGACTTTATTTCATGCGTTGATTGTGATCAACATGAAGATGCATTGAAACTAGTGGATAACCAGTAGACAATAACTGCTTCAAAGTTCAATACAGCTATTGATGACAAACTATTTTCACACAAAGGCGATAATTATAACTCCGATAAGAATGAGGAAGATAATGAATGCTAGCGGTGTTCAAGTCAACGTTAGCACGAGAACTTCGCGAAAAGATCCATGCAGTCCATTTGTAAAATCAAAAACTTCGTAAATTCAAAGACCTCGCTTCAAAATATTTCAGTTTTGTGACGTCAAGGAGCTTGCAGTATTTTTTTAAAATCTATCTTCATTCAGTCAAAATACGTTTATCTCGGCATGATATATGACATGATCTACATGTAGTTTATCATTTACATGACTGTGAATCGTTGTCACTTTTTTGAGGAACTGGCATCATTTTCATACACAGAAAGCGTAACCAAACAAAATATCGAAAGAAACTTTACAAATGACGACAAAACTTGCAAAATTGACCATTCCTAGCGCTATGAAAATCCACAGTCTGCTGAAACTTTGCGGTAGTGGTCACCCTTTTGCAAACGGAGCTTTTATGGTAATGCGTAATATCTGCATAGTTGTCTAACTAGAGACATACATAAAGATATTCGCAGCTCACTACAGTCTTTATACTATCTAATAGAAACCTGTTCATATATCTAAATGAGGATACCGTCGTGGTGAATGTCCATTTATTCTTGCGCGGTCGCTAACGAGTCAGATGTAAACAACTATAAACTGTATGTAAGATATTAAACAGGTGATGACATTTTAGCCAGCTGTTTTAGCAGCGACAGTTTTTTGACAGTAATGAGTTTTTATAAGTCAAAAGTTCATCATGATATTTCGATAATAATGTAAAGCCAGTTGATAAAGGTTTTTGAGGATATATTGTGGCACTGTTCAACACATCTGCATTAGATATTTCATTATCATCGGAAACAGAAGTTATTTTTTCTTATCATTCGAAGATGTCTCAAAATGAATACTAGTAATACAATTTGAAAATTGAGCAGTTTGCTGAAAATGTACTTATGTCTTAAATAAAACTAAATGAAACTCGATGAATGAATGATGAAGACATGCACGAATCAGAACAGTTAAAATATTCGAGAGAATATGGGTAGGAATCAAATTCAGGTTATAACTATTTATGGTTAAGATTGATCCTGGACACTTCCATTAAAATTGAAATTACCTTTATTCGCCTTTTGGATGATACAAACATGATTTAATTTCATAAAGAATTAGGAAACGCATAAAATATAGCAATTGGTTTATATTCAACGGTCGTATTAGGAAGTAGTTTGGAGTTTTTTCAAAGATAGCATTCTTGCTCATGTTTAGACCCTAAAAACTGTTCTTACATTTGAAATGAGCCTTTTCAGAGGTTATGCAGTCTATTGAAAAATTATTTAGCTTTCAAATGACAACAAATATAGCTTGATTTAATGGACCAGGAAGCAATTCATAAAGTAGAGCAATTGATATGTGTCTGACAGAGAATTGTATTCTCATGTTAATCCCTAGATATAACCCTTAAATTAAAATGTAGCTTTAGTAAAACTTATGCAATCAGCAGACAATGTAGTTAGCTTTTATATGATACCAAATATGACTTAATTTAATGCAAGATGAATATATGCATACAATAGACCAAATGGAACGTAATTTACAGTTGCGACGGAAAAGCGGCTCAAGTTATTTCAAATACACAATATTTTAAACTAATGTTAAGCCTTCGACATGAAAATTTTTAGTTTTTCTGCTTATTATATCTCTATATTTTTAAATCAACTGCTATTCCAGTTGTCAACTGGTGCATTAAATGTAGTCGCTGAACAAGAATATTAAATGTGCACTACTTGCTACTTTTTAAAATCTGAAGTCCATAATTTATTTGCATAAAATATAAGCACTAACTGTTTATCCTATGCCAGGTCCTATTTATATGGTGTAAATTATTTACAGGTAACAACAAAGAGCGAATACGGCGAGTATTATAGTAGCGCAGTGCATACGTCACGTCACCTGCTGTCTAGGTGAAAACATAGCCGTAGTTATATGTAAGTAATTTATACCTCACAAATAGAACCAATTATCACTTTATACAAGCTAGATGTTTATGTTAAGTAAATTGTATACAGACTACTTAAAAAATGCTTTGAGAAGATTTAATCCCATGATCATCGCTCACGGCACAGTTGTTTAATGATGCACATTTGTATACGTGGAATATCCTTAACTTTTTTGTGTTTATTTGTTTTCAGTGATGCCCTCATAAACATTAATAGGAGTAACTCGACAACACTGAACTGTCAATTTGACATTTTAGCAGAATGATATTCATGAAGATCCAGCCACTTTCAAATTTGGCGTTACGATGTATGCATGTAATGGACGAATTACTTCATGCGCATCCAGCGTGAATACTGGATGCATGCCTATGTATATTTTGCTTGAGCAGACCAAACAACCGTAATAACCATAATGTGAGGCAGAACACGGGGAAAGATAGGAGGTCTCCACCAAGGCTACAGGAAACAGGAGGACGGACATCACAAAAGCAATCACATTAGGAAACAGGGGAGAAGATCTTATTACGAATCATTCTGTGAAACGTACAAGGGCTCTCAACTTGATCGCTAAATAAATTGGAATTAGAAGAATTTAAACTATTGTTTCATAATAATGATATTATTCTTTTTACGGAGACATGGACAAATGAACTTTCAGAAGTGCCTGTTGCACATTTTAATTTTTTTGCATTGCATCGAGTTCAAAGAAAAAGGTTAGAGAAGAGGGATTCTGGAGGCTTACTATTTTACTTCAGGAAATCAATATCTGAAGGTATAGAATTAATACATTCCGATTCTGATGATTTATTATGTGTTAAGTTAAGATCAGATTTTTTCAAACTTGATAAAGATATTTATATGTATTTATGTTACGTTGTATCCGAAGGCTCAAGTCGTCAAGACATGATTGATATTAGTGTATTTGAAAGATTGAATGATCACATATCACATATTGATAGCTTAACGAGAAGCAATTGCTGGTATTTATTGTGCGGTGACTTTAACGCTAGGACCAACGCAATGCCTGACTTTGTAGCAGACGATCATAGTTTTACAGGTATACTGTTACCAGACGACTATATGCCAGACCATTATGCATCGAGCCTCACGGGACTATGGTCCAGTAAACGCATGGGGTATGCCCTTTTAGAGTTTTGTAAGAAAACATCACTTAGAATAGCTAACCGGCGAGTGTTCCAGGATTCAAATATAGGTGAATTTACTTTTGTAAACACGAGAGGTGGATGTGTAGTCAATTATGTAATATGTAATCAGTCACTGTTGCCTCTGTTTGATTCTTTTCTTGTAAGCCCGCCGAGTTCTTATTCTGATCGTTGTGCTATAAATTTTAGTACGAAAGTAAATAATACCTTGCTAGATATTATTACTTCGAAGAAGTGCACTAGTACTTTTGACTCGAATTATACTTAGAAGCCTGATTTAATTAATTTATATATAGATATTTTAAGCTCCCCACCAGTCAGAGAGAATTTCGATGAAATACTAAAAACATTGTCTAATATTAATGTAAATCATAAAACTATTAATGAATCGATTACGGAATTCTCAGAGGTAATTAGTTCGGTACAAATGGTCTACGTCGAAAAACTCAAATGCCTGAACATATTCTTAAGCGTGGATATTCAGTTTCGAGTCCATCTTGGTTTGACGGTGAATGTAAAAGCAGAAGAAGAGACTTTTATAAATGTCGAAGGGTATACAGAAAAAATGAATCCGAATAAAATAGAAACGTTTGGTTAAGATGCGATCATCCTATAAGGCACATATTAAAAAATGTCGGGGGTGGGGGGCGGGGTGGGGTGGATTTATAGATGGCCGAACTAATAAATTACTAGAAGCGCGTAAGCGGAATGTTAAGGAATATTGGAAACTCTTTAGGGGATGTGTTACTCAACAAATACCTGCTATATCAATAAATGATTTTGAAGCTTTTTTTAAATGTGCCAGTTTAACTGATGACCCATTTTTTATTACAAATGATGAAGAAATAGATTTCTATAATGTTTATGTACTTACACATTTTATTTGATGAACTAAATATCCCTATTACGATAGGCGAATTGCAGAGAGCAATTTAAGAGTTAAAGAATGGTAAAAGCAATGGCCCTGATAATTTATTTAATGAATTTTTGGATATGGCAAAGATGTTCTCTTATCTACTGTATATTTTAAATGTTATTTTCAATACTGGTTGCTTTCCAGACATTTGGTCTGAGGGTATAGTTATACCGATTCGTAAGAAAGGCTTTGTAAATAACGTAGAAAATTACAGAGGTATCACTATTTTGAGCGTCATAAGTAAATTGTTTACTAGGATTTTAAATAACAGACTTGTTAGTTGGGCGGAGGAACATCAGGTGGTTGTTGAAGCTCAGGCTGGTTTTAGGAAAAATATGTCCACAACTGATAACATTTTCACATTACATGGGCTGATAAATCATTATATTAGCTCAGGTAAAAAATCGTTTTGTGCTTTTGTTGATTTTGCTAAAGCGTTTGATTCTATTATCAGTGATATTTTATGGTATAAATTGCTTAAATTAGGAATAAGAGGTCAAATATTTAATATTATATATTCAATGTATGAAAATGTCAAAAGTAGGGTGAGATTCAATAACATCATGTCGGAAGAATTTGTATGTGTAACTGGCGTGCGTCAAGGCGAATGCTGGTCCCCCTTCTTATTTTCCATGTTTCTTAATGACATTGAAGAAGAATTTATTAACAGTGGTGTTCAAGGCGCTGACTTAGGTATGCTACAACTGTTTATGATTTTATACGCAGATGATCAAGAAATACTGTCAGAGTCACAACAGGGTCTGCAAAAGGGACTAAGTGCATTGAAAACATATTGTGATAAGTGGCACCTGAAAGTTAATACAAACAAAACAAAAAGTATGATTTTCCGCAAGGGAGGAAGAATAGCAGATGATTCTTCATTCAGCTATAAAGGCTTACAACTAGAGGTTGTTAACAAATTTGTATTTCTTGGAATTGTTTTTACAACAAGGGGTTCTTTCACACTTGCTCAGCAAACTTTAAGTGCTCAAGCATCAAAAGCATTATTTGCAATGGATAAATATTTATACAAGTTCGGAAATATGCCCCCAAAGGTAAAGTATGAAATTTTTGACACACTAATTTCACCAATTCTTAATTATGGATCAGAAGTATGGGGATTCATTGATGGAAATGCTGTTGAACGGTTGCACTTAAATTTTAAAAAAAATCTTCTTGGGGTTAAAAAGTCTACCTAAAATGATTTTGTATATGGTGAATTGGTGTGGGGGACACCCTTACAGATCAATAGATATTACCGCATCTTGAAATACTGGACTAAGATAATCTCTTCAGATAATAGAAAATATATATCGGTAATATATAATCTAATGCTTACTGACATAGAAAACCGTCATGGAAAGAAAAATTGGGCATTGATAGTCCGGAATTTATTAAATAGTCTGGGTCTGGGGGAAGTGTGGATAAATCAAGCTGTTGGGAATATTATTGTTTTCTTATCCTTAGTTAAACAACGGCTATCTGACCAGTTTATTCAAAATTGGCAATCACGAATCAGAGAATCTTCAAGAGCTAGAGTATATAGAAATTCGTCAAAACATTTTAGCTATAAGGTGTATTTAGATATAGTAAGAGTGACAAAATTTAGAAAAGCCTTTTCAAAAATAAGAATGTCTGCCCATACTTTACATGTTGAATCAGGGAGATGCAAGAGACCACATTGCACCCCACTAAATCAAAGAATTTGTATTTTTTGCAACGTGCTGGAAGACGAATATCACTTTGTTTTAGAATGCCAATGTTACTTGCCGCTAAGAAAGAAGTATATAAACTCTTATTTTTGGAAAGGACCAAGTATGTTGAAATTTATTAAATTACTCAGTTCCTCTAAAACTACCTAGGTTATAAATCAGGGAAATTATATTCATAGAGCACTAATTGAAAGTAATAATATGATGAATGCGACTTACAATTACATGATTTAATTAGTTCGTTATTAGTTTTTTTTTTCTCTTCGTCTCATCTCCATTTCATTGATTAATACATGCATTATTATCTCTCATATTTCATGTATAATGTTTTTATAATACTAATAAGAAAAGCATTGTGAATACTACTTATATATTGATAATACTTTTTATGTCTTCTTCCGAAGGAGCGTGTATTTAAGCGCGCGCATGTGATTCAACATAGTTTGGAGTAGTTGACCGGTCACACATCAACGTGTAGTATTCTTTACTTCATATCATACATCATGTATACATGAATGCAGGTATGTATGTTTATGTGCGTGCCTATCTCATGTTATCGGTGAATATGTATGTATGTGCATATATGTGTGTAGGTTTATGTAAACGTGTGTATGTATATAAATATATAATGTTCACGTGGATATATGCATGTATGAGTGTGCTTGGGAATGTGGCTATCTATACTTATGTATATATCTTAGTATTTATCGAATGTTTGTAAATTCGATAGACTTATTTTCCTTTATGTATTAAACGTGTCACCATCAATGTTTGTAACAAACTTAAATGGATATGTATATACTTGCTGATGGCCAATAGGCTAAATGCAAATAAAGTTCACTTCACTTCATATCTTACTATGTTACGTCACATTCATTCTGTCTAAATGTTTTACAGAAAACTCATAGTGCGAGTTACTTAACTTCTGATAGAACTGTTGAGGTTAAATAGGAATTCAAATGTTTACGTACCTGTCCCGAGAATAACAATCTAATTCTGTACAGCGTGGGACTGGTCCAGCTGGCAATCTGCACAAGGCAGATGGGCCATGGATTTAAGGGCAGATCCAATTTGTTCTCCCAGTCCGACACTGATTATGTGTATCAGAAGAACATGTATCATCACATGCGCTCTATTACACCGTGCCTATCAAAATCAGGTAAATCACGATCACACTATCATTAAACAATGTAATCAGACAACACTGATTTTATTTTCCTTGTTAATGTATCAGGCATACTCAGTCACTACAGTGCACATGACTATTCTCAGCAACAAAAGTATTTAGTGCTTTTTATCTTTTGAGACTTCGTCTACTTATTATTTAGGTGCACAATTACTGTTGATTTAAAACAATGGGTGTTTTGTCACCCACTCTTTTGACTACTCAGATTTAATATGCGTACATTTCTGTGTGACATCCTACCTGTTTGATATAGATATTTCTCACATTCCTATATATGTATGATCGTGTTTTCCAGTACGGAACAACGGTGCATCCTGACTCGTTGACTATTTTGATAGTCTACTGTGAGCATAGTGCACACAAAGTAGCAAACACTTCCTGATTTCCATCATCACTTGAACATTCTTTCACAATAATCAAGATAACTATTAATTGTAATACATTTACGTACTAAATCGAGCAGTGGTTGAAGTTAAAGTGTCCCACAAACAGGCTGTTTCGTATTGATCGACCTAGATACATGTACGGCTTCTTTAGTGCCATTTAGAGTTTTAAAAAGCCGTTGTTGTAAACGTTAATTTAAAAAAATATTCTTATTCTCATTATTATATTTAATGGGTAAATCAATTATAGACCAAAGTTGAATCAAGGACTATTTCATTTTTTTTGTCTATCTCAATTGATCTTATGGATAGGAGCGGACTTTATTTTGTTACCTGTTTACATTTGTGTTATTATTTACCTGTTCACATATCATTGCTCAAGCTATCTGCAGTATTCAGTTCAAATGCCATGTATTGCCATTACCATAACCGTTTCAACCAGACTCGGGTCAGTTATTACTTCTGGGTCAGTACCCACGAATGTAGTCCATAGTCTGTTTTTAGAGCATTGTTTTCTCTCCCTCTCATTTTGGTTGTGATACATGAGATAGATTGAGACATTCTTGGTATTGATTTAAAGGAAATTGTTCATTCCTTAGAATATGAGCATTATCGTGTGGTTGTCTGTGTCTATTTTGGCGACAGTGCACAGTGAGTAATGAGATATTGGTGCAGGTCCGAAAGTGAAATCTGTGACCCAGTGTAAACCTAACTTGTTCTGCTCTATCTTACAGTAAGGACATTTTCTGTGGATGTTTTGCTGTTTGAAAGGTACATCAGTATTCCCAATACGCCATTTTTACTTCGACCCTCATTTTTCTTTCAGTACTGTGAGAAAAAAATCTTTCATTATGCTTCAGTGTAGGATAGGAAACTTCCACCCACGGGATCAACAGTTTGCGTCAGACACTCGCCAAAGCGTCGTGTCTGAGGCAAATTGCTGACCCTTGGGTGGAATTTTCCTATCCTATACTGAAGCATATGAAGGATTCTATTAATATTGATATGTCTGTCAACCGTACTTGGCGTTTCCTTGTCTCATTGTATTAAATCACAGCCAATAGGAGAGCTCTTGACTCTAGCCTAATGCGAGTAAGTTGGGTAATCTATGTCACCTTATGGAACTCGCTCCAATACACTTGGCTAAAATATACCGACTATATAGTAACTTTGAGCTGGAAAAAAGCTAAAAAATTATTCTTCGGATTATGTTCAAATACTTTAGTATTTTCCTTTATTTAAAGTAATGCATTCTTAAAATTTCTTAAATGTTGATACATGAGATAACACTCACATATACGAAAGCTAGAATTGTCCAAACTATAAAACGACTTGTAAATTCAAGAATGGAATGGAAAAAGTCGATACTTCATACAACAGTAAGAATATTTCGTTTTTAAATTAGACCTAAATGTTGAAAATTGCTTAATACATCGAAACAGATATTTACCCTTGCTCAGATTTAGAACGAGTACAGATTCCCAGTATAGCCATGGCGTTAGAAAATATACCACATTATGACGGAAAGCGCAATCTTTCTAAGAAAAACTATATTTGTCTTGAATACCACTATTTGTTTATTGTCCGTTATTTGGAAACGAAAGATATCAGTTTTCGAAAACTTGTTTTTACATTAGACAAAATTGTTGTGACATTTAGAGATCTGCTTTCAATGGGAAATATTATACAAATTTCGTGAAAATTATAATGCAGAAATTTGAACAACTGATACAAAGTAATTGCGATATTTCCTGATATTAGAACCACTTTGTTTTTCTCTACATGACATTTATTTGAGAAATGTTGTCCACTGTCAGTCGGATACACTTTCTGTGATATGCAGCTACCTACAGATATGTTTGACTGTGTATGTGTAGGATCATCCTCGTTCAAAGTTAAGCATTACTTGTATGCGTGCATATATATTTATGTATGTATGTATTTTCTTCTCTTTACTAAATGAATTATATAAATGCAAAAGTATACATCACTAGCGTGAAAGAACCATTCTTGTCCTGTGCACCCCATCCAACACCCGCCTTTTCCCTTTTGATGTATATACGACGTCTACTAATATTACACTGGTGAAATGTTCTATCAGAAAGTTCTTCACATGTGATATTGATTTAGCTGAAGCAAATTACTTAGATGATGATGATGATTATGATGCTTTTAATGACGACAACGGTGGTTGTGTTGGGTGTTGCTCGATAGAAAACTTACTGGAAATTGACATTCAAATGTCTGGTTATCTCATTAATGAAACAACATTATATTATTTCAATGGTTATATAATATTCAGGGTTTCTTCAGTATGATTGTGATTTTTATCTGTCATAGCATAATGTACATTTCGATCGAAGACTGCAAAATGTAAAACATAAGAATATATATGTGAATGATGATGATAAGTTTATTTTAATATTTGTTTCCAGCTTTTAAGGTAAAATATTAGTAACTAATCGCTTGTGGATAAACCGTTTAAGAAACACTATGTTTATTAGCCTATTATCTAATTGTGATTGATTATTTTCGTTTGTATAAATAATCAATAGAATGGTTTTTGTGTATGTGTTTTTTTTGTGTTTTTTTTAAATGTTTTTTTTTTAAAGTTAAATACCTGGGCTTTATTAACCAGAAATGCGGCCTCGTTTGTGATGCTTTGATGATGAAGATCGACAAAAGAGTATACTAATTTTGACAATGATGTTCTTCTTGAGGTGTATTCCGATGATTGGAGAAGTGAACTTGTTTCGCAGTTTCGTGAAAGCGATCAGGCCAATGAAGAAAGCGATGAATATGATGACGAGAATGTATGTTCTGTGCCACATGGCAATGATATGACATACACTGATGTTTGAGGTTTTATACGGAGATTAAAAAACTTCGCGACTGCTAAGGACTGGCTACGGCACAAGAAGAGTCATTAACACAAGCCACAGTAGTTAAACAAATATATGGAGAAAAACATACTCTTGAGCTGTGAAAATTATTATTTATACGGAGTATTTAAACATTATTGATTAGCATTCGTAATTCTAATTTATTTGTATTAAAGTTCTAAAAGTATCTCGTTGCATAAATGTTTCTTGAGACGAAGGCTCCATTTCTGTGTTCTTAATTTTTTTGCACTCTTACACACACAAACACGGATGTTCTCTCATAATTGCATTCTCTCTATCTCTCTCTCTCTCTCTCTCTAGTCACATGAGCGCTTATAAAAAGACATTTTCCACATCTGCGAAACCCTCAGAAAACAGAAAAACTCACAAAACCGAAAATTGAATTTGGTTCCAATGGTCTTCGGCCATGAGGGGGTTACACTATATATATATATATATATATATATATATATATATATATATATATATATATATATATATATAGTGAGAGAGAGAGAGAATTACAAATATACACCAAACAGAGCGGAATGTGCAATCCCTGGATCCTACGTGAGAATGTTTGATAACATTAACATAATTTTTAAATACTAATAAATAATATTATCATACAGGTTAGAGAATTTTTAATTCGTACTCTACGGAGATTCAAACCCGGATCAGCGGGGTGAGGCACCCATCGCCTTGCCTGTAAGCACCAACCCCTATACCATCTCGACCATGGTCACATATATATATACATATACATGTAATATGGGTAGAAACATCCCATTGCCCAGGGGTCCGGGACAACAGAAAATGAATGCTGGGCAACCATTTTTCTCAATGTGAAAGCCCAGTCGGTAACTTAATATATTATTAGAAAATGATCGTGCTAAGAATTATAATGAAATGTTTGATATTTTCCGCCTACAAACATTTGATCATTGAATTGTCCGTTTTGGTACATACAGCAGTGTATCTGAATTATCGCCATATACTTCCGTATTTGAGTACATTGATGGAGATTGTTGTTGGTAATAGTTCACACTAATCCACATGTGTCTGCTACTCATTATCTGATTAAGTAATCACAGTCCATATCAGACCCTCTGGGAGAATACTTAAAGAAACAAGTCTCGCGAATGTTTGTCTTTCTGGCAACACATCAACATATGGTAGCGGTTATTTTCATTGTTCCTTTGTTTCACTGAATGCCTATGATATAGTACATGTATTACGCTTGATCATTGGTCTGTTGAAGAAATGGTGGAGCATGTGACAACAGTTGCTTGTATTGGCTAACTTTGGCTAAAGGAGTATGGCATTTAAATAATCAAATCAATCACAATTATCGCTGCATTACTACGTTGAATTATGGGGTAATGGTTAAACAAAAAATCTCACGTGGACATTTAACAGTTCACTGACACAATGGATTTGCATTAACCTTGTTTTAGTAACTTGCTAATTCAGCTGAATGAACATGAATAGACTGATATCTGACGAAAATACATTTTGCGATTGGGGCATTAATCTGAACTGGCAGAAAAATGTAAATTGTGATGAAAATATAAAAATTTACCATCAATTATGCATCAGTATGTTATCAAAATTTCCCTGACAGGATTATCTCCCTAACGCATTTAATATTTGAACACTGCACTGATAACTGATAAACCCACTAACAAATATATTTAAAAAGCTACATGGCTACAATTAAAATATCTAGGTGCTTGATGCGGTATCAACAAGTAAAGGTAGAACAATAAATACAGCAAAGAATGCGTTTGGAGTTTTTGAAACCTAACTTAAAACCATTTCATAAGAGAACATTATCAGATGCAACTAGCAGACGACTCCTACAACAAAACAGTAATAGTGAGTTAAAACAAAATTTAAAGTGAGACCAAACATTCTTACGAACGAAGACTCCTTTAAAGATAATAGGCATTAAATCATATGATCTTTTCAAAGAAAGTAGTATTGTTTTTCAAAATTTAGAAATAATTACAGTTTGCTTCGATTTATGCAAGTTGTTCATATCTTAAAATGCTAAATTACGCTAGTAACAACTATTATTTTAAACTACTTTTGTTTTATGTTTCAATAATATATAATGATTAAAAGTAAGGAAATTAATACCAGGCATAAATTGGGAGTTATTTATTCATTTTCACTTATGCGTATCTGCGTATCTTCCACACTGTCAGAGATTTCTTTTAGTTTAAGTATCTTTCGAATATTAAGTGAGGCAGAACTTTAAGAAAGGTTCAAAACGTAACAAGAACTGAACATACAAAAATTCAGCTTTTTGTTTTTCTTTTTTTCAGCAGCGATCGACTTCGGACGCATTATGTCTCCACATCTTGAACCCTGTCCGTAAAATTTACCATGTCATGGCACGCTCCTTCACTTGGCTCATTGCATGCAATGGGCGGAGGGGTTGAAAATTTAATGAAACGGTGAAGTTTTCCTTCTCTCTCATTTCAGTAAGTACTGTATCAATTCAGGGTTTCCATTCGACTGCAATAGTCATAGTATGCAGAGGCACCTTAATACAAGTTTAAAAAATCTTCCACTAAGAACTTGTTTACTTTGTGCTTTGAGATCAAATGTGATGATACCAATCTTCTGATCCTCCAAAGAGTCAAGATAATTATATGTACTGAGCACGCATATTTGACAAGCGAAAAGCATTGATAGTTGCTAGTTATAAAAATAATTTCATTCAGGAAATTAAAATCAACATGCGTAGAAACTATATATACCCTACCAAAAGCACACATTTGTGTTATAGCTATATATTTTTGATTGGTTACAAGGGATCACACATGCAATAGCATAAACTTTTGACCCACGCCAACCTATTTGCATGCAGTTTTCATGACGCACCTGTGACCTTGGTGCAAACGTTTTCCATACTTACTTCGGATCTCAATGAAATTCCTTTATATGTAGAATATGTGAATTTCATACAACATAGCTTTTTTTAGCCAAACAATGTCGAAGGTAACAGTCTGTTTGTTTTGTTGGTTTTTTTTTTTTTTTTTTTGGTTTTTTTACTTGGATATATTTGCTACGAGGGCATAACCCTTAGTCTATGCAGATTTTGGGGTTGACATACACGTCCTTATAGAGACAACCATTTAAAGAAAGAAGGCGTCGTCTTCGGATATGCAGTGGTTGCAACAGTTCTCCATATGAATGAGAGTGTTGCATTTTCTGTAATAGAATAACTGTAAGAAAAACAGATGCCCTTAACGTTGCATTTAATACGTTGTGTAAGAGTATAAAACAATGTGACCATTTTAGTCTAGATGGTCATTCAGACAGTAGTATCAAAACAAATGTCGTATGTAAATCATGCTTACCAGTTACATATTGAACAGGCTATTTGTTCACCTTCAGTATACTTCAATCTATGATTATAATTATAATTACCATACCAAATCGTCACCATTGACTGCAGTATACGGGTTATACAAAACCCACAGAGTTCTACGACTGCCTGTACAATGCCTGTGCCGTGTAATACATGCGATACGTTCAAATGCGAATGCAATGATATACATTACTGATGCATGCACATGAACTGACTTTGTTACGCATTAACTTCATGTATAAGAACGCATGTGCGAGATTATTATTACAATAACTATGTTCGTACATGAATATGTCTCCGACGAGAATAATCGCACTGGATTATAAAACCTCGAACGGTCCTCATCATTTAATACATACAATATATAATTGAATTCAACTTGTCTCTACAGCTATAAGATGCCTTACTTGGAAACAGACTATATCCAATATGATAGCATGGCGTTATTGTGACACTGGTCTGACTTTCTAGAAAATTCGGAATAAATTCAGATACATTCAGTATAATAAATAATATAATCACATAGAACGGATAGCAAGAAAGAATACTTATATATATATATATATATATATATATATATATATATATATATATATATATTGACTCACCTCTGCAGCTGAATATTTCTTCCGTAAAGTGAACAGCTCCCTGACAAGACTCAGCTGAATTTGGGACGATACAGAGATAATTGGACTATAAGTACTCTATTCGTGGTCACATCTGCGGCCAGATCACCCGATGTAGAACGGGTTCCACACTGTCGGCGCTTTGTGTGTGCTTTCGTAAATGAATATAGATCAGTGCTTCTAAATTGCCAAGGTTAAAAATAATACACCCCAGGTAACGCTGAACGCGGCAACAAAACCCATCTACATTTTTGTTCATATGTAATGCATACAAATCTTCGTACATGCAATTCCGTGACAATAGCTCCCACCTTAAAAAAGTGGAAACACTTTTAGAAAATCACGGAATGTGAGCAACAACAACAACAACAAAATCCAAACTGGAATTTACTATTTACATTATCAGGACACGATGATCACCAGAAAATCTGCAAATAACACCCTGCTCAAGTAATTGGCCTCTGCATTTTCAGAATATCTGATCACCTCGATCCGGAAATGATATGGCTGTAAAGTCAACGCCAACGCATCAATCTTGCGTTGGCGACTTTCGTTTTGTTTAAATATATTTGGGCTGGTGGTCCGTTTCAAGGAGAGATTCCCTTCCGAAAAGGTATGTGTGCAATTTTCGTATTCCCCACACTACTATCACACCCAGATCCAGCATTTTACTTACTTCCTCGTTGATTGTCAATTCCGTGACAGATATAAATAAATACAGATCTGAAGTTTATGATATTATACTTACTGGAGGTATAATTGCATAAGCTGCTTTAGAGTTTGCTTTTATTATAAATGACGATCCTTTTCCTATCAAAAACCATATTTGATTTTGATATTCATTATGATAATACGAGAGTTCTATGAACAACAGTACAAATGTATTTGGTAATTTTTGCTTGATTCGTGTAAATGAACTGGACTGATAATACGTAACGACAAGTGTTTCAGTGATCGTGAGATTAGTAAATTTGCCTACACAGGTCATCATGGACGTAGTGTTATAGACTATATTTTACAATATGCTTGTACTGCTACAATACTTTCCGATTTATATGTCCACGATATTACAACTCATCCTGATCATTCACAATTAGAATGTTCCTTTACGCCTATGATTTGTAATGCGAGAATGGGGAAGATACTAAAATTAGGTACAAATGGGATCAGCAACATGCTGCTGCATTTCTTCACGATTCAGAGGAAAACCATACCCCTTTCGACAACTGTATTGCAAATATTTCTGTTCATGATCCTGGTAGTATAGTTATAGCTGGGAAAGAGTCTACATATATTTTCAATAGATTTGTAAAATGTATTTTGAGAACTCATATAGAGAAGAGTTGGTAGTGTTTATTTTACCAATTGAAGAACCAAATAAAAATGTATGGTTTAATAGTAACTGTAAGGATAGCTATCAGCGTCATGTACATCAATTAGCATTTTATCTAAAAACATTGAAAGAAACTAATATCTTACTGATGTTTGAAGAAAAGACAATTTATAAGAAATGTGTAAGAAAGGCAAAGTTCCAATGCAAAAAGAAATTATCACATGAGTTATCTATTTTTAAAAGTTCTAATTCCATGAAATTATGGAATTTCTTTGAAAAATGAAAACATGTGACTTCTGCTGCAAGTGTTTCACCTGAACAGTTTTGTCCCATATTTCAACATTTTGTATAATCAACACAAAACCTTTCCAAATGAAGAAACAAATGATTTTATATAAGATATATGAGACTGATTTATTGGATCAAGGAACAATCTTTGAAGAACCAAATAAACAAATAACTGCATGAAATTACAAAAGCGATAAGAAATCTCAAATCTTTGAAGAAGCATGGCAATGATTATTTTTGGAATGAGTATTTCAGAAATGTAGTAGGGATACTTAGATCCTGTATATGTAAAATACTTAATGCAATATTTTATAGTGGTGATTTTCACACGCAATGTGGGGAGTGGGTAATTGTACCTATAAGTCTGGTGATGCTTGTAATACAGGAAATTATAGAGGTTATAGACCTGTTGCTCTACTAAATTGCTTTCAAAATTATTTATCATTATTTTAAATAAAGAACTTTTTAATTGGGCGATGGGAAAGGACAAACTATCAGATGCACAATTTAGTTTCAAGAAAGGAGTGGAAATTACTGACACTATTTTTGTTCTACACTGTTTGAAATATTAAATACTTAAGTTAAGTTAAAATGTCGCACGGAACTTTTGTTCATTTTAAAATGGAATTTAATAGTGTTTACAGAAATGTTTTGTGACTGAAGGTTTCTAGACAAGGTAGAAATAACAAAATGTTAAATGTTCTTCGTCCTATGTATCACGGAATTGTGTGTAGCAATATATTTTTGCATTATATATATGAACGAAAATGTATTCGGGTCTCGTTGCCGCGCACAGCGTTACTCGAAGGTGGTTTATTTTTCGGCTTTAGCTATTCAAAATACTGAGTTCGGTTCATCCTATGCTGCACGAGCAAAGTGACTGCAGCGAGAAACTGAAGTACCTCGAGTTCTCTGGCTGTGCATTTTCGCCACACCCAGGGTACTTATAGAGTGAATTCTTGATGTATAATCACAATTTTTTGTCAGGAAGCTGTCCTCTTTACGGACGACTTCCTGATGAGAATTGTCTGGGGCTCTCTCAGAATTCATAATATCTGGATCCATCTCAGTAAGTAAGGTGGACTCGGGTGTTGGGAATTTTGGGACAATTAAAAACTTCAGAATTTATATCGGGTTCCGCCCAACCCAAACAAGGTGCTGATTGTGTATCTGAAAAGATGCACACCAATAACCACTTTACGGGAGCAATCTTCAGCTGTAGAGGTATGTGAAATATAAATTGTATTCTTTCTTGCTATCCGTTTTGTGTGATACAATTATTTTATATAATTGATGTTGCAGAATTTATTCTAAATTTTGCACAGAGTCAGATCTATGTCATATAGCGCCATGCTTTCAGATGGAATATAGTCTGTTTCAGGTTAGCCATTGTTATAACTGAACAGACAAATTGAATTCAATTATATATTGCATGCATTGAATGATGAGTAGTGTTGGAGCACTTCTGATCCAGTGAGATTATTCTTGTCGGACACAGATTCATGTACGAACGTAGTTATTATAGTAACAATCTCGTACAGTAGTTCTGATGAAATGATTTAATGGGCAGCGAAGCCAATTCAAGTGTGCATTTGCGTAATGTATATTATTGTATTCGTGCTTCACCGTGTCTGAAGTAATACAACGCTCAGTCATTATATTTTTAGCTGTATTTGGTGATTCGTCGAACTCTGTGGGGTTTCATGTAACCCGTATGCTGGGGTCGATGTTGACGTTGGCTCGGAGGACGGTAATGGTTTACTCTCAGTGAGGGACCAAAGTTTCGTTTGGAATAAAGAGGCTTTTAATGGATCCTTCGGCAGACTGGGATTTGCGGGCCATGCGTGGTGGCTCCTTGACCATTCGACGAGAGCTGTGGAACAGGAAATACATCCTGATCGTCAACGGCACGCCACGAGATACATATGTTCGATTTTTGAATCAATATTATTCAATATCACTATATGAGTGAAATCAATAATTCAATACCGCTATAGGATCGTAAATCAATCATTCAATATCGCTATATGAGCGAAAATCCATAATACATACATCCTACTTGGTGTTGAAACGTACATTGTTCATATTTGTGTGTAAATCCCATACTTAGATCACCCTTGGTGATAGAATCATAAATTTTTCATATTTATGTATAGATTACATACGTTGATCGTCCGTGGTGATAGATTCATATATCAATCATATTTGTTTATAAGTTCCATACATTGATTCTTGTCTGATTACTCGCTGAAGTTGCATGTTCTGATTAGTTCCTTTTAGGGATGATATAATTTCCTTATATCAGTTGTTGAACTAAGTGCGCATCATTCTGTTAAATTCATTGTTGGACTTTATGTGCACAAGTATGGTGTCATGTTTATTCATCGTTCAATTGTATTATAAATAAACATCTCATTCACGAAATTGCTTTCAGTGTCTTCGCTAAATCCAATCCCAACACGGATTAATCCTGTAACACTTTGTAAATTGTAAGTAAATCATGTGTTTCACATAAGGAGAGTAGTGGTTCTTTTTCGAAAATGGAGTAGTTTGATACAAGAATATTTTTAAAATTTACTTTCCAAATTGCCATGCTGTTAAATCATCCTCTACAGTCCCACCTGGTTGGGTTTTTAGATTAAAATCAACTGAAGAAAAAAATTAAACAATTAAAATATCCTACTCTCCTTATCAAAATCCACCTGAAAAAAGGTTACAAAAACGGAAATAGTTTAAAGGAAAGTATGAAAGGTATCCATTATTTAGAACAGTCTTCCTTACATATTTAGGGGGGAAAAATGCAAAGGTTCAATTTTAAAAAGACGGAAAGAAGAGGGGAGCAGTATCTTACATATGCATACATACATACATACACGTAAACCATATGCAAACCTATATATTGTTAAAAAAGGAAACTTTAAAGCAGAGAAATATCATAAACCCATCCCAACTGTTGTATCTCTTGATAATATATGACTTGACAAATTAATATATTTAGAATTTATGATTTTTACAATACAATATGATATCAGGTATTTAAGTATGACAACATTGATACGGGGGAAATATTACTTGACAACCACTTAAGAGAGAGAGAGGGGGGGTCCGACAGAGAGAAAGAGAGACAGACAGACAGGCAGACAGAGAAAAGAAGAAGCTCTTCTATAATAATTCTTAAAGAAAAAAAAATCCCGATTATTCCTTTACAAAGCGTTTATTTTCTTTACATATACCTGCATAAAAGACAATTTTCCAACATTTCCAATCTTGTAAAGTAAACACAAATATCGCCTTAAACGAGGAAAATCATGCACAGTTGCATTGATCCTACTCCTATAAATGAAATCAGCATATTAACTAACACCTCGTTTGAACAATTGTTATGTACTCCAAATATCATGTTGTATTTTTGTGACATAATAAAACCTCGTAGACCTGTTTCATCTATCCATAATCTACAATCTGGAATCAATGACCCAATGCATATACATTGAAAAAATACATGTGATATTGTTTCCTTGTGCATCTACAAAAAAGAAAACAACTATCATTCCTTAAATTCATTTTATACAACAAAGGATTTAATGCTAAATATGCATGCAGTATGTTATACTGAAAATTCTTTTAATTATTATCAACAGTAGATTCTATCTAAATAAGGTAAATATCTGGCCAATCCTTTGCTTGAATCCAATATTGTTCACTGTATCTACTTTGCATCTTGGAAGTCACTTGCAATTTATGTTCATTAAGAATATCATGCACAACATTTATGTTAGCTTCCAATACATTTAAATTTTTATTAGGTTTGCATAATGACAAAACTTAAATATTTTCCACGTATGGTGTATTCTCTACCACAATATCCATCTTGCTTTTAAATACATTGTGTGCTTGACACCCATGTTGTCAAAAAAAATTTTTGTTTTTGCTCTTCAGTAAAATGGTCCTGCAAATACCAAATACCAACATCCAAAAATCTTTACAAATAACGATTTTGCCATTTTCAAATTTCTTTCTTCTATTGTAACAAAATAAATTCACTTGTTCGATGTGCAATAATTTTAGACCGTAACTGCAGGAGTTCGAAATAAATACTTGGATTGTCGAAATCTAGCAGTGACGTCATTTCGTAATTACAAAACAACAAACAAAGCTAGACCACCATATATATATATATATATATATATATATATATATATATATATATATATATATATATATGGAGTATGATACAACATAAGTATAAACATATAATGTGTGAACTGTGAAATACACCAGAATATGTTTATTAAATCAAACGCGCGTACTTAAATACAAACAGTTTCGAGGGAAGATCCAAAGAGTACTAAAAATGCTTCTCCTAATTGTATAGAAAGAACATTATACATAGCATATACTAGATATAAATGCATGTATTAAACAACAAAATGGACATAAGACAGGCCAGAAAATAAGCGCAAACGTTATAGAATAATAATAATAATAATAATAATAATAATAATAATATAATGATGATAATAATAATAATATGAAATAAATAAATTAATTAAACCATGCAATATTATGTAATTTTAAGTAGCATTCATCATATTATTGTGTATAATTAGTGCTCTATGGATATAATTTCCCAAATTTTTCGTCACAGCAAATTTCGTAGAATTTAGTAATTTAATAAATTTCATCATATTCGGACCTTTCCTTAAATAAAAGTTTATATATTGCTTTCCTACTTGCGAATTCTTTTGGCATTCTAATGCAAAGTGATATTCATCTTGCGGTACATTACAAAAAATTACAGGTTCTTTGTTCCAGTGGGGTAGATTGTGGTCTTCCATCTTTCTTAATTAGTATGTAAAGTATGGGTAGATATCCTTAGTATTGAAAAAGACTTTATATATTTGGTCACTTTTCCAATATCCAAATTCTCCTTACATCCACAATTTGATGACTATTTTTTAAAATCTTGTTCTTGACGATTCTCTGATTCTAGATTAACAATTTTTGATAAATTGGTCAGATACACGTTGTTAACCAAAGATAAGAAACCATTTATGTTCTAACAGCTTGATTTATCCACACTTGCACCAGACCAGGACAATTTAATAAATCCCTAATCAACGATGCCTAATTGTTTATTCCAGTATGCTCTTTTCAATTCTCTTTTCGAAATAGCAATATTCAATTTATCAAACAAAATTTGCAAGTCACTTTGTACACAATCATTATAGAAATCTATTTATTCGTCATCTGTATATCATCAGGCATACTGACACACTTAATAAACGCTTCAAATGCATTTATTGTTGCAGAAGGTATTTGTTTAGTAACACATCCTCTCAAAAGCTGCTGATAATCTCGAATATTAAGCTTTCGAGGTTCTAGTAGTTTACTCGTTCGGCAAGCAAAACCTTTTCTTCTTTTAATAGGCTGAGACTAAACGTTTATTCAGAAAATCCCAGTGATCAGCATGCCAGTTTAGTATAGTGTCAAGATAGATTAAACCCAAAGATTACACTGAAATAAAAGGAAAACGACCTCTTAATTTCATATGTACCTATAATAACATACTACGTCAATGGAAAGGTACACAATAATGTTATTCACATATACTTGCCGGTTTTACAGACACTACTGATTAATTTAAAACATTCATAGTCTAGACTTCGAAAGTCGCTATTATACAGTTGTGACGTCACTAACTCGCATCAGATCTATTGCCCATACATTGGTTTACCTATTCAATGATGCCATAAAATTTATTTTGGAGCTGTGGAAAATAATCAACAAGAACAACGAAGATAACCATATAGTAAATACTGAAATGTATTCAGATGATGGAGATATACGAGGAACAAGATTATGAGACTGTCAGATTAGATCAACCCACACTGAGGAACCTACCGCTGTCAATACGTCAACATCATAATCAATGATGCGCTACCGAAACCAAACATGTGATCAAGACACTCTGAGATAACCGAAGACATGTACTTTATTCACATGATACCCAATACTAAATCGAAACCTTCTAACAAACTACACACAACTTTGGGTTACTTCAACCGACAATTACTGCTTTCACGGGTATTTGAAAATCTCCTTAAGGACGAAAACATCAAGAATGAACTATAAGTGTGGTGGGCTACAGTTTAATTATGTATAGTGAGCTCACAATGTTTGACAGCTTGACAGTTTAAAGATATAGGGATTCGATACCCAGTTATACCTTTATGGATTTTATAACATGTGAGATTGGTGACTTTCACAAAATATATTGGTTGATGAAAAGTTTGTTACAATCCTGCAAGAACAATGTTGTATTGGATTCGACGTATAGAAGGAAAGTTGGTTTGGTTTCGACGCTAGACACATACATACATACATACCAAATAGTCAATTTGAAATATACAAATTCGAAATTGCCATTGCCAGGAATGTAATTTTGACACATCCAAACAAATATTAAGATACAAATAAGCCACTCAAAAATAATGAATGTAATATTACCTGCCACACTCTTGAACATGAGAAATAAACATACAAACACGCCAGTAAAAGTATGCTATTCACATGGCCGTGGGCCAGTAAATTGAAATTATTATTATTATTATCTTTGTGTTTACATGGAAGGCCTGATTAAACAATATATGTCCCATTCTTCATCCTTCTGCGAAACATCATGTCATACAGACTACTCTTACTCAGCCTAGTGTTGCTTATTCATTCACGAATTTAAAGTGAAAACAAGAAGAATGGTGGGGAGGAGGATTTCTCTTTCATGTTCTCTGACAATATTTGGCCTTTACTTTAAAACATCTTTCTTTTGCTTTGTTTTGTTATGTTTTGTTTTGTTTTGTCTTTGTGTGTGTGTTTGTTTTGTTTTGTTTTTTTGTTTTTTTTGTTGTTGTTTTTTTATTATGTGGAAAAATATAGTGTTTAGAGAAACTGTAAATGGGAAACGTTTGACAATAGATGGTTATTGTACAAACTTATTTTAAAGTCACAGAGTAATTGTTTGTACTCTCTATTCAGACATGTGAATTTAATAATGTATGTTGCTTACATTTTCACATTGGGAAGTAAACATATGTTCTCTAATGTAACCTACCTTTCAGAAAAGATATAATCTTTTTCACATTAATACGGATACTTTGGTGGTGATATTTGTAAATTAGTATCTTAGGATATATATGTATAGTATGCTTTCGTTATAATAGATGCACATAAGCATTATTTTCATTTGTCATATTCTCTCTCTTTCTCAAGTTAGCTTTCATTTCATATTATAGTGACATAAAAGAACTGTATAACTGCCTACATGTTTTGTCTTCTTCAAATGTGATTTAAATAGTATTCCAACATATGTTGTATTACATTTATGTGTCATTTATCTTTATCTCAAGACATCTAATAAAAATGTACTCTTTTTATCTCTGCGTCTGTATATATCTTCTTTATATTCACTTCATCGTTCTGCAACTTTCCATTTGATGAGATTCTTTATTTATCTTATAATGTGTTTTACTGTATATTCCTTCAAATTAATCTGAATCATCTTTGTGTATTATTCACGTTTGAGTTGTCTTTACTTTACTCTTGTTTGTCATGTATTTGAAAATCTCCATATGGAGGAGAAAATCAAGAATGAACAATAAGTGTAGTGGGCTATTGTTTGATTATGTATTACACAGAAAGTGAGCTCACAAAGTTTGACAGCTTGACAGTTTAAAGATATAGAGATTTGACATCCAGTTATACCTTTACGGATTTTATTACATGTGAGATTGGTAACTTTCGCAAAAATAGATGAAATAGGCAAATACATCTCCTGGGAGGATCTACCTTACTGAACAGTGGTGCTGATCTCCTCATGAAGATCTAAGCCATGTCTTTGAGGAACTAAATGCCAGTATGGTAGCATGAACTAATCCTGGTAGCTATTGCTGGGTACATTGGTCATATCCTAAGGAGGCCTTGGTATCACCACCTGACTGCTGGAGAGAATTCAAGCTAATCCAACTATCCGCCTTGTTATAAAGACCAGGCTGGACCTGAAAAGAGAAAACATATGTTTTCCTAATCTCATAGATCAGTAAGATGTCAGTCAATGAAGTGAAAAGGTGCCAGATATGCAGACGTGAAAATGATAGTATGCGTGCAATCACAGGAAAAACCATTAAACTTGACATAGTGACAATCAGAAATTGTGAAGAAATGGACATGTACTAAAAAAGTGACTATTCGTCCCCAAATTATAACATTTTCTGATGTATGTTTATCAGAGTATGTTCAGACAATAACAGGCTAAATAAATAATAAGGTACACTCTCTATCATACAGTTCAATACAGTGTGGTGGCGGTGAGGTTTGATCATTTGCGCAACCATTGGTACATAAAAGTATACAAGAATGCCTAAATCTAAGCCAAGAAGCTCCACCAAAAGAGGAGAGTACAAATACTAGGACTACATAAGGAATCAGGTCAGAACTATTACTTCTGGGTCATTACAACGAATATTGTCCCAATCTATTTTTAGAGTAATTGTTCCTTTCTTGTTTTAGTGGTGATTCTCTGCTTAGATTTCGCAGATTGGTTAATTGGTATATTGAAGACAAGAGATGTGAGGGTAACACTTAATTAATAACATACGTAAAGTCCGGTATATATTGTAAATATATTGGCTTCCGGCTTCTACTAACTTATTTTGTTTCGGAAATACCTTTCGCGTCCGCTGTTTGAAAACTACGTGCATGTTTTACAAATGATCCATTTGAATAATAAAATATTGGAGAAGACTGGTGATTCTCGAGCTGTAATTAATAGTGTAACAACTGGACATAGAAGTATTTAACATTCAGAGACGCAGCAAACTCATCTGCACTTGATGATTGTTATTGACACAAGATTTGGACTAGGATTTATTGTGTGATGTTTGATTACTAAAACTTTTGCCTGTCGAGGATTACTAGAAACCTTTAGGTAGAAACTAGAAACATATTTCCTTGTAAAACTGATGGACGAAATTATTCTTGCAAAAACGTGTTATTACTTTGGTACTAATAAACATACTGGTCTTGGTTCAAGCTTGTAAGTGTGGACAGGCCGAGATAAATTACGAATGTGTTACCTTTTTACGTTCTTTCAGCCAGCATGTAGCACATTTGTGCTGTGCCCACCGAAGATCTTTTAATTCTGCCTTTCTGTTGTCTATATACCCTCTTGATTTTTCTTTCTCTTTTTCCATCATAGGTCCTCCACCATTTTCAGCTCCTCCTTTACTGCCCTCAAGTCATCATCCTCGTCCTCTCCCCTTTATTTCTCAGAAAGAAGTACATTCTGGTGTATCTTGCATACCTTTAATTTAATTCGACCTAACATCAAAGACTAGCTTATCTCGGTCTTGGACTAGTTTGGAAGTACAAATATTTCTTTTCTCTACCATATACTGTGCATGGTATGATTTTGGTGTATATTGGATTATCACAATGCCACCTACGGCTTCGTCTTCCAAAATATCAGACAAATCATTGAGATCAGTCCCGTCAAGCAGTGACTGATAATTGTTCGAAGTCCCTGATCGACGAGTAATGTTCTGCATTTGCCATTCGAATAATTATGAAATAATGTGTTGAAACATGTCCAAAAAGTCTGAATCACATGGAAATCAAAATGAAACTATATTGAAAACTTCAAACAATTACCACGAAGAAGAATGAGAACAACGACACACGCCTCATGAGCGAAACTGATGTGACATTTCACTCTGATCTATATATAAATATGTGTGTGCTTGAGGGTCAAATGATCACTGACAGTCTTTTCATAAGTAAATGAGGGTGCCGACAGGGTGAGTGTCCATTTATGCTTGAGCGGTGGCTAACGAGTCAGGGATATAAACAACTATGTACGGTAGTAAACAGCTATGTTTGAAATACCTTGATCTTGATTACTATCAATACTCGCTAAGATCTTTAATTGTTCTGATTTATGCATATCTTCGTTATTCATTCATCGGGTTTGATTTGGTTTCATTTAAGAGACTTTCAGCAAACTGCTCCATTCTCAAATTGTGTCAGTCATTTTGAGACATTTTCGAACGATAAGAAAAGGTTTCTTCTATGCTTGATTGCTAATGAGATATCTGAGGTAGATGTGTGGAACACAGTCGTACTGTATCTTCAAAAACCTTTATCAACTGGCTTTACTTTATTGCGGAAATATCATCACGAATTTGTGACTTGTAAAACCTCATTACTGTCAAAATTGTCGGTGTAAAAACAACCGGTTAAAGTATCATCACATGCTTACTAACGTACACACAATTACTGGTTGCTGACATTTTGATCCGTTTGCTACCGCGGAAGTGTAAACGTACACTCACCATGTCGACACCCTCATTTGCATATTAAAAGGTTGCCATTAGACCGTACAGAGCCAGTGGGGTGTCGCGAATCTCTTTGTTAAATATGTCTCCGATTTTCGGCTTTGAATTTCAGATTTCTCATGATTTACAGTGCTAAGTACCCAAACAGGATTTTAGCAGTGAGCGCAAAAGTATGTATGTATGTATGTATGTATGTATGTATGTATGTATGTATGTATGTATGTATGTATGTATGTATGTATGTATGTGTGTATGTATGTATGTATGTATGTATGGGGTTTAACGGCACATCAGCAGAATGCTGGCTATATAGTGTCGTTTAAGTTTACGTATCTGAAAAGCGAAGCGCAATCAAAACATAACCGGTGAAGCCAAACAACATTAAAATACCTAAAATACAAAGTCAAATTAAAAAGTCCAAACTTTTCTCAGCTGGAACGTCATCTCGGAACGTATCTCAAGGTGAAAAGGCTGCCTCCATTAGTTGCCTCTTACGACATAGAAGTGTGTACATCGAGCTTATTCTCCATACCAGAGCATGCATAGTGGATGTTAGAATAATAATAATATAATAAAACAGAGAAGTCGAATTTTTCCTAACGCACTTTGAATATGTTTTATTCGTCCTCGTGTTTAGAATCTGAATTTCTGCTGAACAATAAACACTAAGTATTTCAGCCTCATAGACTAAGTTTGCTTATTTACTATCCGAATTCATTTAGCATTGATTAAACAAAGCAAATCTATTCAGTCTATTTAGTTTGCATTTCAACATTTCTTTAACGTATTCTAGTCATATATTGGCATATACCTCTTCTTACGAAATGTAAATGTTTCCATTTCATTATTTGTACATTTCTGTAAAACAGTTGTACAGGTTAACTAAGCTAAAGCTAACCACAACCGTTTAGGTAGAATCTACTTTGATATCGTCAATCTCTCTACCTTACGGTTAGTGTATTCAACAGGATATATACATTAAGCTATACAAAAAGGGTATGTGTTTAATATATAAATGGGTGTGTCACTTCCTTATACGAATTTCTTTTCTCTTTCTCTAAGCATGCATCCACTTAGATTATTTATTCTTTCTTTGTCCTGTGTTGCTTGCGTTTTCCCCCTTGCACATCTCTTTATGTTATTACCTGGCTTACACTTTCTCATCGCTCGATTGTACGAGTATTGCCCACCAGTATTTGGCTGTTTTCCCTGCACTATATTTCCCACAATCAGATTTGCAGGTATGAATGCACGTGCACATTTGTGTTAGCAATAATGACCTTGTCATCACATTCTGCTAAGTTTATGAGGACGTTTTGTTAATTTATCCGGCTTAGGTTGGATAGTTTGTACAGTGTGGTCGTGTGGCTACCATCTCCTAACTTTATGTGAAGATTATTTTACAATTTTCCTGTTCCTTGGACTTCCGTTTTGCCGTTGAACGTGCAACTGTGCGCCATTTTGACAGGTGGAAACATCTCCCAACCATTGCCTTTATAGAAAAAGGTAATGAAAATTTGTATGCTTGACATTAGTGTTGTAGACTGAAACACTGTAGACTGTAAAATTAGGCAGTTTACTTGTAAACTTACATCCGCAACAATTGCGAATATAGTGAAGACATTTATATAAAAACTGATACATCCAGATCAAACAGGTTTCATTTCTGGTTAATAATACGTGAAAATATAAGTATCAATTATGATATAATGCAATATGCAGAAGAGAAAGATATCCCTGACCTTCTCCTTGTCGACTTTGAAAAAGCTTTTAATTAGGTTTTATGAAAATTTATAGATGAAGATATATAATGTAATTTTTTAAAACAAAATTAGAATACGCAGATAGCTAAACGTTTAACATATAGAGATATATAAAAGCTGACACATGCGAATACATAAAAAGCAGAACATTACAATATGTGTACAATTGCTAATTGCTAGACACAGGCATACCTGTACGTCCATGTGGGTAAAGTACTATACACAAATATTTTGTGAGGTATGAAGTACCTTAATGAAATCGAAGCTTTTGATTTTTTTGATTTTTTTATTTGTTTTTGGTAATCTACTATACAAGTAAGAGAATGTACAATACTTGAAACTACGTATCAAAATATGCATACATGTCTGATCATTTGTACAAAAATTTGTTACTGGACTGTTTTAACTTTTAAATATTTCTTTAAGCTTTTGAATATATACTTACACTCTGAATTAATACTTCGAAATTTAAAGGTGATTTAGAAAATTGTGATCTATTGATAAAATGGTTTGTTATAACAGTAAGGTCGTAACTTGCGTTTGGAATATCAGTCACAAATAGTTTTGTCAAATTTCGTATGAATATTTAATTGTTATAGCGGCATCCATAGATGATTTACTTTTCTAAATTTAAATAATAAATGTCCAACTGACTCCTTTTGCCAATTCACAAAAGATCCATTTATCATTATATATTATTCTAGCTTTATGTACAAATGAATTTGTACACGATATTGTATGCACTATTTTAAACTGAATATCCCCCAATTTCATATCATCAAGGTGAGCAAGTAGATAAACATAATCAATTTTTTCTATCTGAATGTGTGATATCAAGCTCTCTGTTCCATTTCTCTTGTAGACACAAGTGGGTTTTTTTCTTTATTTTTTTTTTCTCTTTTATCTTCAGTAATGGCATTATCAAAGGTTATACATCCTTACTTATTCCTCTGAATATGTGATAATTAGACACATTATCTTATTACCAATTGTTTCTTATATTCTTGAATTGTAACTTTTTTTTACTTCCAATTAAATATTTTCAGTGTTCCGGAATTCACCTTATCACTGACATATAATTTTGAAATTTTTGTTTTCAATCCATACATAATTTTAATTCTTCATAAGAGCAGAAAGAACCATCACGTGTTATGACTTTAATGGTGTTATCTCTTTTAATATATTTGTGACATCAATCTTTTTATATTAACGAATGCAAGGAAGTGTGTGTGTGTGTGTGCGAATGCATATGTGTATATATGTATGCATTCTTATATTAAACTTTTATGCAATGCAATATACAGCAAATACCCCACCACCAGCACCATAACCACCTCAATTAGTGTTCGTTTTACCTTTTGCCATATCGTTGTGTTTTGTGTACATTCGTTTTCCACTCTTGGAACTGGTGTTTGCACACTTATATCATTTGCGGTTATATCTATCACTTACATAGTTTTCAGTGGATTCACAATACTGGCATTTGCAAAATGACCAAAGAAACATTGATATCATTCTGATTTTAATTTACATGTGAATATCTTCGTGACCGCAGCGAGTCTTCGTGCTTTTCTAGAATCAGCATCCATCCAAGTCAAACACGAGTCTACTATTGTAACCTAATCCATGAACATTGTACTGGAGCGGTACAGAGTTCTAGTTAGGCATTACCCTGCAAGGCAACCAGACGTACAAGCCAAAGGATGATTGGATACGATCAATTTTTTTTATTTTGTTTATTTCAATGGCATATAGCTTTTGTCAAAAATGATTTCTACTATTCCTATATAATGCCACATATAACAAGGGCTTCTTCTCGCAGCTCTCACCATCAATACAACACGAATGTAAACGTGTAAAAACAAGAGAATTACTGGGATTGTCACCTTTTGTCCCTCTTGTAGTACTTACTTGCTAATGGCATTGTAACTAATCCAGGTCTCCGAATAGGCCCTAATTTCCTGAGACCTTTCAATGTGTCATGTTAACAGTCGACGTATTTAGTACAAGGTTGCCATATAAGCATAGAGCTGAAAACATTCTACATTATTAACTTCCTTGAGACGTAATTAGAAGGATAAAAACCTACAGATGCTATCTTGCTGCAGAATATTCAATCACAATCCACCTCAGTATGACGTAGCTATGTTTTTTCCAAACTGGAATTCCGAATTTAAAATTGCTTAACTATATGATCTTTGGGCTCAAATAGTTCTTAACAGAAGGAGATTTGTAATCTGAATTTTGTATGTACACCCAAGATTCGGTGACTGAACTTTCAACGAACTCTCAATTAAACAATCAAAATAGTATTGTCAAAATATAATAATCTTAGTTGATTTCAACGAAGATCTCATGGTATCCAGTAAATGTAGATATAATTACGAATATCATGAATATCCCTAATTGACTTCAATTAATCGATCAACGCACAATACTTACTAATCACAGCTCCACGTTGATCTATTTATTTACTTATGAGCGAAATGCTAAATTGTTATGAAAAAGGGATCTTAGATCATATTTTGCAGTGACTATAACCATGTTTATTGTTCCACAAAGTTTGTGAATTCTCGGCAACATAGCCTTAAGTGAAAGTATGGGACTATAAATCATCTAACTACATAGATTTGCTTTATGGAGCCAATTGGGATTTATCTAATCTTTCGATAGAAGAATAAGTTGTAAGACTTCTGGCAATATTGTATTGACAACACATTCCGCTGTTCCCAACAATATTATAGCAATCTGTTTGGGAGATCCTCCTTGGATGAACTGTGATATTAGAAGACTAATCCGACAATCGAAAAGAATCCACCTCTTGGCTGAAATAAGCAATATTCCTTTTCACCGAAGCAAATTCAGCATTATTAGCAAGGGAGGTTGCAGTGCCATAAGAAGAGCTAAACGTGAGTATCTTAACGAAATAATGAGAAACTTTGAAACGCCAATATTGATCCCAATGGTTGGTGAAATCCATCCAACACATTTCTGAAGCAAAACAGAAAAGCAGAGCATCCACCCTGACACACTATAACAAATATGTTTGCTCTAGTCTTGATAAAGCAATTTATTTTAAAGAAATATTTTTCCACAGAAGACTTTTCAGATGATACTTCCGCTAATGTACCCTCTATGTCTCTACCTGTCATTGCTCTTAATAGTACCCACATTAACAATAACGATGTATAAGATGTACTTCACATTTCGACCTTAGCAAGGCAGGGATATCTGATGAAATCCACCCTAGACTACATAAAGGAGGCACTCACATAATATCGCGATATTTATCAGAAATTTTCAACAACTTCTTCCAATCTTTATATTTGCTAATAGCGTGCAAAGAGGCCATGTCACTCCTAGTCATAAAAAGCGGACAGAAATATTGTTTCAAATTACATACATATTTCTGTACTGAGCTGTAATGAGTCTTCAAACTTTTGTATAACTATCTTACAGCCAACAGCCTATTACTTAGTAATCTCCAATCATATTACACCCACAAATGATTCAGCTATGTCATAGCAGTGTGATATGTATAATAATTATTGCAAGGCAGTCGGCGAAAGTAAAGAAATTAGGGTGATATTGTGTAATATTAGTATGGCATTTGACAACGTCTCACATAAATGCTTAATTTATAAACTAAGAAATATTGGAATTGGTGATGTACTAATGGAATGGTTTAAAATTACCTTTCAAAAATAACGCAAAAGGTTAATATAGACGATTGCACTTAAGACCAAAAGCATGTAAGGATTCCTTATGGTGTTCTGCACGAAGACCTACTTAAAATAAATTTGTGGGCAGAAAAATGTTCAGTTGATTTTCATTCAAACGAAACGAATAAATGACCATGTGCAGAAAATTCTCAAGAAATATCACCAATACCTTATAATGAATGACACGGTTTTTGAGAAAGTTACTTTTCCTAAACACTTGGGCTTACCACGAAACCAGATCCGGGAATACACACATACACAATAAATAACTCACAATCATGGAAAAGCTAGCTATTCTACGAAGTTTGAAATTTAAACTTGATGAAAATCAGTAGAGCTTCTTCGTTTCACCATTGCAAGACCTCATTTTGGAATCAGGAGATAATATATGGGATAACTGCAGCCAGTATGAGAAGGATGAAATAGAAAATATACAAGCTGTAAAAGGTAGAAACGTTTGTGGGCAACCTAATCTCTATCATTTGCTAGCAATTTGGAGGAGATAAAATAGGAAGAACTTTCGAAAAGATGCTCGAAACATAGAATAGTAGCATTTGAAAATAAAATTTAAAAAACAACGAATCATGGATATTAGCGGGCTTTGGATTCGCCAAGTGTCCAGCGGGTAAGTAATAGACAACTGAGTGATATAAATAACTTGTATGCGCTTATCGCCATGACAAATTTATCCCAAAGTTCATATTTACCAAACTTTGTTGCGGAATGGAATCTTCTACCTTTGGAAATCCATAACAAACCTTCCTTATACTCTTTTAAATCACACCGAAATAGAGATCTATACAAATGCTCCATTCTATTACCATCAAGATAAGAGGTTAGCACAAAATATGCACGCCTGACTTCGACTAGGTTGTAGCTTATTAAACGACGATCTTTTCAAAGACCACTTGTCAGCTAGCAATAGGTATTTATGGGAGGAACGATATCATAGCCGGTACCGAATATTCTTTCAGAAACCGAAGAGGGAGATTGTCCCATAATATATAAATTCGTTATTAATGAGTAATCCCTTGCAATCGCCTGAAGTCAATGAGGAAATATTTTAAAGCGGTCCAAAAGTACATAACAGCAACTAAGAGATTAATATAATCACTATTTATATATTCAGACAGACGTGATATATACCACTGGTACAGTTTTAATTGCTACGTATATACCACCTGAGTTAAAGTTAATAGTTATTTGCCTAGGTCCCTCCATCAACACCAACATTGTATTACTTTGTTTTTCAATATGCGTTTGTTATATATTTGTATCAAATACTTTTTGATATTATTTCAATACTGTATGTACAATTTTTTTTAAAATATCTCATTAGCTTTTTCAATGTTTTCAATCCTCTGTTTCCATTACTCACGTCAACGACATTATCAAACTAAATATAATTGCTAACGAGGGGAGAGCTCCATATAAGGTTAAACTTGTTATACATCTTGTTCGATTTGTATCTATTTTCCGTGATGGCTACTGCAAATAAATACTGTTTAAAGCAAATACAAATTTAAAATATATTTTAGATGTTCATCGAAGAAATTATTTTTCCACACCATGCAAAAATACCCTAGGCAAATAACCGGCTAATGTCCTTATGCAAAATAATTTCGTGACCTAATGCGAAATTGACGTTGTTTCGACAATTGTTTTGAAAATGTATGGGGAAACGCAAAGTCAGTACACACACCAGGACGTACACAAATGGCCGAAACTGCGCTCGTTTTGTGCGCTGTACCTATTTCATAGCAATACATCTCACGTTATTCTACACTTTATATTTACTAGGTATCACTCGTGTGCGTCATAGTGGTGTTATTATTAGACAATTATTTTTTTCTGCTTTGGTTTTATTTCTTGACAACATTATTTATAACATATAGATTCAAGATTTGCAAACACAAAGATGAACAAACGATAATCATTAACTTGCTCACAATATACAACCACACACACACATACACACGCACGCACGCACGCACGAGCACACACACTTTTGTTGGTCATTGCTACGTCTAGAGTAGCATGAGTTACCCGGTTTGCTGCGACTAACTCCCGCTCAGGGTAGCTAAATGGAAAACCGGTATAAATCGGCTCGATGACACATACACCAACTGTTCATTTAAAGTTATTATGTTTACTAATATGAATCACATGTATGTATGTCGTCAAAGTTTGTCAATGCAGGATACAATTTGGGACCAATTCATATTGGGTTACAACATTGAATTATGCCATTTATTTTATCGGCCATTTTTGTGAATAGTATAACTATGAGACACAGATACAATTCGCTGGTGACCGCCATCGTACAGGAAGGCTTGTTGCAATCAAACTTTACCGTGTATCCCATGCTTTGGGAGACATGAGTATCTAGAATGTCAACATGTTTACGCATAAAATGTTAACCGAAGATTGAACCCTCCATTCCGACCACTGACCATTCGGAATAACGCTTCTGGCGGATAATATGATTTTGGTGTATATTGGATTGGCACAATGCCATCTACGGTTTCGTCTTCCAAATCATCAGAGAAATCATTGAAATCGGTCCCGTCATGCACTGGCTTATAATTTTTGGAAGTCTCTGATCGCAGAGTCATTTGTTCTGAGATAATTTGTTCTAACATGTGTAAATTGTCTGAATGATATGAAAATCAAAATGAAGCTACAGTGAAAACTGCAGACACTTACCAAAAAAGAAAAATGAAAACAACGAAACACGAGTCATGGGGGAAACGAATGTGACAATTCACTCAGATCGCGAATTATATATATATATATATATATATATATATATATATATATATATATATATATATATATATATATATATACTTATTTATTTATTTATTTTTATTGTACTTAAGGGACAATGATCACTGGCACAACTTGACCTCAAATACTTTTCAACTGAAGGAAACTTTAAATCTTAATTTGTTATGTACACCCAAGATTCAATGACTAAACTTTGAACGAACTCTCAATTGAACAAGCCAAAGAGTATTGGCAAAATATAATAATGTTAGGTGATTTCAACGAAGACCTCTTGGTATCCAGTAGATGTAGAAATATTACGAATATTATGTATACCTTTAATTTACATAAATTAATCCATCAACACACAATAATTACTAATCATAGCTCCACATTGATCGATTTAATACTTATGAGTGAAACGCTAACTTGATATGAAAAAGAGATTTTTGATCATTTTTATAGTGACCATTACCATATTTATTGTTCCCAAAGTTTATGAATACCCTCATGTAAATTAATTCCGTGACCTAATGCAATATTGACGTTGCTACTCCGATTGAGTTCACAATGGTATGGGGAAATGCAAATTCAGTACACTCACCATTAAGTACAAAAATGACTGAAACTGCGCTCGTTTTGAAAGGATTTGCCAATTTCCTAATAATGATAATCTCATGTTATCCTATAGTTTATGTTTACTAGGTATCACTATGTACTTCATAATGGTGTTATTATTACACAATGTTTACCTTTATCCTTTGGTTTTTCTTGCAAACGGTATTTATAAGGTATATATTCAAGATTTGCAAACACAAAGATGAACAAAAGATACAAATTAACCTACTCACAAATATACGCCCCTTGCCCCCCCCCCCTACACACACACACACATACAGACACAAGCACACAAACTTTTGGTCATTGAGAGGTCCTGAGTACCCTGTGTTACCCATTTCGATGCGACTAACTCCCACTCAGGGTAGCTGAATGGAAGACCGGTATAAATCGGGTCGATGACCCATAGACCATCTGTTCGTTTGAAGTTATTATGTTTATTAATTTGAATGAGATGAAAGAAAATAACAAAGAAATGATATCGGGTTCGAAGTCACGATCAACATGTATGTATGTGGTCAAAGTTTGTCAGTGGAGGATATAATATGTGACTGATTCATATTGGGTTACAACATTGAATTATGCCATTTATTTTAAGGGCCATTTTTTAGTGAACATTATAACTATGAAACACAATACAATTCGCTGGTGACCGCCACCGTACAAGAAGGCTTGTTGCAAACAAACTTTTCCGTGCACCCCATTTTTGGGGGGTCATAAGTAGTGTAGTAGGTGGTTTTTAGAATGTCAACATGTTTTCGCATAAGATGCTAACAGGACATTGAGTCCAACTTTCCGACCAGTGAATCTTCGGTCTAGCGCACCTTCCTGCCAGTGAATCTTAAACTATTTAACTCTTCGGACTTAAAACCTTTCGAAATAGTGAACTTTTTATTTCGTACCATAGAACCTTCAGACTATCGAAATGTAACCCATATTTAAAAATCTGTTCAGCTTGAGAGAGAGAGAGAATAGAGGGAGCAGAAAGAAATAGACATATGTATAGAAATACAAGTTTAAATAGCATACATAAGGGCAGATGCATTTCCTAAATGGATAAAGAATAAAGGTTCAAAAGTGATTTTGCCACTGTGGCGATATCAACTGTCTCCACTGACACATTTCAATGTATCATTATGACATATATATATATATATATATATATATATATATATATATATATATATATATATATAACTAAATTTACCATGGCTTAGCGATCACATTACGACGTTTTTAAACCTTCCCAGTGATTTCACGTGATTCTCACATAATATAATTTAACATTAAATTTGAGAATTTTAAGTTACATGCAAAAAAATAATTAAAGGACAGGACATCTAATTTAATAATTGTAAACACAAATTGAGATCCTAGTCATATTAACAGGGTTTCAATTTCTACCATAGTATTTCAAGGTGGGTCAGTGGATGAATTTAGAAATAGTTATTTAGTATACATTGTCTCTTTAATGTCTTGTTTGTTATATATTTTCGTCATTATATGACGTCAAAGTATAAATAATGTCACGATGGCCGATATCAATTTGATACTTTTTCTATGATTTAAGATTTTTTTCTGATTTTTCCTCTAAATAATTTTTTAGTCTAAACTGTCATTAATAATCTAATTATTTCAGCGTGCGATTAAACCAGTCAGACTTTTAATTCAAATGAATGTACAAAGGTATAGGTGAACAAACAAGTGTATGTGCAGATAAGTGGGCACATTAATGAATGAACAAACAAACAAACAAAGAGAGAAACGAATAATAAAGTTATGTACGAAATGAAAGAGAAAGATGAGAGTTACAAAATACATGAATTTACACACGAATTAGAATCAACAAGAGGATAAATAAATGAATATTATAATAGTGTAGGATTGTAATCTCAAATTGTTGATGGAATACAGGGTAGTTGATAGATTGGACCCCCCACCACACCCCACCCCCACCCCACCCCGCCCCAGTAAATCATTGCAAGTATTTGAGGGACCCTGTGATTGCGCAAAGATAATATATAACAAATGTGAGACTGTCCTATCCCTGATAAAGAAAATTATCGGGGGACAGAACACCTATTTCATTGCCTGTAAGAATTATTAAAACTAGTAATCATATTGACAGGGTTCAATTTCCAGCACAGTATTTCAATCTATGTCAAGGAATGCGTTTTTACAGTTTAGTTACCTTATACACATAGTGACTTTTCCAAGCACAACTAATCTAACACTTTCAATTAGTGATACAGCCCGTCCATATCCATCCAGGTAAAATCAACACCTTAGTAATTTCCATAATTTACTGCCTCGGGTAACAGACATCTCACTAATTCATTGATTCTTTATTTATCTCCTCCATATGTAGATTTTCAGATACATGACAAACAATAGGTAAGAAAAGAAAAATCACATGCGAATAATGCACAAATATGCAAAGATGAACTTGAAAGAATATCCAGTAAAACACAATATAAGAGAAATAAACAATCTTATCAATTCAACACTTACAGAACGATGAAGTATATATGAAGAAAATATATGCAGACGCAGAGATGAATAGAGTACATGAAATATATTTTTTTTAGATATCGGCTATTTTCTGTAAATATTAAAACTATGAGACACATACAATTCGCTGCTGACCGCCATCATACGGAAGGCTTGTTACAATCAAACGTTTCCGTGTATCCAATGTTTTGGGAGACATAAGTATTTAGAACGTCAATGTGTTTACGCATAAGATGTTAACCGAAGAATGAACTCTCCCGTGACCCTTCGGAGTAACGCTCCCTTTTCGGGCTAATGACCCTTTGCGATAATGTGACCACACCTGCGGAATTTCCGTCAACTGTGAATTTATCATATAGCATGCTGATTTGAGGCGGAATCTCAAATATCTAAAATTTCATTATTTTCCCCCTCTTTTTTGTCTACGCTTTTTGTATATGAATATGATGTTAGTTCCTCAAAAAGTTACAATGATTGACATTCAAGTTGAATGGTAGATTGCATGCAGATCATAATAGGCAACATGTCAACATAAACGTGTTTTGACGGAATAAAGATATTGTTTAAAAAGTATTCCAAGCCCCTTGACGTCACAAAATTGGGACAATCTGCACTGAGATCGAAGATTATGAATTTGCGAACTTTTGTTTTTGATTTTACAATGGACAGTGCGGTTTTTTTTTTTTTTTTTTTTTTTTTTTTTTTTTTGTGTAAGTTTTTGTGTTGACTGATTCGAGCACCACTCGCTATCATTATCTTCATCATATTTATCAGAATTATAATTATCGCCGTTGTGTGAAAATAGTTTGTCATCAATAACTGTTTAGAGCGTCGAAGAAGTTATCGTGTACTGGGTATCCACTAGTCTCCATGCATCTTCACATTGATCACAATCAATGCATGCAATAAAGTCTGCGTTCTTCCACAGATGCCAAAAATAGTTCACTCGTGTATATTGTTGAATTAAAAATGAATGAAATGGAGGCAGAAAGCTTAAGTCAGCAACAGCTGGACTTTCTATATTTCAGTTGTGGACATATTTTTTTTAAAATAACACTCCTCCCCCTCTGACAGAGTGAAAATAATTCTTCCACATCCGACTATCGCTTATTTACCCAGATTTCGATTGTAAACAGGTCAACTGTGTTTCTTCAGTTGCGTAAGTTACCCTATAAAACCAAAGTTTACACAACGTGGGCCGGTAGCTCTCAGACCCCAGCTATGAAGTCCGCAAACGGTCCAAAAATATACTAGGGTCATAAGTGAAGTAAAACAAATCCAGCACACGCGTATGCACCGACTGCGGCCAATATATAAAACAAGAAGCTAAATCAATACTCTTTACACTGTTTATTTGCCGATGCTATACACCTACATAATCCTAAATCAACTTACTCTTGAATTTAAAAAAAGGCTTCTTCTTCTTCTTTTTTCCTCAGAAAGAAGCACATCCAGGTGTATCTCTCACACCTGTAGTTTAGCTCGAACTAATATCAATGACTAGCTTAGCTCAGTCTTGGGCTAGCTTGTTTTCTACCATCTTTGGCGCATAATATAATTGTGGTGTATATTAGATTGGCACAATGCCGTCTACGGTTTCGTATTTCAAATCATCAGAGAAATCATTGAAATCGGTCCCGTCATTCACTGGCTTATTATTTTTTTAAGTCCCTGATCGTAGAGTGTGTCAATTCAATCTGATCGCTAATGATGTGTATGTATATATATATATATATATATATATATATATATATATATATATATATATATATATATATATATATATATATATATATATATATATTTGAGGATCAATGATCACTGGCAGCCTTTTCATATGTAAATAAGGGTGGCGACCGGTTGCTAACGAGTCAGGGATATAAACAAACCGTAAATCTGCAACGTAGTAAACTGCTATGTTTGAAATAACCTGAACTTGATTACTATCCATACTCGCTCAGATCTTTTAATTCTTCTGATTCATGCATATTTTTATCATTCATTCATCGAGCTTGATTTTATTTCATTTAAGAGATTAGTACATTTTCAGCAAATTGCTCAATTTTCAAATTGTATCAGTCGTTTTGAAACATTTTCGAATGGTAAGAAAACGATACTTTTCTGCTTATTTGATAATGAAATATCTGAAGCAGATGTATGGAACAGTGCCACAGTGTATTTTCATACTGGCTTTACATTATTGTCGAAATATCACCACGAATTTGTGACTTATAAAAAAACTCATTACTGTCAAAGTTGTCGCTGTTAAAACAACCGGGTAAAGTGTCAGCACATGTTTACTACCGTACATAAAGTTACTGGTTGTTTACATCCCTGGTTCGTTAGCTACAACGGAAGCATGAACGGACACGCGCCATGTCGACACCCTCATTTGCATATAAAAGGTTAGAGACAGTGGGTGTATTGCGAATCTTTTGTTATATATTGCTCTGCTTTCCGGTTTTCAATTTCAGCCTTCTCATGATTTACGATGTACGTAAAAAGGATGTGCGTATGTATGTATGTATGTATGCATTGATGATGTATATATGTATGTATGCACATAAGTATGTATGTACGTATAGGGTTTAATGGCACATCAGGAAAATGCTGGATATATAGCGTCGTTTACGTTTAGGTATCTGAGAAAAGCAATAAAAACAAAAGCGGTAAAGGCAAAAACACAAAAACACTTAAAACACAATTTTTTATTTTTTTTATTTTTTTTTATTTTTTTGCTGTTTTTTTTGTATTTTTATTATTATTATTTTTATAAAATCCCAATCTTTTAAAAAGTCTAAAATCTTCTCAGATGGAGCTTCATCTCAGAACGCATCCCAAGGTGAAAAGTCTGTCTCCATTAGTTGCCTCTTACAACATAGAGAAGGAAGCATCGAGTTTATTCTGCATACCGGAACACGCAGGGGAAATGTCAGAATAAATAATAATAAAATAAAGCAGAGAAGTTGATTTTTTCCTAACGCACCTTGAATATTTTTTCTTTGAATTCGTTTGAGAATCTGAATCTCTGCTGAACCATAAACACATAATAGTTAAGCCTCATTGACCAAGTTTGCTTATTTAATATCTTATTCGTTTAGCATTAATTAAAAAAGCAAATCTATTCACTCTATTGAATTAGTATTTCAGCATCTTTTTAATGTATACTGGTGATATAATGACACATACCTCTTCTTTCAAAATGTAAATCTTTCCATTGCATTATAAGTACATTATTTGCACAACAGTTATACGGGTTAACTAAGCTAAAGCTAACCACGACCGTTTAGGTAGTATCTACGTTGATATACTTAATTTCTTTACCGCATACTTAGTGTGCATTGAACAGGATATATACCTTCAACCAGACAAACAGCTATGTGTTTATTATCAAAAAAATTTTATGTACGTACGTAATGGATGTATCTATGCATTTATTGATGGATGTGTATTTTGTGTGTATGTGTTTGTGTGTTTGTGTATATATATATATATATATATATATATATATATGTGTGTGTCTGTATGTGTGCAGCTAGTTCAGTGTCCCCATGTGAGACCCATAACAAAGAATCTCCTCCACATATATACTCTGTACAATTGGTTTCAAATTACTTTAAACAGTTCAGTCCTTGCTCAGTAAATCCTTTCCACCGCATTGTAATCCATGCTGGCATCAATACTTAATGTCAATAGTATACAGAGCCATACTTTCAATTTGTACTAAATGTATTTAGTCACTTCCTAATGCAAATATCTCTCTGTCTCTCTCTCTCTCTCTCTCTCTCTCTCTCTCTCTCTCTCTCTCTCTCTCTCTCTCTCTCTCTCTCTCTCTCTCTCCAACATACTTACAACCAGTGGCGTAGCGAGGCAAAGTGCCGCCCATTGCCAACCTTCGACCTTTTCTACTTGCGTTTTCCCCTTACATATTTCTATATTATTACCTTGCTTACACTTTCCCATCGCTCGATTGTACGAGTATTGCCCACCAGTATTTGGTTATTTTCTCTGCATTATTTTATCCACAATCAGATTTGTAGGTGTGAATGCACGTGCAAATTTGTGTTAGCAATAATAACCTTGTCATCACATCTTGCATAAGCTCATACGGACGTTTTTGTTAATTTATCCGGGCTGGATAGTTTTCTGCAGTGTGATCCTGTGTCAACCCTCTCTAACTTGCTGTGAAGATTATTTTACAATTTTCTTGTTCCATGGACTTTCGATTTGTCTTTAGACGTGCAATGGTGCGCCATTTCGGTAGTTAAAAATATCTCCCAACCATTGCCTTTGAAGAAGAAGGTAATGATAATTTTGTGTGCTTGAAACTATTGTTGTAGACTGAAACAGTGTAGACCGTTAAATTAGTCAGTTTAACTGTTTTGATATGTTTGTTAAATACTACTTACAAACTTGCCTCCGCAACAATTTGTATAAAAACTTATACATCCATATCAAACAGGTTTTATTTCTGGTTAATATATATGTGAAAATATAAGAATTATTTAAGATAAAATGGAATATGTAGAAGAGAAGGATATCCCTTGCCTTCTCCTTCTCGATCCCGATATCGTTTCTTTGTTATTTTCTTTTATCTGATTCAAATTAGTAAACATGATAACTTCAAACTAACAGATTGTCTATGGGTCATCTATCCGATTTACACCGGTCATCCATTCAACTACCCTGAGATGGAGTTATTCCATTCTACTCTGGATCTATCAATGACAAACAAGAGTTTGTGTGCTTGTGTCTGTATGTGTGGGAGAGAGGAGGCGTATATTTGTGAGTAAGTTAATTTTATCTTTTGTTCATCTTTTGTGTTTACAAATCTTGCATATATACCTGATAAATTCCGTTTACAAGAAAAACAAAAGGATACAAAATACTAATTGTGCAATAATAGCACCATTATGACGTACATAGTGATACCTAGTAAACATAAACTAAACGAGCGCAGCTTCAGTCATTTCTGTACATAATGGTGTGTGTACTGAATTGGCATTTTCCCAACAGGAGTAACAACGTCAATATTCCATTAGGTCACGGAATTATTTTGCATGAGTACACGAGCCGGTTCTTCGCCTCGGGTATTTTTCCATTAGATGGAAAAATAATTTCTTCGATGAATATGAAAAATATATTTTACATTTTTATTTTATGTAAACAGTATTTATTTGCAGTAGTCATCACGAAACATACATATATAGAGGATTAAGCAACAAGTTTAAGTTTATTTGGATCGCTTTCCTCATTAACAATATTCTTTTCTTTGATAATGTGGCTGACGTGAGTCATCTGGGCAGAGGAATGAAAACATTGAAAAGCTAATGAGATATTATAATAAATTGTACTAACAATATTGAAATAATATCAAATAGTATCTGATACACATATATAGCAAACTCATATTAAAAGACAAAATATGAAAATGTTGAGTTTGATGTAGGGAGATAGGTAAAGAATTATTAACTTTACTTCAGGTACTATATATGTAGTACCTAAATACGTGCCAGAGATATATCACGTTTTCTGAATGTATACATAGTTGTTATTATGTACCTTTGTACCGCCTTAAAAATCTCCTCGTTGACTTCAGACGACTGCAAGGAATTAACCATTAAAAACAAAGTTATGTATATATTATGAGAGAAAGTTCCTATTCGGTTTCTGCAAGAGAATTCGGTACCGTCTAAGAGAAAATGCTTTGCGCTTTTTGATTCATCCAATGAACACCTATTGCTAAGTGACAAGTGGTTTTCTAAAAGATCGTCGTTTAATAAGGTACAACCTAGTCGAAGTCTGGCATGCATAATTTGTGCTAACCTCTTATCTTGATAGTAATAGAATGTACTTTTTTTACAGATCCCTATTTATGTGTGATTTAAAAGAGTAGAACAAAGGGTTGTTCCGAACTTCCAAAGGTAGAAGATTCCATTCCGCAACAAACTTTGGTAAAAAAGAACTTTTGTATAAATTTGTCATGGCGACAGGCTGATACATGTTATTTCAATTACTAAGTTTTCTGTTACGTACCTGCTGGACACTTGGCGAAACCAAAGCCCGCATATATTCAGGAGCCACGCCTTGAGGAGGTTTTATTTTATTCTTTTTTAAATGCTACCATTCAATGTTTCTAGCGTCTTTTCGAAAGTCTTTCCTGCTTTGCCTCCTCCAAAATGCTTTATGATACATCGTTGTGAATAATATCAGCATCTTTATATTGGAGGTAGGTATTATGCTAAATTGTGTTAATGTACAAAGATGACATAAAATTTGATTAACAGAGTACTGTATGCATCTCAGGGGTTTGAAGAACTGGGCAAGATATCCCTTCCAGTCTCTCCATTGCTATTTAGTATCTCCATCAGCAGCTCAGCGATAGAGTACTGTTTCTTTATCATGCCTTAGCATTTCTCTCATGTTTAAGATGTAGTAATAAATGGCCTTTTGCTTCTGACAGGCAATACAATTTTCTCGGCAACTGTCCTTAAACTGACATCTGTTCTATTTTATTTTTTTTTCAATTCAGTATCAATGGCTTCCTCCTCACTGTTGGATGTTTTGTCCTCAGGGTTCAAATTATCCACATTATCAATAAATCGTCTTGCCCTTTCCTCTAAGTCTATCGTATTATGTGGAATGCATCATCCTCCGATACTAGCTTGTCGTCTTGCCGTGAGTACATATCCGGTAGGCTCGATCAATATGTCGAAGCGTTAGTCATATCACGTGGTTTTAACGCGCGGGAAGTGTTAAACTTCTGACCTAGATTATATGAATCAATATGTTATTTACTGGTTATAAACATTGGTACACTGGTACTTTTTAGATGTCACGCATACCCTAATTTCCGATTGGTTTGGAGAGAGTTGTAATATTTCGAAATACCCAGTTGTTTATCAAAGATGCAATGGGTTTTTATTTTGTTTCAACGTAATGAGAGACTATATTAATAGGATTAATAGCAGTATTCTAGATTCGTCATAGTTACATTGGATTGACAGGTCATAAACGAATTTGGTTCATTTTGTGTGTGGGATATTCTACTTTTGTGATATATTTAATACAGTTCATTTAGGATTCAGTACTGTGTCTTGAAGGTTTATTAATTATACAGCTCCGTGGAATTATCGGAAACATTTCTAGAACTTGTGATATTCCATATTCGCAAGGATTACTTGGATATAACTTATTCTTATTAACACATTAGTACAGTGAAGGTTACTTCATTCGGAACATACTACATTCGGAATATTTGGATTGTCTTCCGGATCAGTGAAATTTAGAACAATTTAGGACAATTAAGGATATTCTATAATGTAAGTTATTTAAATTCATTCACTTTAATTGTTTGCTGAAATATTTTAATATTTTAGGAAATTAAATATATGTATTTTAAATCTTGAAAGAATGTTTGTGGCTTTTCTTTTGTTACATTACCCCTAGTCGCAACAATATATATATATATATATATATATATATATATATATATATATATATATACTTATTGATTTTATAAAGATTCGATTCATTCATGAATCAACAAAGATTAATCGAATTGATAAGTTACGGTAAATACATAAATTAATTCTATTAATTACATTCCTTCATTTTGTTATTGTTTTGAAATATTCATTTAATATTAACGATTATCTTACCATACATACATTGTAATCTACAGAATGCATGAAAAAGTTGCCAACACTGTATCTTGACCCCAGTATCGGTCACTCTTGAAAATGACAAATCACTTCTGCGTCATCGTGACGTACGAAAATTTGACGTCAGACTTTGAGTAATGTTTTCCAGAGCATCTCGCTCAATGTATTAAGGCCGGTTTTCGCTTGAACTGGCTAAATGGCTCATATATATATATATATATATATATATATATATATATATATATATATATATATATATATATATATATATTCTTTAATCAGAGCAGATAAGATTAGTCCAATATTTCAGAATGCGATAATATATGTCTATGTGTAATGGTGTTCTCCCTAATTCTCAATATAAAAAATAATTTTCGGTAGACTTTTTAACCCAGAGAAGATTTTGCAAATATTTAAATGCACCCGTTCAACAGCATTAGCCTTTGACAATTCTCCATACTTCTGATCCATAATTAAAATTTAAAACACTTCACATTGAATCTGGTGCATCTAATGTTTCTTAACCAAGTGTGAAAGACCTCCCCCGCCCCTCCTCACGTTGTATATAATGCAAATTTATTAATAACCTCAAGCTTTAAACCTTTATAGAGGAATACATTAGCATCTGCTATTCTTCCTACACTACGAAAAGCCACTTTTTATTGTTGTTGTTTGTCCTTCGAGTTCGAAGATGACCATGACATCGCTAAATGTTTTTTTTCTGAATATGTGAATGGGTGATCAGGCCAATTTGTGCTTTGAACTGTCTGTGATACACTTGACAGGAGATGCCACTTGGGTGTCCTTGATCAACAGAGGATGTGCTGTAGTTCTGAGATTTACGCCGCTCATGCTTCTGCACTGCCTCTGCAGTTCTAATCCGTTCAAAGTCAGTATCTCCAGTATGGATGAGACTCCGCCAGGTGGAGCGATCATGTGTGAGATTTTCCCAAGACTCAGGATCAATGTTGAAGTGTTTCAAGGATGACTTGAAGGAATCTTTGAAGTATTTCTTCTGACCACCATCAAATCGCTTTCCCTCTTTCAGTTCGCCGTAGGAGGTCTTTTTTGGTGGTCGCTCTTCTGACATCCTGGTGACTTGGCCTGCCCGTCTTAACTGTGACTAAATCAGCAGAGTGTAGATGCTTGGAATGCATGCCCGTGTGAGAACCTCAGTGTCTGGGACCCTGTTCTTGCCATCTTATTCTCATCTGTTTCCTCAGGCAGTCCATGTGAAAATGGTTAAGCTTCTTGGCATGGCGACTGTACACCGTCCAGGTTTTGCGAGCATACGACAGGGTCGGCAAGACAATGGCTTTGTAGACCTTAAGTTTTGTTTGTATACTGATGCCTCTGCGCTACCACACATTTGCACGTTGTTTGCCAAAGGCCAGATTTGTTTTAGAAATTCTGGCATTGGTTTCATCATCGATGTGGACTACACTTGACGGTGTGCTGCCGAGATAGATGAACTTGTCCACTTGGCGACATTAAGCATTTTGAACACGTTTTAGCCTTGTGGTCGTCTGCTAGGCGGAATCCGGATATTGAGCTCGGAGACTATGAGTCTGTGGTCAGTCCAGCATTCTGCGCTTCTCGTGGCCTTCGTCACTCGGACATCCTGCCAATCTCTTCTCCTGACGATGACGTCGTCACTAAGATGCCGGTGCTCGTGGAGTGGGTGCAATACGTCTTGTTGCCTTTTGGCATGCAGAATGCTGTGTTGGTGATTAGGAGGTCATGTTGAGCGCATTTTCTCAGTAGGAGGAGTCCGTTGTTGTTGCATTTGCCAAATCCATTTTTGCCAATGACACCTGGCCATGGCTGGTGATCTGTACCAGCTCTAGCATTGAAGTCACCAAGAATAATGATCTTATCTGCCTTTGGTACTTCTGCAATAAGAGACTCCAGGTCTTCATAAAATCTGTCCTTGATCTCATCTGGGTTGGTCATGGTGGGTGCATAGGCGCTTATGATAGTTGCATATCTATTTCCGGACAGTGGGATTCTCATTTGCATTAGTCTGTCATTGGGAGATTTGTGAGCTTGCTAACTAGCTGTGATTTGATGGCAAACCCACTACCAGCTTCCCGTCGTGGTTCTTTACTTCAAACACTCTAGTCAGTTCTCTACCAACCGGAGATGTTCTTCCCTCTGGTCTATCTGCTGATGTACTGTCCATTAGTGTGTGTATGTTCCTGACACCGATGGTGAGTTGCGTCACCTTGGTCTTTTTGTTATATTTCGACCGCTAAGGTGGGATCCGAGTCAGCCGCGGTGTGCTGACCAGGGTTAAGATTAAGTAGGCAATGCTTAGGGTACCTTGTCTAGCCCCTTCCTCGTGCTACGGTGGTGAGCAGTGTGATCCTAAAAAGGGCTAATTAGTCACCCAGGGGGCCTCCGATTTCAGCTGCTGCTTCGGACCAGTGAAAAGCCCTGAGCTGCATGTGTGCAGGTCTGCAGCTACAGCCCCAGTGTATCCATACCTACTGCTTTCTCACTCGCCTATCGCTACAGGACTTGAAGGTATCTGGTGGTAGAGGGAAATAGTGTCAAGTTGCGCAGAGTCGGCCTCACTGTCTAGTCCATGACTGTCTGAATCCAGTGGCACGACAATGTCGAGACGTCTGGAGACACGTCCGGATGCAGTGGATGACCATCAGTTCCTATTGCATCTGAGTTGATGCCCTGCACTGTCCACACAGCTCTTGATATCTGTCTTCACAGCCGGGGGATGAGTATATCTGCTCGGCCGCCTGATCCACCAGAATAGACTTTCCAGAGGGAGTCAGGTGGAGCTATCCACTCTGGATTAACAGTCAAAGGTAGTACCATCTACTGGTACTTACGGTAGCAGGCGATGCCTGACCTGACGCCACTTGTCAGTCACAATATTACTCCGAGCATTTAGGCCCTTTTGAAGACCATGTTTTGACTCAAAACATATAACTAGATCATCACCGTAATAAATTCCTCTTCAGTATCATCAATAAACATGGAAAATAGAAAGTGTTACAATCATTCTTCATAACTCACACCAGTTACACATGCAAATTCTTCTCACAAAGTTTTATTGAACCTCACTCTATTTTTTACATTATAGTATATTGAATGTACAATATTAACTATTTTACCTCTTATTCCTAATGAAAGTAATTTCTACCATACAACATACATTACGATAGAATCTAACGCTTTAGCAAAAGCAACAAAACCAATAAAAACGCAAAACAGTTTTTACCTGAATAAATATTATGAGTTATCAATCCATATAATTTAAAAATATTATCAGTTGTGCACAGATTCATTTATTGATCACAGTGTGTATTTGTTCAGCAACACAGCCTCTTAAAAGCTACCAAGAACTACTGCAATTCTCAGAAGAATTAACATAACGAAAAGGATTATTTACTTTCATACTGAAATTTAAACCACAATGATCAGAATATGAACCAGGTGGGCTTGCAAGAAAAAATATCAAGCAAATTAACAGTGATGTATTTTACCAAAGACAACAAGCTATGATCTAATGTGTCAGTTGGATATATATTTTTTTTCTGCAAAAACGTTTGCCCGGTTGTTTTTTAATAAGCTGCGACTTAAAGCTTATTCATAAACGACCAGTGATCCGCATGCCAGTTAAGAATAGTGTCAAGATTGATTAAACCCAAAGAATTAAATTTCACTGAAAGGAAAGCGACCTCTTAATTTCATATTTTCTTAGAATAATGTACCAAGTGAATGGAAATGTACACGATAATGTTATTCACATATACTAGGCGGTTTTACAGATACTGCTCAATAATTAAAACATTCGTAGTCTAAGATTCGAAAGTCTCCATGATGTATATAGTTGTGGCTTCACCAACACGCATCAGATCTATGCCAATACATTGGCCTACCGATTCGATGTTGTCATAAAGTTTATGTTGGAACTGTGAAAAATGATCAACAAGAACAACGATCATAGTAAATAATGAGATGAAGTTCGATTATGGAGATATACGGATAACCAGTTTATAAGACTGTCCGATTTGATCAACCCACACTGAGAGCCTACTACTTTCAATTCATCAACATAGCAATCCATGATGTGTTACGCAAACTAAACATTGTATCAATATACTCTGAGATACGTCTAAGACATAGACTTTATCCACATAAAATCAAATTATATCCATAATGAAATCGAAACTTTCTAACATTCTAACAACTATACAAAACTTCGAGTTACTTAAACCGAATATTATCTTGTCGCGTAACCAGAATTTACCAGACCGCGTCACTGCTACAGGCATCTACTGCTGTCACAGAAGAAGAGCTTATAAATGTGGTGACATCTTGTGCATGAGGAAAGATGTCGATTGCAGGCAGAAAATCGAGAAATATTCCCGTACAAGGTGCTAACAAGCACAAGTTCGGTAAAGAAAGAAATTTCTTCTCATTTTACATTCACTACAATAGGTTTGTCACAAGCAGTTCGTTTTCCTGTAAGATATATGTAACAAATTGTTTAGATCAATGTATATGATACAGGGATGCTTCCAATTTATATTAAGAAAATGCAGTAATTTTATGGATGTTAGTGATAAAACGGACTCTTAGCCGGTTACAAGCTCAAGCTACCGGTACGTGCACTACATCACCCTTAAAACTTTCTGGAGAAAACTCTTGTAGAGAGACAGTCAAGAACAAATGTGAACTTTACAATTTTGGAAATGGCTCATGTAATCTTTGTTTTAGTGTATGTTTTTATCGGCACATCAACAAGTGAAAGAATGTATTGAGTCTGGGTTGTTGGAGTGAAATGTCTTGCCCCTGGACAAACAACGGCTGTTGATGTGGCCTAATCTAGACCGGACTCGAACCTGCACACTTCTGGACATAAAATTTTTGTTTTTAGAACCATCAATTATTATTACTTTTTATATGCGTATTATCAGATTTTATAATGAAATTCAAAAACAATTGTAGACTGCTTATCTGCAAAATGGTAAGTAATTAGTTATTCATAAGAGCCAACTTTCAATACACTTCTCTTGGTATCAATCTGCTATTAGAAATGCAGTTTCCAGGTTTCACATAAAAATTACATCTAAAAAGAGGTCTTCTCAAATCGGTTGCCTTATATAGGTCCCTCTCTATATGCATAACTTCTCTGTGACGGTGTATTTGAAAATTGCCAGTCATAAGCTTCCTAAAGAGGTTATACAGATTTTGTAGCTGGAGATATTGTTTATAAACGGTATGCTGAGGTTAACATCCAACCAGTCTGGTGGACTATTGGTGAGGTAAGTAAAATATATATTACAAAACCAGTGCGTAAACAATGCTTGACGGTTTTAAACTATGAAGTTTCGTCAACCAGTCACACCGTTACAGATTTTACAGCATGTGAGATTGGTGAATTTCACAAATTATATTCATTGATGAAAAGTCTGTATCAAAAGTTTAAATTGAGTTAATGATGACACTTGAAGACTGATGACAAAATGTGAATTTGACTTGAACAATTGGAAAATGTTCTCCCATCCACAAATAGTCTCATAAATGTTACGCAACAAAAGGAACAATGCTAAACTTTATAGAATTCTTAGAATCCTGGCATAACAATGTTTTATTGGATTAGATGTATAGACGGAAAATGGGTTTGATAGGAAGATAGACACATGCATATGCACATACCAATTGATCAATTGCGCTAATAATCAGGCCAGGGGAATGTAATTTTGACACGGTAAAGCAAATAATCACATGCAAATAACCCACTGGGAAAAAATAAATGGGATATTACCTGTCACATGCTTGCACATGGGAAATGAACATTGAAACATGCAAGTAAATGTATGTAATTCACATGACCTTGGGCTAGTAAACATAAATTATTAATATTTATATATTCTTTTATTTATTTATTTTTCTAGCATCGAATGCCTGATTAAATAATGTCTTCTATTCTAGATTTTAGTCCGAAGCATCATGACCTACAGATTACTGCTACTCAGCCTAGTGTTCCTTATTCAGTTACTATCTTACATTGCCAACAAGAAGATTACTGTGGAAGATGATTTGTATTTCATGATGAGTGACAATTTTTGACCCTCACTTTAAAAGCAATCCTTGTTTGTTTTTTTTTTATTTTGTGTGGGTTGGCAGGGTGTTCTGCTAATGTGGAACAAATATAGTGCTTTTAGAAACTGTAAACTTTTACAATAGATGGTTATTGTACAAACTGATAATAGAGTCATAAAGTAATTATTTTTATTCTCTATTCAGGCATGTGAATTTACTAATGTCTGTTGTTATAATTTTCACATTGGTAAGCAAATATATGATGTATAATGTAGACTAACTTTCAGAAAAGATGTAATCGGATTTATAAAAATATGGATACTTTAGTGGTGATTATTGCAAATTAGTACCCTAATATATTTCATATATATAATATGTTCTCTTTAAAATAAATGTGTAGAAGCATTTTTTTTTTTTTCTTTAATATTCTCTTTCTTTCTGAATATAGGTTTTTACTTCATACCACAGTGGCATATAATAACTGTACAACTTCCTACATTTTTTGTCTTACTGAAATGTAGTTGACATACTTTTCTAACATATGATTATTACGTATCTATCTATATGTCAAAAAAACTATATAAAAAATGTACTTTGGTTACCTCTGCGTCTGCATATATCTTCTTCATATTTCTTTCATCATTCTCAAGCTGTCGATTTGATAATATTGTTTATTTGCGGTCGATTGTATTTTCCTTTATATTCCGTCAAGTTAATTTTTGCATATTTGTGCATTATTCACATGTGATTTTTCTGAAAATCTACCTATGGAGGAAATAAATAAAGAATTAATGAATTCATGAGATGTCAGTTATCGGAGGCAGTACAAAATGGATAATACTAAGGTGTTGATCTTACCTGAATTGGTATTGACGGGCTGTATTACTAATTAAAAGTGTCAGATTAGTTGTGCTTGGAAAAGTCGTTTTGCGAACAAGGTAACTAAACTGTTAACAAATTCATTCATTCACTCCTTGAAATACTGTGCTGGAAATTGAACCCTGTCAATATAACTACCAGCTCTATTTATTTTTACAAGCAATGAAATAGATGTTCGTTCCCCAGATTATTTTATTTATCCGAATTGGGACAGTCGCGTTTCTTTCTAGATTGTCTTTGCGCAGTTCCAGGGTCCTACAAATAATGGTTAATCCGGCAAGAACTTGCCAGAATTCACTGGGGGGACAATCTATTAACTACCATGTACTCCATGATAAAACTTGATACTACAAACCTACACTCTTATAATATTCATTTATGTATCCTCTTGTTGATTCTAATTCGTGTATAAATTCATGTATTGTGTAGCTCTCATCGTTCTCTCTCATTTCAAACATTCATTTATTATCCGTTGTTTCTTTGTTCATTCGTTCATTTATGCATTTGCCCACTTATCTGCACATACACTTTTTTTTCGTCCGTCTCTTTGTACAATGCTTTGAATTAAAAGTGTGACTGGTGAAATCGCACACTGAAATAATTAGATTATTAATGACAGTTTAGATACAAATTATTTAGAGGAAAAATAAATGTCAGACAACAACTAAATCATGGAGGAAATATCAAATTGATATCGGCCATCATGAAATTATTTATACGTTGACGTGATACAATGAAAAGATATGTTACAAATAAGACATTAAAGATTCAGTAGACGAATTAACTGTTTATAAATTTACCCACTGACCCACCTTGAAATACAATTATCAAATTAGATGTCCTGTCCTTGGATCATTTTTATACATGTACCTTAAATTTAAACATTTTAAACACTGGGTTGCAGAATATGCGTCTTTTGCGGCATTTAAGTAACAAAAACTTCTCATTTTAATATAAAACGTCTAATTTTGCAGTAATATGACCACAAAGCCCTATTGAACTTAGTTATAGCATATATTTCATAATGAGACATTAAAATGTATGAGTGGGAGAAAATTTATATCACCATAGTGACAATATTATTTGTTGACCTATATTTTGTTCCATTTGGGCAAATATATCTGCCTTTCAATATCTTATTCAAACTTGTATTTCCATACCTGGCCTAATTCATTCTTATTTTTCTTTTTGCTGCCAACCCACTAATCTCTCTCTCTCTCTCTCTCTCTCTCTCTCTCTATCTCTCTCTCTCTCTCTCTCTCTCTCTCTCTCTCTCTCTCTCTCTCTCTCTCTCTCTCTCTCAAGATGAACAAATTTTAAAATATGGGTTACATTTCGATAGTCCAAAGGTTCATGGGTCCGAAGGGTCTATGGTACGCAAGAAAGGTTCACTAATTCGAAAGTTCATTGGTTCGAAGGGTCATCAGTTCGAAGAGTTAAATAACCCTTAGGTTCATTGGTATGAAGGTGCGTTAGTCCAAAGGTTCAAAGGTCGGAAAGGTGTGCTCAGTATTCTGTTAGCAATCTTATGCGTAAACATGTTGACGTTCTATATACCACCCATTACTTATTATCTCAAAAACATGGACTATACGCAAACGTTTGAATGTAACAATCCCTAGTGTACGGTCACTGGATAATTGTAAATGTGAAGACATGTCAATGTTCAATACTTCGTTACATATTTAAACCGTTCTGCTCTAAATGTTGTTCGATTGATCACATATGTGGAGACTATTTCATAGTTATAATGCTCACAACAAAAATTACCGTCGAAACATATGGTATGATCCAAGTGTGTAAGCCAATACGAATCAGTCACTAATTGTATCCTGCACTGACATACTTTGACCACAAGCATGCATGTTGTTCATGACTTCCATCCCGATATCGTGTCTTTTTTTCTTCTTCTGATTCACATGACCAAACATAATAACTTTAAATGAACAGATGGTCAATGGGCCATCGACCCGATTTATATCGGTCTTCCATTTAGCTACCCGGAGCGGGAGTACTCGCAGCAGACCGGGTAACCCAGGCTACACTGGACCTACCAATGACCAACAAAGTATTTTGCTGTATATGAAACACGATTGAAGATAACTAAGTAGGGTGTTGGCTGTACGATAGTTATACAAATGTTTGAAGACACATTTTTCAAATAGTTTACTCACACACCTCATTACAGATATATGTCTGTAATTTGAAACAATATTTTTATCCACTTTTTACGAATTGGAGTAACTTTGGCCTCTTTCCGCGCTATTGGCAAATAGGAAGCTTGGAACAAATTGTTGAAAAGTTCTGATAAATATCGCGATCTTCTGTGAGTGCTTTCTTTATCTAGCCTAGGGTGAATCTCATCAGGTATCCGTGCCTTCCGAAGGTCGAAATATGAAAGTACATCTTATACATCATTATTTCTCATGCTTTGTACTATTAAGAGTAATGTCACGTAGAGACATGGAGCACACATTAGCGGATGTATCATCTACAAGGTATTGTTCAGAGGAATTTTAATTTCAAGAAATTGCTTTATCAAGACAGGAGCGAAAATATTTCTTACAACGTGTCTGCTGTTTCTGTTTTGATTCGAAAATGTTTTGTATGTGTTCCACCAAACTTTTGGACCAATATTGTCATCTCGAAGTTCCTATGCTAATTCGTTCAAATACTTAGGTTTGGTTCTTCCTACAGAACTGAAAACTCGGTTTCTAATATCAGTGAATTTAGGTCAGTGTAAATAAATATTGGTTCTTTTAGCCAATCGATGGATTCTTTTTCCATTCTAGAACAATGTCCATGGATTAGGTTACAAAACTGAGACTAGTGATTGGCTTGGCTGCAGTCACGAGGTTATTTACATGCAAATTAAAATGAGAATTATATAAATCTTTCCAAATACCATTAATAGTATTAATCCACTGAAAGCTATGTAAGTGATATATATAACCTCAAATGGTTTAAGCTTGCCAACACCAGTTGAGCCGCAATTATCAATTCAGCCTTCATCCCCTTGATTGATGTTGTTTTGAGGTCCACTAATACAGAACACTGATTTTCACCAGTGACGTCTTCCTTTCTCATGATGGTCTCCATGGCCTGCTTACCATACCAGTTGTAGAAATGTGATTCTATTTCTTCTTTGTAATCTCTAATTATTGCAAAATCTAGAAATCTAGAGGTTAAGTTTGTTCGGACATGAGGCAGGCTAAAAAAATTAGTAGCTAATTAAAAATAATGGACAATTGCGAGAACATAAATTGTATTTCTTCAATTTGTCTTGATAGTTTAATGCTATCATTTCTCTTAAATTTTGTTGTAAATGTAATGGCAAGTAGTGTGACAACACCCGTTTGCCAATTTAATGAATATTCCTGACAAAACTTATCTCTGTTATTTTTCTTTTTCCAATCCAAACGATCATTGTCTTTTCAATAGTAATACTAAGGGCTGAAATTTTTGCATTAAACTTTAAAGCATCTAATGTAGTTTTCAATGACATTTCAGTAGCCTCTAAAATAATAAAGGTATCAATTGCATATTGGGATAAAACATATTCTGTATTATCAGTTCATACACTTTTTATCTTTGGATTTAACCTAATCATATGTCCTAGAATCTCAGGACATAAAATCGAAATACATGGCGATAGGAGATCACCATGACAGCAGCCGCCTTCAATAGGAAACCATTGTGAAACATGACTGTTCACAGTGTCACGTGATTTCATATTTTGTAAAATATTTCAATCCATTTTAACCATTGGGCCTAAATTTACAAAAATGTAAGTTTGTTAATAATGTCACAAAGTTTAGAGGGTGAAATTACTTATCAAGAATCAGCGAATTTAGTTACAGATGTGCATAATGATAAAAGTGAAGATTTTGAATGGATTAACCCTAAAGTTGTTTTATAAAACATTTTGAAACGTATGGGGGTATTTATATTGAGGTCAATAAATTGTATATATAAATCAGTTTCATTATCGGTTACTTAAAATTAGGTATCATGCATGCATATCGAAGCCAAATAAAAACAGATGTGGTTTTTTTAAGGAATTGGCGACCTATATCATTATTGAATGTAATTTATGAAATGGTTTCAGATTATATAGCAAATATAATAAAAAGTGATTGGGATGTTTAAATACATGAGGACCAAAAGGGGCTTATTTCTGATTTTTATTTGGAGAACATATTAGAATAATAGATTATATTTCATTTGTAGCAAAAAATGAAAAAATTTCTGGTCTAATTTTGTCCACAGATTTTGAAAAAACATTTGTTAAAATTTCCAGGAAATTTATAGAGAAAAACTTTTAGATACTTTAATTTTGGGGATTCTACACTAAAATGGATAAAACTATTTTATAAAGGAGCTAATTCATGTATATTGCAAAATGAATATATGTCAGTCTATTTTAATGTAAAACGGGATTGAAGACAAGAAGATCCAATTGTTTCGATACTTATTTATTTTGTGTGTTGAGGTTCTTGGAAAACTAAAAGAAACAATACAGCAAATAAATGAATTACTATTAATAATAGTGACAATAAATTAAGTCAATATGCTGATGATACTCAAATATTTTAGATGGTAGTGAAATATATCTTAAAGCTACATTAGAGGTGTTACAAGCATTTTATAGAATATCAGGACTAAAAATCAATGTAGAGAAGACTAGGGTAGTTGGGATTTGGGCATTATCGAAATCAACTGCAAGATTGTGTCATGAGTTCAGTTTAGACTGGTTTGAGACGTAATTTTTTTTAAAGTTTAGTATATGATATTTTGTGATTTAAATTCGCCTGAAATAATGAGGAAAAGAGAAATAATTCTTAATAGCTCGCGAATGGAGAAAAATTTAACTGTATGGAAAATTTTTAAAATTCAATCATTAGCTTTATCTCAATGTATACACCTATATCAATCATTCTTGATCCACCACGGTTTCTCACAGAAAAACTTGAACAGTTGTTTTTCAAATTTATTTGGAATTCAGAGAAAGGTCGTACTGAAATCCAGCTGATTTCTCAAGATTATAATCATGGAGATCTGAAGATGGTTAACATGAAAGATTTTATTAAAGCATTGAGGATACATTGAGACTGGGTTCCACACATCTGCTTCAGATATTTCATTATCAATCAAGCAGAGACGTTTTCTAATCTTTCGAAAATGTCTCAACAATTACTGACACAATCTGAAAAAAACTGAGCAATTTCCTGAATATATACTAATCTCTTAAATGCAACCAAGATCAAACTCGATGCATGAACGATGCAGATATGCATGAATCAGAACAATTAAAATGTCTTAGCAGGTACAGATTGTAAAGAAAGTTCAGGTTAAAAAACTACCGGTTTACTACCGTACATAGTTACCGGTTGTTTACATCCCTGACACGCTTTCCACCTTTCAAGCATGAATGGACACTCACCATGTGGGCGAACTAGTTTGCATATGAAAAGGCATTAAAGGACGAGCTAAGAAGGGTGGTATATATATATATATATATATATATATATATATATATATATATATATATATATATATATATATATATATACGCATCATTAGTGATCAGAGTGAATTGTCACATTCGTTTCCCTCATGAGTCGTGTTTCGTTATTCTCATTCTTTCTTGTGGTAATTGTCTGGAGTTTTCACTGTAGCTCGATTTTGATTTTCATGTGATTCAGACATTTTACGCATGTTGCAACAAATTCTTTCATACTTAATCGGCATGGTAATACAGAAAAAAATTACTCTGCGATGAGGGACTCCCAAAAGTTGTAAGTAACTGCATGACTGGACTGATTTCAATTATTTGTCTGATGCTATGGAAACCGAAGCCGTGTGTGGCATTGTGCCACTCCAATATACACTTAAATCATGCTATGCGCCGGAGATGGTAGAGAAAAGACGTTCCGGTAGTTCCAAGCTACTCCAAGACCGAGACAGCCTAGACTTTAAAGATAGGTCGAACAAAATTACAGGTTTACGAGATACTCCAGGATGTGCTTCTATCTGATGAAAAAGGGAAGAAGACGAGGATGATGAATTGCGGGCATTAAAGATGGAGCTAAGGGTGGAGGAAAGGACAAAAGAGCTATGCTGGAAAAGGTAAAGAAAAATCAAGAGGACAAATACACAAAGCAAAGGCAGGATTAAAAGATCTTCAGTGGGGACGGCACAAATGTGTCACATGCTGGCAGAACAAAAGGTAAATAAACTAACACGTCCGCCATGTTCCTCCGTCTGTCCACAATTACAAGCCAGAGTTAAGAGCGGTATGTTTATTAGTACTAACTTCCTGATATATTCAAGACAATCGACAATCATTATTGCTAATTATTTTGTTCTCATTTGAAAATATATTGTGTGAATTAAAGTTCACAGATATTCTTCCAAAAATGTCAAATTTGAGGGCGTAAGCCTTGTTTTAAATTCAAGAGTTAGTTAATTTAGGAATACTTAAGTGTATAGTATCGGACATAGTCAGATAATCGGCAAATAAACAGGTGAAAAGACTATTGATTTAGCCTATTGTTTTATATGTTTGCTTCAATATGTCCATATGCGTGTGCTGGATTTGTTTTATTTCACTCATGGCCCTAGTGTTTTTTCGTACCGTTGGCGGACCTCATAACTGGGATCTGATAGCTACCTGCCCACGTTTTGAGTAAGTTTTGGTTTTATGGGGTACCTTGCACACCTGAAAAAAACATAGTTGACTTGTTTACATTCGAAATCTAAGTAAATAATCGATAGTCGGATGTGGAAGAATTCTTTTCACTCTGTCGGACGGGGAGAGGTGTTTTTTAAAATAAAATATATGTCCACAACTGAACAATAGAAACTCCAACCGTTTGGTGACTTAAGATTTCTGTGCCCATTTCATTCATTTTTGGGACAATAAATTACACGATTTAACAATATTTTGTATCAGTGGCAGAACGCAGACTTTCTTTCATGTGTTGATTGTGATCAATATGAAGATACATGGAGACTAGTGGATACCCAGTACACGATAACTGCCTCGAAGCTCTTTGCAGCATTAATGTCAATTATTGTAAATTTTTGAAGACGTGGTATCCTTTCGTAGTCAAAGGTGTGGTCACACTATCGCGAAGCCATTTCTTATGGTAATGCGTAGTACCTGCATAGTAGTCTAACCAGAAATATATATAACAAATATATTCGCAAAACCCCTACCGTCTTGGTACAATCTAATGGCAAACTTTATATATGCAAATAAGGGTCTCGTCTTTGTGAGTGTCTGTTTATGCTTGCGCATTGGTTAATGAGTCAGGGATGTAATCTTCAGATAACTGTGTGTACGATATTAAACAGGTGATGACATTTTAGCCATTTGTTCAAAACAAAGATAATCTTGACAGTACTTAATTTTTGCGAGTCACAAATTCCTGATAACATTTCTTGCGACAATAAAGTAAAGCCACTTGATAAAGGTTTTGGAGAATATAATACGGCTCTATTCCTAACATCTGCATCAACTATTTCATTATCATCTTACAGAGAAATGATTTTTTTTATCATTCGAAAATGTTTCAAAATGAATAATACAATTTGAAAATTGCGAAGTGTGCTGAAAATGTATTAATCTCTTTGGTAAAAACAAATCTAACTCGATGAAAGAATGATGACAATGTGCATGAATCAGAAAAAGTAAAATATCTTAGAAAGTATGGGTAGTAGTGAAGTTAAGGTTATTATATACCTACCTAGGGATAAGTTTAATCCTGGATACATCCATCAAATTCGAACTTAGATTTATTCGAATTGTAATTGATACAAACATATTATGTTTATTTATAAAGAATTAGTAAATTAATAAAATATAGCAGCTGGTGAATATTAAACAATCGTGTAAGAAAGCCGATTGGAATTTTTTTAAAGAAAGCATTTTTGCTCATGTTTAGACCCTAAATACTGTTCTTAAATTCGAAAAGAACCTTTTCAAATGATATACTGTTTATTGTAAAATTATTTACCATTAAATGAGAACAAATATGGATAGATTAAATAGAAATTGAGGAAAACAATAAAGTAGAGCAATTGATATGTATCTAACAGTTCCAATCAAGTTATTCCAAAGACAGAATTTTATGCTAATATTTCATTCAATTAACATTAGCTTTCTTTAAGCTTATGAAATCAACAGGAAATGTATCTAGCTTTGATAGGATACTAAATATGAGTTAATTTTGAAGAATGCATACAATATATACAAAAGAGATATTACAACACCCCCATCCCCAATTCGACTATCGATGTCACACACGCCCATTGGACTTGTTGCTCACATAATTAAATCCTTTCCTCACAAAATTTTACAGAAAGCATACAAAATCAGATACCATTTTTATTTTCGTGTTAAATATCGATGATACATCCAAGAGATATCAGTGAATAATAAGATCTAATGATAAAGTTATTCACGAACATTTGCTGACTTGGCTTGAAGCTAATAATTCTGACGTTCCTAGTTCACAGCAACATGACCTCCAGAAGGGTTTAGGCCTCACAACAGCTAGTTTTGTCGCTGTTTCAATCAGTACAATATAATTTAAGCATGGTTTCACGTGTTTTTACTGTCTTTCGAGATTAAAAAGGTATTCAATTATATGTGGTACAATGGGTTTACTTTTTTAATTACCCACACTGGGAATTACGCGTCAGTCGCTTTTGATATTTCTGAATATGTGTAATTTTCGAACTGGTTCCCAATTGTTCAAGGAATGAGACAAGGAGACGCTTTGTCAACCTTGATGTATACAACATTTATAAATTACTTACTACTCCAGTTAGAAAATAGGATTTGAAACAAAGATTGGATCCATAGCTGCAGGAAATCCAGCACATACTGATGATTTCACTCCTGGGTACATAGCTTAGTGTCACAAAGTCATATGTCGATATCTTAGGTCCGAAATACAAGAATTATATCAGCAAAATCGTACCAGTGGTCGTCATGTTCGCCGGTTGCTGATTCTACAACACATCCGGGACACCAAATTAACTTAAATTTTACCTCTTAAGACGCAATGGGCGCAGCATGCAAGAAAGAGCCAAAATATTTTCACGATCTGTTTGGTATTGGCATTAAAAACTTTGGTACTGCAAATGTGATCAAAAAGATAATATTTCCGTCCATGTTTTATGTGAGTGAATTACGGTGTAATATTTTACAAGGTGACGTTTCTTCGTTGGTTAAACCTCTGAGATATTTTACTAAACAGTTACAAGGCTTTCCAACATTTACAAGATCATATATAGCACTAGGAATGCTAGGTTAGACATCAGAGCAGGTCAAAACTGAAAAAAGATAACTAATGTCCAAAAGTACATAATAGCGTTTAAGAGAAATATGTGCAGACTAACATGAAAAGTTGTTGTAAATTAGAGTCATAATTGATACTGGATTTATTGTTTTATGACTTTATAGCTGCAAGTATGCTTTTGAAAATCTAGGAAATTAATGTTAATAGATCAAACTTACCCAGGAACCATCCTAATTAGCAAAATTATTCCCACATTGCATACCCTTCTGAAACTATGTCTTTTAATGGATACTTTTTCCATCTATTGTTGAAAATTATCCACCATTTGAACTTTTATATATTGTGGCAATACATACATTATGATAATAATGAGCATCAACCCATCAGAGACAATAAATGTGAATATATTTGCAAAATGTTAAAAAATTTAAATTTAATATTTTTTTTACATTCCATGCAATTTTTTTTTTGAATTGTATAGTTCTATGTTTAATGTCAGTATACATCAATGTCAGAATTACACGTCTTTATCTCAAATTATAAACTTGCCATTCCAATTTAAAGCTTTAAAGTTAACACACCAAAAGAAATCAGAATATATTTGTTTTTCCTATATACTCTCCACATTTGTTTGAATGTACTGAACTTTCCAGTGTGTCCAATCCTAATTGATCATATGTTAATCTAAAGTATCTTCAAAGAATAACTCAAAGTGAAATTCTTGTCATATTTTAACTATCATATTTTGATAGGCTGAACTGTAAACCAAACAAAGAAAAATGAGTAACATATTGCAATTCCGGGCTCGCATGAATACCAGATTACTGTCGCCAAAATACACACAGACATTTAAACCATTTAACTCAATACCAAGAATACAAAACGCTAAAAAAGAATCACTAACAAAAAAGAGAGGAAACTATACTCTAAAATAGATTAGGACAACATTCGTCGGAACTGACCCAGAAGTAATAATTGTGACCTGATTCCTTGTGGACTCGGGTCACAATAAGGAATATAGACCTAGTAATTTACCTAGCTTCTTTTGGTGATGTTCCTTGATTTACATTTAAGCATTCTTGTATACTGTTATGTACTAATTGTAGCGCAAATGATCAAACTTCACCGTCCCCACATTGCCTTGAACGTTATGATAGCTAATGCACCATATTAGCTATTTAGCCTTTAAATGTCTGAACATAATCAATTAAACATACTTCTGGAAATCTTATATTTTGGGGATAAATAGTCACTTTTTTAGTGCATGCCCCTTTCTACACAATTTCTGAGTGTCACTATGTCAAGTTTAATGCTGTTTGTTTTTTGTGGGGTTGGGGGGTCTTTTTTGTTGTTGTTGTTTTTCCCTCTGCTTGCCTGTATAGTATCATTTTCACGTCTCCATATCAAGCACCTTTCACTTCATTTACTGACATCTTACTGATCTGTAAGATTAGAGAAACATATGTTTTCTCCTTTCAGGTCTAGTCTGGTCTTTGGAACAAGGCGGAAGAGTTAGATTAGCTTGGATTCTCTCCAGCAGACAGGTGCTGATCCCAAGGCCTCAGTAAGACACGACTAATGCACCCGAATATAGTGTCCAGGGTTACTTCATACTACCACACTGGCATCTAGTGCTTCAAACACATAGCTTAGGTCTTCATGATGGAAGTCAACACCACTGTTCAATAATGTGAAGCCTACCAGGAGTTGTATTTCCCTATTACAGGGTCACGTTATATGCTTGTTGGCATTAAAACACTTTACAGTTTTGCTATAAAACATGGTACTGGTCCCCATTACTATATGGAATTCGAGTCTGCTGTTATCTCGTGTCTGAATACAATGTTACTAAACAAACAGTACTAGGCCAAGTAGGAGGGACACACAGTTCGGGATACATCGGAATAAGACTCAGATCCATTGGTCAGGCCTTCGATTTCTTTAAATATTTTTGTGTTAAAACGTGTACTTGCTCAAGGGCATGCGAATTCCCTCATTAATGTTTCACTTTCCATGTCAAACCATGAGATCATTAATGTGTGTTCTGTTCTATTACGTAAAGTTTAGTTTTGCTTCTGTGGAGTGACATTTATGAGACTGTGAATGAGAAAAGAAACTTTGCGAAACTCTAAATTCATACTTTGATATCAGTCTTCGAATGTCATCAGTAACTCGGTTTAAACATTTAATGAGGGCTTTTCATCAATCGGTATAGTTTGGGACAGTCGCCAATATCACATATTATAAAATCAGTACATGTGCAACTGGGTGTCGAAGCTCCATATCTTAAAACTGTCAAGCTGTCAAACACTGTGAGCTCACCTTTTCTGTAATACATAATCAAACAGTCGTCCACCACACTTATACTTCATTCGGCTGCTTGGAAGTAACCTCAGAACACCTTTTATTAACAATATCACCCGACATTCATCAAGTTACAAAATCTAGATAAACCTCCTTAGTAATCTCCTGAATACCAACTTTTATATACACCTTCACTGAAAATTATACATGCAGATAGCGACCTGCCTAAAACAACCGCTTTGTGAAGACCTATGTTTAAACATCAATGTTTGGGTAAATCTGGAAGTCGCATTTCTAACAAAGGATTGATACCAAGAGAGGTGTATTGAAAGTTAGCTCGCTCTATTGTATAACTAATTAATTTACATTTTGCAGTTCAGCGGTTTCCATATGCCATTGACTTACCTTCTGAAATCAAATAATATCCATATAAACATTACTATTAATTAATAGTTCAAAAAGTATCCAGATTGAAATATTCTATTTGAGGTGTGGTCGTCCAGTGGTTAGTGTACCGAAATCGTCTCCAATAGTTTGTAGGTATGAATCAAGCCCAGAGCAGACCGGGTGGGCCGCCGTAGTGTTTCACCAGGGGTAATGCACTTTATTCCAATTACCTAGACGCAGTACATTATTTCATGTATTCGTGTGATGTTAAAAAGCAAACAAACCAAACAAAGTATTCGAGACCCATTTCCTCATTTTGAAGCCAAAATTTATATTTCTTGCTAACAGTGTCCTGATAGAACAATTTTGCCCAGAACGTTTTCAGGTGGTGTAGTGCATATACAAGTATCGTGAGGAGTAAACTATCCGAATTTTAAATCAGTCTTCAAATGTCATCATTAACTCAATTTAGACTTTTTATGTAAGCCTTTCATCAATCAGTATAAATTGTGAATGCCGCCATTATCACATATGATACAATCCGCAAAGGTGCAGCTAGGTGTGGAATTAACCTCAGTATACCATTTATAAACAATATCTCCCGATACAAAATATAGGATAAACCTATTTAGTAAGCCCATGACTGGCAATATTCAGATACACCGTCAATGAAAATTATACATGTACAAACCGACCTCTCTAATACAACCGCTTTGAGAAACCAATGTTTAGACATTAATATTCGGGGTAAACACGAAAGCCGCATTTCTAATAGTAGATTGATACAAAGAACGGTGTATTGAAAGTTAGCTCAAATGAATAACTAATTAAATTACATTTTGCAGTTAAGCGATCTCCATATACCATTGACTTTCATTCTGATAATATCCATATCAACAGCAGTAATAATTCATAGTTCAAAAAATATTCAAATTGAAATATCCTATTAGAGCTGTGGTTGTTCAGTGGTTTGCGTGCCTGAATCGCCTTCAGGAGTTTGCAGGTATCAGTCAAGTCTAGAGCATGCTGGGTGGGCTGCCGTAGTCTGTTCCGGGGGGCAATGCACTTCATTCAAATTACCTAGGCGCAATACATTATTTCATATGTTCACGTAATATTATAAAAGCAAACAAATCAAACAAAGTGTTCAATACCCATTTCCTCATTTTGAAGACAAAGTTCATATATGTCGCTAATAGTGTCCTGATACAAGAGCTTTCCACAGAATGTTTTGAGGGTGGTGTATTGCACGTACAGTTATCTTGTAATAGCCTAAGAGTTCGTTTTTCCACTAACATAAAAAACTGCATATTCTTAAAGAAAAGACAAACATCTCTATATCATATCGATTGATTTCTCTCCCGCAATCGACAACTTTTTTGATGCACAAGATCCATAGTTTACAATGTCTTCAGTTGAAAATGCAGTTATTGAATGTACCCGTAGATTGCTCTAGTAAATTCCGGTTACACGGCAAGGCAACAGTCGGTTGAAGTAACTCGCAGTTTTTATGTTTGGTTCCTCTATCTGAGCTCGTGTTTCAATACAATGTAACTCAACAAACAGCACTAAGCCAAGTATGACTAATATGTAGCTCATGATACCTCTAATTAAGACCTAGAATTGAACTGAGATTAATTAATCACGCTTACGAATTTTAAGAAAGCTCTTCACCTGTAAAAGCGGTTATTGCCTGTACGTGTGAATTGCTCTTGTAAATTCCAGTTACGCGGCAAGACAACAATCGGTTGAGGCCAATCAAAGCTTTGATAGTTGATTCTCCTTGTTAGCAATTTCATCTAGTGTTTTAATACATTGTGACTGAACATGTCACACTAGGCCAAGTGGAAGGAATATTTAGCTCATGATACCTCTTATTAACACCTAGAATAGAACTGAAATCAATTAATCATGTTTTTGATATTTTGAGGAAGAAAAAAATATTTTTACTTGCCTGATTAATATCGTATATCCTAAGGCAAAGCTTGTGATAGTTAATGACGTTCTATTGTCAAGTTTAGTTTTTTTTATTTTGCATGTTTTTTTTTTGGTTTTTTTTCCTTTGTTTTGTTTTTTTTTTTTGGTTTTTTTTTTCGTTTTGTGGAGTGACATTTATGAAACTGTAAATTGGAATAAACTTTCCTAATTGTGTGTCAAGGAGCAATGGCTTCAATCCAATTACCTAGGCGCAATACAATATTTCATGTGTCGTTATAAAATCAAACAAATCAAACAAAGGTTTCAAGACCAATTTCCACATTTTGTAGCCATGCTTCATATTTGTTGTTAACAGTGTCCTGACACAAGAGCTGTCCCCAACAAGTTTTCAGGGTAGTGTACTGCACGTGCAAGCATCTTCATATTGTAATAGCCAAAGAGTTCGTGTTTCCACTAATATCCAAATAAATGCTGCATATTCTTAACGAAACGACAAATATCTTTATATCATATCAGTTAATCTATCGAAATTGTTACATATATCTGACGGCAAAATAAGTTCTGATATTTGATTCTTCTTGTTCACAATCTCAACTTCTTGAATACATTGTGACTAAACAGGCAGCACTAGACCAAGTGGGAGGAATAGGTAGTTTGTCATACATCTAATTAAGACCTAGAATTGAACTGAGATCAATTAATCAGGTTTCGACCTTTTGAGGGAAAAAAAATATTTAGAAGTTTACCTACCCATTAGCATGTGAATTGCATATTTTTACTTGCCTGATTTATTTCTTATATCCAAGGCAAAGCATGTGACAGTTCGTGTTGTTCTGTTCTGCTATGTAAAGTTATTTTATTTTTTACTTTTTTTTTTTTTTTTTTTTTTTTTTTTTTTTTTTTTTTTTTTACCCTTTTTTCATTTCGTGGATTTACATTTACGAGACTGTAAAGAGGAGGAAACTTTCCGAATTGTTTCAGTCAGATTCGTACTTTGACATCAGTCTTCAAATGTCATCATTGACTCAATTTAGACTTTTCATGCAGGCTTTTCATCAATCAGTATAGTTTGTGAAAGTCGCCATTATCACATATGATAAAATCCATAAAAGTGCAGCTAGGTGTCGAAGTTCCATATGTTAAAACTGTCAAGCTGTCAAACACTGTGAGCTCACCGTTTCTGTAATACATAATCAAACAGTCTCCCACCACACTTATACTTCATTCGGCTCGTTGGAATTAACCTCAGTACACCTTTTAGGAACAATATCTCCCGTCATTCGTCAAGTCACAAAATAGAGATAAACCTCTTTAGTAAACTCATGGCTGGCAACTTTCAGATACACCGTCAATGAAAATTATATATGCACAAACCGACCTATCTAAGGCAACCGCTTTCAGAAGATCTATTTTAGACATTAATATTATGTTAAACCCGGAAACGGCATTTCTAATAGTAGATTGATACAACGAGAGGTGTATTGGAAGTTAGCTCCAATGAATAACTAATTCAATTACATTTTGCAGTTAAGCGATCTCCATATACCATTGACTTTCATTCTGAAATCAGATAATATTCATATCAACAGTAGTAATATAATAATTCATAGTTCCAAAGAAATTCAGATTGAAAAATAATATTAGAGCTGTGGTTGTTCAGTGGTTAGCGTGCCTGAATCGCCTCCAGGTGTTTGTCGGTATCAATCAAGTCTAGAGCCTTCCGGGTGGGCTGCCGTAGTCTGTCCCGGGGGCAATGCACTTCATTCAAATTACCTAGGCGCAATACATTATTTCATATGTTCACATGATGTTATAAAGGCAAAACAAATCAAACAAAGTGTTCAAGACCCATTTCCTCATTTTGAAGCCAAAGTTCATATTTGTCGCTAATAGTGTACTGATACAAGAGCTTTCCACAGAAAGTTTTGAGGGTGGTGTAGTGCACGTACAGTTATCTTAATCTTGTATTAGCCTCAGAGTTCGTTTTTTCACTAACATAAAAAATACTCCATATTCTTAAATAAACGGCAAACATCTCTATATCATATCAATTGATCTATCGAATGATTTCTCTCCCGCAATCGACAACTTTTTTGATGCACAATATCCATAGTTTACAATGTTTACGCCTGTACCCTGAAATTGCTTTAGTAAATTTCGGTTACACGGCAAGGCAACAGTCGGTTGAAGTAACTCGCAGTTTTGATATTCTGTTCCTCTTCTCGGCAATCTCATCTCGTGCTTGAATACAATGGGACTTAACAAGCAGTACTAGGTCAAGTAGGAGGAATATGTAGCTCTTAATACCTCTAATTAAGCCCTAGAACTGAACTGAGATCAATTAATCAGGTTTTCGATTTTTTGAGGAAGAAAAAAAATATTTAGAAGTTTACCTGCTGAAGAGCATGTGAATTGCATATTTTTTACTTGCCTGATTAATTTCGTATATCCCAAGGTAAAGCATGTGATAGTTCATGACGTTCTGTTGTAAAGTTTACTTGTTTTTTTAATGTTCTTTTTTATTTTTGTATTTTGTGGAGTGACATTTATGAGACTGTAAATAGGAGTACACTTTCCTAATTGTGTGTCCCGGGGCAATGGCTTCATTCCAATTACCTAGGCGCAATACATTATTTCATGTGTTCATGTGACGTTATAAAAGCAAACAAATCAAACAAAGGCTTCAAGACCAATTTCCACATTTTGAAGCCAAAATTCATATTTTTGTCAACAGTGTCCTGACACAAGAGCTGTCCCCAACAATTTTTCAGAGTGGTGTACTGCACATACAAGCATCTTCATCTTGTAATAGCCAAAGAGTTCGTGTTTCCACTAATATCCAAATAAATACTGCATATTCTTAAAGAAACGGCAAATATCTTTATATCATATCAGTTAATCTATCGAAATTGTTACGTATATCTGACGGCAAAAAAAGTTCTGATATTTGATTCTTCTTCTTCGCAATCTCAACTTCATCTTGAATACATTCTGACTGAACAAGCAGCACTAGGCCAAGTGGGAGGAATATGTAGTTCGTCATACCTCTAATTAAGACCCAGAATTGAACTGAGATCAATTAATGAGGTTTCGACTTTTTGAGGACGAAAAAAATATTTAAAAGTTTACCTACCCAAGAGCATGTGAATTGTATATTTTTACTTGCCTGATTTATTTCTTATATCCAAGGCAAAGCATGTGACAGTTCGTGTTGTTCTGTTCTGTTATGTAAATTATTTTTTTTATTGTTGGCTTTTTTTTTTTTTGGTTTTTTTTTTCTTCCTCTTTTTTCATTTCGTGGACTTACATTTATGAGACTGTAAAGAGGAGGAAACTTTCCGAATTGTTTCAGTCAGATTCGTACTTTGACATCAGTCTTCAAATGTCATCATTGACACAATTTAGACTTTTCATGCAGGCTTTTCATCAATCGGTATAATTTGTGAAAGTCGCCATTATCACATATGATAAAATCCATAAAAGTGCAGCTAAGTGTCGAAGTTCCATATGTTAAAAGTGTCAAGCTGTCAAACACTTTGAACTCACCTTTTCTGTAATATATAATCAAACAGTCTCCCACCACACTTATACTTCATTCGGCTCGTTGGAATTAACCTCAGTACACCTTTTAGGAGCAATATCTCCCGACATTCGTCAAGTTACCAAATAGAGATAAACCTCTTCAGTAAGCTCATGACTGACAACTTTCAGATACACCGTCAGTGAGTATTATATATGTACATAGATTAAAATATCTTATTAGAGCTGTGGTTTGTTCAGTGGTTAGCGTGCCTGAATCGCCACCAAGAGTTTGTAGGTATGAATCACGTCTAGAGCATGCCGGGTGGGCTGCCGTTGTCTGTCCAGGGGGCAATGCACTACATTCAAATTACCTAGGCGCAATATATTATCTCATATGTTCACGTAATATTATAAAAGCAAACAAATCAAACAAATTGTTCAAGACCCATTTCCTCATTTTTAAGCCAAATTCATATTTGTTGCTAATAGTGTCCTGATACAAGAGCTTTCCCCAGAAAGTTTTGAGGGTGGTGTAGTACACGTTCAATTTTCTTTATCTTGTATAGCCTAAGAGTTCGTTCTTCTACTAACATCGATAAAAATACTGCATATTATTACAAAGAAATGGGAACATCTCAATATCATATCAATTTATGTATCGAAGGGGTAAGAACTATAAGGCCTCTTTTATGCCAAAAAATTTTAAGTTTTCAAAACAGTAGTTGATCAGAAAATACCATGGCAAAAAATATGATCTGCATTTGAAACACTTACAATTTCAATTGATGTTTAGAAAAGATTTAAATATGACGTAATACGCACATGCTCGTGGCGTGACATTTGGCTATGAAATTGTTATTTCCTGCTAAATTGGAGATATTTTTTACAAATTTGAAGTGGTCCAGGTGCGACAACCAATTTCATATTTTTACAGGATATAAAGGTATGTGTGAGTAAATTATTAGCTGAATATCGTTTTGGTTGTCGCATGTGAACCATGTGAAAAACAAGACAATTTAAGTCTGTTATGGTTTATTTGTAGCTTCCATCGCTATTACAATTAAGAATTAACAACATTTGAACTGACGTTTCTTCTATAATGAACACATAAAATGAATTTGACATAAAACAGAACTATTCTTATGAAATAACCAGCGTTATAAATGAAGAATTTGTTATAGACAAGATTGCCTGGAGACAACAGTTGTTTCCATCGTTTACGATTATGTCATCAAAGTTTAAATTGTTACTGAGAATTGACTACAGAACAAAATTATAGCCTTAATTAAGCATTTTAACCTTGTTTATTTGAATTTTGAAAATATATTAATTTCTACCTTATAAAATGTGATGGTGGTCTATCACCAAATGTCATTCCACGAGCATGTGCGTATGACGTGAAATTTATGAGGTTTGTAGAACCCGTTAACATCAATGCTTACAGTGGTAACAGTATGTCAGAATTGATTTTTGCATTCAATTCCAAATTTGCTGGAACAATCACCTGGGCAAGTTTTTTGGAGGTAAATAAATATTCAGTTTCATCTGTCTTGATATATTTAAAAAAGGAAATTATTTACTTTGTCCATTGATTTAAGACAAACGCACTGCACTTTGACAGTAATAAATGTCAGGTCAGTCGTATGCAAACTTTCCAGTTTTGATTTATTCCCATCTTCAAAATATACCTGAAGGTTTCGTATAAATTGGATGTCAGATATCATGGAAAATATAACAATCTATCAGTGGAACTAGTTGTACATAAAGAAATAGATGAAAACAGCAAATTATTGATGTATTATAGTTGCATGCTTACTGTGAATATGGAAAAAGCAGTTGTAGTATAGTTATTATTAACATTCATTATATACGAGTTCAGTGGTCATGAGTACCTAGGCGATTCATTTTAAAGCGTGTTTTATCGCACGGCGGAAGTTCTAGTCCCTCCAAAGCATTCTTACTTTTTGTCTACATATATTCTTTTGTCTCCATATATATATATATATATATATATATATATATATATATATATATATATATATATATATTCTCTTATTGAAAGTCATTTTGATTAATATATCTCAGGTTAAATAAGTTGTGTGGTTTTCCTTTTCTCCTCATTAAAAGAAAATGATGATGATGGTGCTTCTCTTGATTATTTTTGTCCTTTCCATTCCTCCTTTAAACCTACGTTTTCATTACTCATAATACAACTACTAGTAAAATATTATCAATAAACTATGTAGATCTACTATGTACACATGGAATATTTTTCTTATACAAAATATGAAAAATGATTTAAATTTTAACTTCAGTATAAGGTAAAAGAGAGTAGAAGATGAATAATAGTATAGTTGAATGTTCGCAGTATCTAATATACATTTAAACATTCAATAAAAAGTATGCATATATAGCCTCAGTTTCAATTATTTGTGTAAAGTGTGTCTGTTATTAAAGTATCACATTACCATATTTTCTCCTTTTCGATTTTGTGGCTATACTTGCCTCTCTCTCTCTCTCTCTCTTTCTCTCTTTCTCTCTCTCTCTCTCTCTCTCACACACACACACTCTTGTATTTGGTGGAAATCGACGACTCGGGTATGGAACCCCGTACTAAGGACATTTGTTCTGGCCATCTTGGAGTGAAAAGAGATACATTTTCTGGCAGTAAATTTATAGCAAAAGATGATGTATCGAGGAGGATACTGTGTGATTGATTCTAAGGAATATGAAATTTCGCAATGCAAGCGAGGACGCACACGTTTACACAAATGGTCTGTACTATCCATTCAAACTAAGGACACACACAATTATTGACCAAATCATGGAAACTGTAGACAATGGGACGTCATGGACAACTGGGACTCCCATTCTCTAGCAAAATGAAAATGAAGAGAAACAGTGTTAATCCGTACATGAAAGGTTCACACTCTAAGGATTAGTGCACTCAGACGTAATTGTCGTTCGTTTTTGCATCCCAGACAGATCTTTAACCGTTTCCAAAAATCAAAGAACGACCACAATGTGATTATAACTTCTCTATGTAATGTATCAGTCGTTAATTGGTAATTGTTACTTCATACAGCAATGTGGCAGCCTGGTGATTCCACACAGTTCATAAATGTGTCTAGACAGAAGCACATGACGGAGTTGGTAAATAAGTTCGTGTATCAAAATGTGTATTGTGCTATTGCAGGTGTGCGTAAATTGATACTATCAAGAACAATTTATAAATGTCGCCAACCGATTCTACAAATTCATCTGAAACCATCATATCATTTATGAAATCTGAAACTGATTTTTTTTTATTATTATTACTGACTTTGTTTTATTTGGATTTTATTATTTGTTTCATAATAGCTATTATATATAAAGTTTGCTACTTAAATAAAGATCTAAGAATTTAACGCACGCTTTTACACTGATGGTCTGTACCATATTTAAAACTTAAGACAATACATATTTTCAAAAAGCATGAAGACTGTGGAAAATGGTACATCATGGTCGAAGAGGAAATCTGTATGCAAATACAATGAGCTATCAATACAGGCAAAAGATGCACGTAACTATTGACACAAGCACAGAGACTGTGGACAGCATGGACAATGAGGACATGTTTACTCAGACAAATTAAACAATCAATACATACTAACGATGCACGTAATTATTGAGAAAAACATAGGGACTCTGGACATTGGTACATCATGGAGAACCTGGACATTTTTACACATCTAGTCTGAACTATCAATGCAAACTACGGACACACACTATTAACAAAAACACTGAGACTGTGGACATTGGTACATCATGGACAACGAGGACATCTTTACACATCTTGTCTGAAATGTCAATACAAACTGCGGACGCACACTATTGACAAAGTCATGGAGACTGTGGACATTGGTACATCATGGACAGCGAAGACATGTTTACACATCTTGACTGAACTGTCAATACAAACTGCGGACGCACACTATTGACAAAGTCATGGAGACTGTGGACATTAGCACATCATGGACAACGAGGACATGTTTACACATCTTGTCTGAACTATGAATACAAACTAAGGACGCACACAATTAACGGACGCACACTACTAACACAGAAATGGAGACTGTAGACATAGGTACAACATGGACAATGAGGACATATTTACACATCTAATCTGAACTATCAATACAAACTAAGGACACACACTACTGACATAAACACGGAGACGGCGGACAATGTTATACATGAACAGTTGGAACTCGTTTTAAGTTGTAAAATGAAATTTAAAACTAAAACATAATGAGGCCGTGCATGAATAGTCAGACTCAGGTGGTTAGTGCAAGCATATGTAATAGTGGTTCGTTGTTTAATCGTGGACAGATCCTTGACCCTTTCCAGAAACAAATGATGATTGCACTATGATTATCCCTTCCATAGGTAATACATCAATTGTAAATTGCTAATTCATACAGCAAGGTGGCAGTCTGGTGGTTCCATACTTTTACATACATGTATTGCATAAATAATCACATGTATGAAAATGTATTTTTTGATAGTTCGGGTGTGATTAAATTTACACTATCAACCTATTCCAGAAAATATGAAATCATCATATCATTAATGGTATCTCAAGCTGATTCCTTTTTGTTAATTATTATTGCGTTTATTCTATTTGGATTCTGTTAATTTTATATAATATTTCTTAAAAAAGAAGTGTGTTTGTTAAATTATACATGATTATTGAATGCACATGTTTACACTGATGGTCCGCAATACCACGTAAAACGAAAGACGCACATAATAATGTACAGAAAGACAGAGACTGTAAGCAATGGTTCATTGCGGGCAATCAGGTCATATTTACACAAATAGTCTAAACAATGAATTGGAACTGAGGACGCGCCGTTCGACCAAAACATTTATTTACACAAATAGTCTGAAATATCAATTAAAACAAAGGACGAACATATTTATTACACAAAACATGTAGATGGGGGTAAATGGGACATAACGGACAATCGGGACATTCTTAGACACAGGCCCGTCAACAGAAATTCCCGGCCTCTGGACAGTCATGGGCCCCAAAACTAGTTTCATTTTTTGTATATATAACCTATTGTAATCTATCATAACTTAAACTCTTGCAAGTAACACATTTTAATATCTACTGCAAAGATTAATTTATTCATTATATAACTGATTTGTCGGCGGCCCTAGAAATTGCCGGACTCCTGAGCAATTGCCTCCCCACCCCCTTCTATTTTACCGCGGGCCTGCTTACACAGTCTAAAGTATCAATAAGAACTAATAACTAACATAATTATTTTAAACCCCCAACCCCCCCCCCCAAAAAAAAAAAAAACAAACTTGTAGACAGTGTGACATCACAGACAACGAGGATTCTCTTTATCCAGCAAAATGAAAATGAAAATAAACAGTATTATGCCTTGCATGAACGGTTCAGATTTAGGGAGTTAGTGCACTCGGCGTATTTTGGAACATTTTTTAATCCCGAAAAGATCATGAATCCTTCAAAGCATTAAAGAATTAAAGGACGAACTCATTATGATTATCCCTAATCGAGTTGATATATTTATTGTCAATTGATACTTCAGACATCAATGTGACAGCCTCGTGGTTCCATACATGTACTCAGAAGTACATGATAGCGTGCATCAATAAGCTCGTATATCAAAACATCTGTTTGATATTTCAGATGTAATTTTCACGAACAGCAAAATTTCTACGTGATAACAATCTGCTCCTCATAATCTACAGATATTATATAATTCATAAACTCAAGAGCTGATCTATTGTTATTTCCCTTTGTTCTAGTTGTAGCAAATTGGGTATTTTAGATTTAATATCGAGAACGATTAAAGCCTTCTATACGCCATGACTTTTTCATAAAACGAAATAAGTGTTCACTATTTAGGAGAGCTATTAGTAAATTTTAAAAAGGCATCCAAATAATATTTTTCTCCCGTGCTGTTTTTGTAGAGGAGACACAATACAGACAGAATACATTGAGTAAATCTCAAATATTCAAGAGAGATTAGGTTTGAATACATGGACAAGCACGTCTAATGTGTGTAATGATCATAATCAAATTTCCTCCTTGCTATATATTGATCTTTCTTTATATCTTCCAAGACTTTATGAACTTTGCACAGTAACTCTGTCCATTTTACTTCATAAAAGAGTTTGGAACGGGGTGTTTTAGATTTATTTAGGCTGCAACGTAACAGAAATGTACATTGCCTCTAAAAAACAAAAACAAAAAAGATAATAAAATTAAAAAGGTTATATATATATATATATATATATATATATATATATATATATATATATATATATATATATATATATATATATATATATATAAATCAAAACCCCTCTATTTGAAAACCAAAAACAATTTCGATCCTAAATTTCAATTTTACACTAAATAAAACCCCATAAAACCCAACACACTTCAAACTTGGAAACATGATTTAGCTGCTACATTCCTGGCGCGCGCTGGACCAGATTACTGACGGTTAGCAATTACTGTTGTAGCCCTATCGGTGAGAAAATGTGCCAAGGAAACGCGTGGTTAAATCAACACTTGACACGTTAGCCGACACAGATTAGGCCGACTATGATCTAATGCGAAGTCCTTGCACCATCAAAACTAGCCAGCTTTTAAGGTGAATTATTAATGACTAAACGCTAGTAGATAAGCCATTTAAAAAATAGTATGTTTATCTGCTTATTATATAACTCTGATTGATTCTTTTATTTTGTATAAAGGATCCATATAGCGAGTTTTGTTTATTCGTTTGTGTTTGTTTTTTTGTTGAATTAAATTAACATAACTGGTTAATAAATCCTGGGTATTAATAAAACAATAAATCAATGACATTTGGAACTTTTATGACAATAATAAGTATATACGCTCGTACGTTTTCACAATTAGCATTTTCATATAATTTTAACAGTTCTCCTCAGCTAGAAAAACGGACCGATTATAAATTTAGGCGTTATATAAACAGTTGGGAATGGCTCATTCATTAATTTGTGCTCTATTTAAGTTAAACTTGATTTGTTATTCCATATCATCTGAGAACAAAATTTCATCTCCATACATGAATAACAATTGTTCCCATCCAAATATACTGGCACACATACCTCTCGACAGAAGATCAGCTACTTACAGCTGGGATTGTGTAATTCTCTTATTAGCGATTTCAAAGCAATATGGATACGTGCATAAAAGAAAAGAACAGAAAGAAAACATACCATAGAGACATGATTATTCTAAATTTAGTAAGCACGTTATTGTAACAAACAAAGCATTAACTATAAAAAAAGGTTTTATTTTATCAAAAAATTATAATATATAACCCATTATTAATCTGTTTAAGGGTTTACTTGTCGATACAACTAAAATTCATGTAATTTATTTTTACAATAGATATTTTAATTCCCAAACCAAATACAGAGATCATAATTTTACATAAAATTGGGTGTTCTTTGAGATCATCATAAATGTATGGCGGAAAAGTAAGAAGTGTCATCTATGTTCATCTCAAAATATTTGTACGCATTTCCACGGACTCCTCCTGCCTAACCATAACACCATAACACCATAACACATCACAGAACTCTCTCTCTCTCTCTCTCTCTCTCTCTCTCTCTCTCTCTCTCTCTCTCTCTCTCTCTCTCTCTCTCTCTCACACACACATAATGCTAATCCATTTACAACGGGGCTATAAGTATTGTGTTGTATAACAATAAAGCCTTGAGCAAGTGCTAAGAGTTTTCCCATAAAACCTGACGGGACAACTTGTATTGAATTGACTAGTATTCATTTGGTACCAGTTTCCGTGGATTCCGTAGTTGTCAAAAACTTCAAATATACAGATCAAACGAAAATGTATACATCTATGAAGACAACAGCACCCCATCACAATCAAAGGCAGATTCACGAATTTATAAACTGATGACAAAGTAATCTTTTTACAAAACACTCAATAACATAACGAATGAAAGTATGACGATATATAATGTGAAAGTGTAATGACATTGACATCCGAATGTAACTTTATATATATATATATATATATGTGTGTGTGTTTGTGTGTGTGTGTGTGTGTGTGTGTGTGTGTGTGTGTGTGTGTGTGTGTGTGTGTATACAGAAGTACCTTTAGGACCGTGCAGTTTAAAGTAGGAATAAATATGTTTATTCAATGGTAAAATTTCAATATTTATGACTAGACACCAGTGCTGTTATAGGTTACTCTCAGTAACATGTCAATGTCAGGAATTAAAACAGGTATGTGCAACCTATGGTCTGCGACCTGGTTTTATCCGCTTAGTTACATCATAAGGTGTGGCTTTAAAAATCGATTATCCGGTCCGCGACCTTGAAAAAGTTGGACATGCTTGTTGTAGAAGAATGGACAGCATGCATTGCAGCTGCAGTAGTTTATTGTTGCGACAATACAAATAGTTTCTGAAGTTGATTTTTTATTAAGAATTATCTGCAGCTTAAAGCTTGGAGTATTATACAAGTAGAAAGCAAATAAACACTTCTATAAAATGAGGAAATTCACACTATTAAATTTACAAACTAAAGTTTCTGTTTCACTCGTTTATGAATAATAAAAAATGTGCGAATTAGTAACATGGAATATTTAAATTCTTCAGCCCAATATTCAGTTTTCATTGTTAAAGAACGATATCTTTTATGCTTTTTTTCCAGACTAATATTAAAAGTCTGTCGAGATAAAAAAATAATAAGAAAAGAATAATCTTACTATTTTGAAAACACTGTGGTTGTTGTTTTTTCTTTTTGTTATTTCTTCGAAGTAGAAAAACTCCAGTATACATGAACAACTAAAATATAATAATGCCTAATACGTTTCTGTGGATTTTAAGATATATTTTATTGTCTTGGCTTTGTTCTTCACCTGCACGTAGGTCAAGCAATAAGACAGGGAAACGGAAACAAAATGTGACTCATGTTCGTTAGGGATGGAGGGCGGGAAGGAGACTGCGTAGTTTGCTCAAATCGCAGTTTGCTTGACTATTGTCAGAAAATACGTGCGAATGGAAATTGACATTGGGGTAAATTACACATACATGTAAATACCGTGTATACCTGAGATAAAATCTGGGAACTGTTATGCTATTTTGACATAACACACTCATTGGTCGTGAAACACTGATATCACAGTGAAAGAAACACTCATGTTTCGGGTTATACGTTATTTTGATATAAACAACTGTTATAATGATGACAGGGAAACTTAGTGCAATAAATAGTAGAGTTAACTGCATTAAACTCACTTCCATGATCCTTAGCAACGGTTGAGTGCTACAGTATATCATCTTCCTCTGTAATGGAATTTACACCAATCTTAGATTTGAAATTAATAAAACAACAAGTGCGATCATGTCATGACTTGATTTTGAACCTGTGATCTGTTTCGTCATTTTTGACATCATGACGTCACATCTTGGCGTTTTTAAGAAAGCGTTTTGCATTGAAAATACTTATTACTAAGCAATGTAAATACTTTCGTTGTTTCATTTATGTGTATAATCTGCTTGAAATATACTAGTTTATCATATGGTTACTGTGTTGTTAGATTAATATACCCATATAATATTTTCCAATATTACACACGTTTAATAACACATGACGATATATAATGTGAAGGTGTAATGACCAAGACAACCGAATGTAATTTAAAGTGAATTTTTGATATAATTTGTTCTATCCTTATTGAGTAACATTGGTATTTATATATAATATCATCTAATATTTGAGAATATTAAAGTGTTGGTCTCTAATATAATTGTGGTATACCGTGGTACGTATGTTCCAAAATACCGCGGTAAACCACAGTACAATATTTGTCGTGGTACCCAGCTCTACTGCATATAGAGATATTGAGTTTGTACATTGGCACGAGATCAATGATACTATTGCTAAGTTAAAAACCGGTCGTTCACCGCGTGCTGATTCCCTTCAATCGGAACACCTTAAATATGCTACTGAAAGGTTGTGTGTGCTATTTGTTTTGTTTTAATAAATCCAATAAAGTTGAAAACATCCCGTTATGGACTTTCATTTCTCTTTATGGCATATTCGTTCGTCATCGTGAAAAAAATGGTGTTTTAAAACCTTTTACAAAGTTTATGTGGGCAAGGGTGCTTTTTTCCCTCGTTTTAAATGTCATTTAATCATAATAAGTTTTAGTATTAAACTTAAAGCAACAAAAATTCAGTACAAAATTACGTTATTGACTCAGGATCATCTCAAAACAAGGATTAATTAATTAATCATGCAGATTTGTTTCAATGCTCATCATTCCGCCAAAATGCTGCTGATTATAACTTGTTCTCGCCCTTGATACATGCAACACTATGCTGAAAGTCTGCAAAATGAACAGAGTTTTGAGTTTTAAATGGTATTTAGTGATCCGTGGTAATCGAGTGTTCAGTGTTTGAGTTTTCGAAGTTAATTAATATGAAAACGTGGTCGATTTTAAGCAAGGAATAAGCATCTCTCTCTCTCTCTCTCTCTCTCTCTCTCTCTCTCTCTCTCTCTCTCTCTCTCTCTCTCTCTCTCTCTCTCTCTCTCTCTGTATTTACTTTTCTTTATAATCATTTTTTGATCCAGTCAATCAAAACCCCTCTATTCGAAAACCGAAACAAATTTCGATCCTAAATTTCTATTTTACACTAAATAAAACTCTATAAAACCGAAACTCATTTCAAACTTGGAAATATATTGTAGCTGATAAGTTCCTGACACGCGCTGAGCCAGACTATTTACGGTTAGCAATTACTGCGGTAAGCTTATTGGTGAGTAAATCTGCCAAGGACACACGGGGTTAAAACAACACTTGACATGTGCGCCGACACAGATAAGGCCGACCATGGGCTAATGTGATACGTTGTACCATAAAAATCAGAAATGTAATAACTAAACGCTTGTAGATAAGCCATTTGCAAAAGGATTATGTTTATCTGCATATTATATAATTGTGATTGATGCATTTCGTTTGTTTAAAAGGTCCATAGAACGATTTTTGTTTGGTTATTTTTCTTTTCTTTTTTTTATTTGTTATAAAATTAACATACCTGGTTAATAAAGCCTGGATATTAATTTTAAAAAATTAAATTTGGAACTTTTGTGACAATAATAAGCATATACGCTTATATAGTTTCACAATTAACATTTTCATATAATTTGAATCACTTCCGTCATCTAGAAAAAACAGACCGTGGATAAAATTTACGCGTTTTATAAATAGTTGGCAATGTCTCTTTCACTACTTTGTGCTCTTTTCAAGTTAAACTTCATTTGTCATCTGACAACAAAATTGCATCTCCATAAATGAAAAACAAGTGTTCCCATCCAAATATGCTAACACACAGACGTCTTTACGGATGATCAACTAGTTACAGCTGGGATTGTATAATTCTCTTACAAGGGTTTCCTAAGCAATGTGGATACGTTCATAAAAAAAAGAAAAGAAAGAAAATATACCGTAGAGACATGATTATTGTACATTTAGTCAGCACGTTATTGTACCAAACAAAGAATTAACTACAAAAAGGTTTTATTTTTGACAAAAATTAATATATACCCCATGAATAATCTGTTTAAGGGTTTACTTGTCGATACGAATAAGAATCATATCATTAATTTTTTACAATAGACATTTTAATTTCCAAACCGAATATAGAGATCATGACTTTACCTAAAATTGGTGGTCCTTTGAGATCATCAAAAAGTATGGAGGAAAAGGAAGACGTGTCATCTATGTTCATCTCAAGATATTTGTACGCATTTCCGCGTATTCCTCATGCCTACCCATAACACAGAACTCTCTCTCTCTCTCTCTCTCTCTCTCTCTCTCTCTCTCTGATCTCTCTGATCTCTCTCTTAATAATAATAGATGAACAACGTTGCTATAAGTAATGTGTAGTATATCAAAAAAGACCTGAGCAAGTGCTAAGAGTTTTCCCATAACACCTGACGAGAATACTTGTTCTGAATTGACTAGTATTCATTTGGTACAAGTTTTCATGGATTCTGTAGTTGCCACTAACTTCGAATATACAGACCCAACGAAAAATTATCCGTCTATGAAGACAACAGTACCTCAACACAAACAAAAGCATATACACGAATTCATAAACTGATGAAAAAGACATTTTTTTCTGCAAAAGCACGGAATTTGATTCTCAGAACAATTCATGAAGTCAAACTATTACAGACAGCTATGTAGTACTTTGAAGTGGAGTTCTGTAATAGTAAAGGGAACGGCAATTTACTGTGAACCAGATATATAGACCAATTAAAACAATAACTGTACACTGTAACTGATTGCCGCTCTTTAAAATGAACTATAATTTCTGTTTTGTTTTTTGTGTTTTTGTTTTGTCTTATACTAAATAAATAAATTGAGAAAACAATAGATGTTTTAAGTAGTACTTCCCACTCTTCTAAACCTACAGAAATGCTAGTTACAAATGTCCTTTTACATATTATTAATTAATCACTGCTATATTTGCAAGCAACGAAAACTATTTGCAATCCGAAAGTCGCCTGTTGTGTTTTTATATTAAGATTGCCTCAGACATCGCCGTTCATTGCATGATGGGTGATACTGCTATATGATATATAATTTACTATTTTATGTTGATGGAAGTAAAATCGAGCATGTCCTTAAAGCTGGCATTAAGTGTGGTGCATTAAATTTTGCAATATCCCTAATTAGTCAGTACGCAAACACCATAGAAACCTTGGACTCTATTAATCCATGGAGTTTACAAGTCTTTAGTTGGATATACTCTGAATTTTTAAGTTAGCCACCAAGACGACAGGGGCCACGGAAACAAAATGTGACTCATATTAGTTAGGGATGGAGACTGTGTAGTTTTGCTCAAATCGCAGTTTGCTTGACTATTGTTAGAAAAAACGTGCGAATGGAAATGGACATTGGGGTAAATTAAACATACATGTAAATACCGTGTATACATGAGATAAAATCGGGGAACTGTTATGATATTTTGATATAACACACTCACTGGTTGTGAAACACTGATATCACAGTGAAAGAAACACTCATGTTTGAAAATTAGGACTTTTATTTGAAAAAAGGAGATAAAAAACAGTGTTGTTTTTGCTGGTTGTCGACAATTGATGTCAAAAATGACAGTGTAGGAAGCAATTGTTTTTGACAGATTGAAAGTTCCTTAAATCTTGTTTTGTTTTATTGGCAGATCTCTGTTTTCTGATAGCCGTTGAGACTAAACGTTATTGCTGATAAATTTGTACTTGTCTGAGGTTTACGGAAGATTCTTCTTTATATAAGATTCTTAGCCTTTCTTCAAGCACATGCTTCAGTCTACCTGTGTGTGTGTGGGGGGGGGGGGGGGGGTGAGTGGTGATTGGAAAAGGGGGTGGGGGTGGGGGCAAAGTTGAAATATTTCCAATGATCAGCTGATTGCTGTAAGAGGGCATTTTTATTATTAATATTTTTATGTACCGAACCTTAGATTGTGATGAATGGAAAGTCGAATAGGAAACGTCAATCACTGGCAGACTAAATGAATTTCTACCCCGTTTTCTCTCTACAGATGGCGACAGGAACAATAATCAAAGCATGCTTTCTATCAAATATAAAATGATGGAAACGTTGTTGCGGCATTGTTTCGGGTTGTACGTTATTTTTATATAAACGACTGTTATGATAATGCCAGGAAAAATTCGTGCAATGAATAGAAGTATTAACTGCATTAAACTGTCTACCGTGATCGTTAGCAACGGTCGAATACTACGGTATATCATCTTCCTCTATAATGGCATTGACACGAAACTTCGATTTGAAATGAATAAAACGACACGTACGATCACATCATGACGTCATTTTGAACCTGTGATCTGTTTGGTAATTTTTGACATCATGACGTCTCATCTTGACGTTTTAAAGAAAGGGCCTGGCAATGAAAATAATAATTACGAAGTCTATGTAAATGCATTCGTTGTTTCATTTATGTGTATAATCTGCTTGAAATATATGAGTTTATCATACGGTCACTGTGTTATATTCCAATATTACACACGTTTGATAACACCCAATGACATAGCGAATGATGGCATGACGATATATAATGTGAAGGTGTAATGACCAAAACATAGGAAAGCAATTTAAAGTCATTTTTTATTATTTTTGCTGTCATTATTGAGTAACATTAGTATTTATATATAATATAATCTTATATTTGAGATTATTTCAGATGAAAGTTATGAAATACGTTGAATATTTTAAAAAATTGCGAGCCCTTAATCATTCAACTCGTTTAATATATTTCAGTTGAAACAGAAACTCGTAAGATCCTTCACCTCTTTTCATATAATTTAACATGTCATTTTTTATTGACAAACTCTTTGCTTTCGAAAAAGGTAACTTCATTTTTTCTGCCTAGCATTCGTGTACCAATTTAATACTTATTTTATCTCTGCAATACAAAAATGCAGACAATCCAGCTATCTTGAGCACTATTTTACCTTTTGTAACTATACATGAGGGAGAATGCTGTATATCGTCAGTGCGTAACTATGGAAACGTTATGTCAATAGCTTGGGGACCAGCCTTCACCTCTTAGATTAGTTCTGAAATCACCAATGTTATTTAATTTGGTTTGATACTTATCTGCAGTTTAAAGCTGGGAGCATTATATAAGTAGAATAGTAAATAACACTTCTATAAAATGAACAAACACGCACCAGCTTTGACTCTTAGATTAGTTCTGAAATTACTAGTGTTATATAATTTGTTTTGACACTGATCTGCAGTTTAAAGCTGGGAGCATTATACAAGTAGAATAGCAAATAACACTTCTATAAAATAAACAAACACGCACCAGCCTTGACCTCTTAGATTAGTTATGAAATCACCAGTGTTATATAATTTGTTTTGACACTTATCTGCAGTTTAAAGCTGGGAGCATTATACAAGTAGAATAGCAAATAACACTTCTATAAAATGAACAAACGCGCACTATTTCATTTTTAGACTGAAGTTTCTGTTTCACTAGTTTATGAATAATTAAAATATGCGCATTAGTAACATGGACTATATAAATTCTTCAACCCAACATTCAGATTTCATTTTAAAGAATTATATTTTTTATGCTTACTTAACAGACTAATATTAAAAGTCTGTCAATAAAAACTTGAAATGAACAAGGATAAATTTGCAATTTTAAATAAAACAGATTTTTTTTTTTTTACGAAGCCAAGGCAGGAAAACTACAGTAACACGAAAAACCAAAATGTAATAATGCCTCATAGGTTTCTTTGTATTTTAAGATACATTTTATTATCTAGGCTTTGTTCTTCATGTGCAAGTTGGTCAAGAAATAAGGTCATTGCTGTGTCAAAACCTGTCCGGCGTTAAAGCAGACACAAATCCCTGTATAGAATGTTTACTTTCAAAGACATAAAGATGAAGCTTCAATTTTCAGTTGACTTACATAAAACCAACTCCAACACTTCTTGATACACAAAGACCGATTTTAAAAAACTGTATATTCTTATTGCATATATAAATCTCACCCGTATGTTATCATGTTCTGGTGATATAACTTCTAGTTTTTATCGATACTTAAAAACTTATTCTGAACAATAAAGTAAAACTATCATTTTACATGTACATTTAAAAAGGGGCTTTTGTATACTGTCAAAAGTGATATGTGTTTCATTTTTGTAGATAACTTTGGCGGGGAAGAAAGAAATGAATGTACGATCGGATTGTAGAAGCTGCAGTGGCTCAGTTGTTAGCTCTCTGGATACGCTACCACAAGGCTGCGGTTTGGAATCCTGCTATCGTATCAACCTGGGTCGGTTACACTGGCGTGTCCCTGGGCAAAGCACTTTACCCCAAGCTGCCTTGGAACTAAAAAACCTACCTCTGTTTAATTGTGGCCCTACATTACAAGTATTCTATAGCAGCTAGTAGTACATTGCCATGGAAAGAGCAAGTACCTGCATTGCTAACCAGGCCTAAATTTCGCAAAGTTTTGATTTGCGAGTGAATATACCTTTTAATAAAGTAACAAACACTTTTAAAAGTGATATTTTAAATATCATGTAAAAAGAAGAATTTCTAAACATAATTACTGAATACAAACATGAAATAATCACAATTTTTAGAAGCAAGTGAAGCATAGACTTGACATCAATGTGATAACACAAACCTGAAGTCCAAGATGAAATATAATGCCATTGTAATACACGGATCAGAAATTTAAATATCAAATCAAAAGAAAAATTAATTATTAATTTCCCTTGGCTTTTTGGAGAAAGTTGTTGAAGAGCATGAATTAAGAGTATAATTTGCATCTTCGCTAAATTTCGCTACCAGGTCAAGAGAAAAGCGTCAATGGAAAATCTATCAAGTTCGGCGCTGCGATATCTGCACACAATTAATTGGTTTCAGCTAGTACACCTATGTTAGTGCCACATCCTTAAGATAAATGAAACGTCACTGTGACCCATATTTCACCTTTGCCTGACTTTGGTTAACTTGTTAGGCTCTGGCATGCTATATGCAAACCTTTCTACCTAGACTCACGAAACTTGATGAAGTGAAGCATCTTGATAATTATTTCAAGCTTATTGAAAAATAGATCTCTTTGGTCTATATTTCATGCTTCTGTGACTTCGCTGATAACCGCATGCATCTCTATTAGCAATACAACTTACAACCAAACGTCACTACCCCTTGGAGAGCTAGCATTCTGAAATATATATATATATATATATATATATATATATATATATATATATATATATATATATATATACCCTCTGTATGTTGTATAATTGTAACTCACGATAATAACTAGAGCTGGGTATCACGACAAAATTTGTACCGCGGTTTACCGCGGTATTTGGAACATACAGCGATACGTACCACGCTATACCACAATTATATTAGGGAGCAACAATTTAATGTTCTGGGGCAGGGGCATGTGACATTTGTTTTAAATTTCCGTCTGTCAATAGCTGGAAAACATATCTTACTTTGATTTATAGCAAAATACCACCATATTATATTCATCATATTATTTGAAGAAAAAAAATTATCTTGAGATAAAAAAAAAACAACAAAATATCAGCTCAAAACAAAATCGCACCCTCCCACCCCAACCTCCAAAGAATAATTAATTGGTCAGTACCTTATAGTAGATGAATTTGCTATGTGTATGTTGATTGTTGTATAAATTGTAATCTAAAAACTGTAACTAAACTGGGATGGTTAAACGTATACTATATATGACACCATGTGAAAGACATTGTGTTGACATAAGGGAGCTTGTTTATAAAGATAGGAATTGTTGACACTGAATTTACTAGCTGCACTATTGATGTAATAGTCTGGGAAACTCTGAGTGCGATGCCAACACACGGGTACGATGTTTATCAGAGACAGTCAGTAAACATAAAACACACTTACTCAACAAACTTAGTGAACTTGAGAAATTACGTAAATTTTAAACAGAAAACAACTGCTCTCCTGAAAATCTTCGGAATACAGGTACTTAACACATTAACATACGCTAGTAAATAACTAAACAAATATAAGTTTTTGTTTGTTGGTTGGTTTGCTTTTAATCCGAAATTATTTGCCAAAAGTTGGATTTGTTTTTAAAAAATAATACTTTTTATGCTTACTTTCCAGACTAATATTAAGTAATAAAAAATGAAATCAATAATTAATTATCTTTGTATTTTTAAAAGACAGTAGTTGTTTTTTTTTAAAGTTTTTTAAATTTTTTTATTTTCACGATGCCAAGGCAGGAAAACTAAAGTAAACATGCAAAACCAAAACGTAGTAATGCCTAATAGGTTTCTTTGCATTTTAAGATACATTTTATTGTTTAGGCTTTGTTATTCATGTGCAAGTTGGTCAAGAGAAAAGGTTATTGCTATGTCAAAACCTGTCAGGCATGAAAGCAGACGCACATCCCTATATAGTAAGTTTCAGTTAAAAGGCATTAAGATGGAGACTCAATTTTCAGTTGACTTACATAGAATACAACTGCTGCACGTAGATGTAAATAACATGAGTTAGTGCCTCGGCACTGAATATCCTATTTGTGTTGCTTTGCCTTAAAACACAAACAGAAATAATCTGGGTCGGATTTTCGTTCAGAATAATGGAATGCCTTTGAGTGGAATAAATGCCATTGGATATATATTTACAATATCACTGTACAGGCAATAAATATAAACAGCACGTCAGCTCTAGAAGTTAGGATTGTCGTAATAATGTATGTTCTGAACGTTCTCGCTGTCGGTGCTTTATACAGCTGTTCGATTTGCACCTTTCTTTTTCTTTATCGAAGTCCCGAAATATGCGTAACCTATTGTGGTATAATTAACAAGATCTTAAACCCAAACTAACATCAACATTCTGCATGAATATCAGGAATAATTTTTAAATTAAAAAGTTATGCAAAATAAATAAATACAAGTTACAAAATTTAATTATGGGAAAGTAATCATCTGCCATGTTACAAAAAGATAGAGAAACGAAAACTGTTCGATAGTTTTCGGATACTGATATCAGTAATTTTGCTTGCCCTGTATTATAAAACTGTTTGATTTGGATAGGAACATCATATGCACTAACGATATGACTTTAAAACTTTGTCAAAGAACATGAACGAAGTTAAATACCGAATTAGATGCAGCTGCCTCAGAATACATACTAGTGATAAGTAAATGTAACCTCCACAATGATTTCATCTACAACTATCTTCAGTTCTTTATGGCAAATACATTGTTATTTTAATATTTGTTGGTGTGGTTAACGGATTGACTAATTGACTGATTTGACAAATTGTTCTGTAATTAGACTTTAGTGTGACATAACAAGTTTCGAAATAGTCCACCGCTCTGGAGATCATACCAATTAGCTGGATTTGAACGTTTATGGCAGGAATAATACATGTATAAATCCTCTCTTTCTCTCTCTCAGGCATGCTCAAATTTAATGCTGAAAATAGGAGCTAATGGTTGTGTTTACCATACTATGTATTTTCGTGCTATTATCGTATTTTTCAAGCTGCTTTAGCTGAATAAATTGAGCGTCCATAGGACGTTGCTTCTATTGTATTTTGTAGAGTGTTTTATATCAATCTGAAAACAAAAATGCTAATATACAAAAAAGACCCCCAAAACACAACATACCTATTTTTAATCGAATTGAAGTTCCCAGCTATGGCAACAGTGCTGTCGGATCGTGTAATAGCCCTGAAGAACAAGGGGTCAAATATTCTATGACAGTTCATGTTTGTATAGAGTTAGCGGATGGGGATACTTTTTAAATAGTACTTACAAACAGTTTATCCATTTGTGTTGTTTTGGCGCGAATAATGAAAAGATACACTTTAACGGTACTATACTCTCACGGTTCACTTTCCAAGTTACTTAGATTATATATTTGGCAATTCAAAGTTCATTGTAAAGAATGTTTGCATTGCTGATTGCTACTGTGTAGGGGACGCGAAGAAATATTCAAACAGTTTTCTGATCCCCATGTTGCCTTCTGTGTAAAACTTACTAGAAAAAGACTATATGAGTAGGAATATTAATGTCTAATACAGTGTTTAATAAATGTATTTTTAAGTTACGGTATAAAGGTTGGTCCTGTCAAACATCTTGTGCATTTTGGCTGTCATTAAAAACCTGCTTAAATTTGGAAAAGCAAATAAAACGTAACAATACCTAATTGACACCACTGTACTCGTATACAGATTGGTGTTTGGGCGTTTATATTTTGTATTGTGTTACCGAGACTTCATTTACAACAGAACTATGGATACAAACAGAATGCATGATATGTAAATCAAAGTCATCAGCTCACTAAATGAAGCAGGTATATACGTACATTGAATGTATATATCAGTTAATGATAGCTTGCACATTTAGCTGCCAGTCTTATGAGTGCGATGATGATGAAAAACATTGCTGTAATGAAATGTTTCCTTTTGGGACTGATGATCTTCATTATAAATGTCTGACTACAATCTATCTACTGAAGTTATATGCACGTAACATCTCAGTTCGGTTGGTCGTTCTTCGATGTCACTATAACAGGATCTGCCATCATTGAATAATAAAAATATTCCATATCAAGGGCGTCTTTTCAATAGCTTCACATGTGTAAAACCTCGAGGCAATAAGGGCGTTTTAACTTTTAGGTAGGATAATTATGCAAATTCGGTACAACTCTACCAGGAATTTGTACGTTTTCTTAATAGCAGTTTCCTGTACCTCTTTCGAATGACGTGTCGTATATTTATTTGCCTGTATTTGGACGCGTAAATCACGAGTGTATTTTGTTTCTCATCACTATTTACTAACTTGCATGAAATATTAATACAAATACCAGGGACCGTTATATGCCCTAGCTTGTCTTCTTCTTGTTTAGCTAAGTTATTGGTATTTGATGCTTGGATCTAAAGGGAGATAACAATTTTTGAAAAAAATGATTTTTTATAGAGCAGATCTCTCTACACCTTTTCCACCGAGCAATCGAGGACATGGTTTCGGGCGTGTGTATCGCCAGCTTTGGAGAAAAGATACACTCCAAAACGGGGACAATCCTATAAATCATGTTTTTACATTGTTTTGGGTTAAAATTTTCCGTCGAAGCAAGATTTTACCCTTTTTTCCAAACGAGGACGTCCTCGGTTGGAGGTGTGTCCTCGGTACGTTGGTGTGTAATCTCGTTAATGTCCTCGATTTACACCAAATACAAACACACACACACACAGGCACACACACACACACACACACACACATATATATATATATATATATATATATATATATATATATATATATATATATATATATATATATATATATATATATGTATGTATATACTGCAAATTATTGAGACCGGCTTTGTTATTACTCTTTGGATTGTTTTCTTTCGGCTTTAGTATATACTTATTCGGTTGAATAGCGAGACTTTATTTGACAAAAGGGTTTGCTCGTTGTAGCTTTGAGTCTTTATTATGAGAACTATGAATAACAACTATGAATGAAACAAGTTTTATAGAACAATGTATCAAAGACTTCTTTCCGCAAAAATAATAATTGATCCTTTATGTTGTAAATTAATAAAGGTGTTACACAAATGTAAGACTTCCTTGGTCAGCAATCACATTATTATTGTATACAGGCGCACTGTACATATGTTTGACATCAATTTGTCGACCATCCTGTGTTTATTTTATGATTTATTGTTTTTGATGGTATTAATGTCATACGTGTTGGAATTATTATATACTCTAAGAACATATATCGGATAAACTGAACAGAAACTATATAAAAAAATATTTGAGAGAGGGTAACGAAGCGTGTTACATAGAAGAAAATGGTTAAATTTGTTTTTATTATACCAATTTGTTAACCTACCAAGCTACCTACCAACCTACCTACATATAAGTCACAATGCTAATTTAAAAAATGAAGGTTAAATGTTTATTAACTTGAACTATTTAAAGTGGTGGATCCAGACCTTTATCGACCGGAAGTGGGAATTGGGGAAGAGAGGCATATATTTTTATTCTGTTGGCCCCATCGCCCATCCCTATCTGGATGCATCCGGAAAAGTTCAGTAAATCGGTAGGATGTGACCATTTATTTTCGGTAAAGAATGTGTTTCTACTGGCAGCATCCGAGGCGCGATGTGCCGCGACTGGATGGTGTTGGAGGAGAGTGTCATATTTCAATCAATGAAGGTCCGAAACTGCAATGTATGAGGAAAATAGACACATATAATAATATTATTATTATTAATAATAATAATAATAATAATAATAATAATAATACAATTCTAGCTGTACAGAACGTTTTGCTTGTTATGTACAGAACGTTTTGCTTGTTATGCAAAACTTCAGCCTATGAGCTTTTGAAAACGAACGTCTTGTATGAACAAATGTTGTATAAAGTATGGCTTTCCCTGGCAGCAATGACTAATGAAGTTGCCATGAATAATTGTAAAAGGGCACGTGTAACACATTGAAGGGAAAAGTGAGTGCTGGTATTTATCAGATATAAGAGGACATTCTGGTTAAAGAGGCGCCTAATAGTGTGCCAGTGTGTGAAGCACATGAAACTTTGTTTGACTGCTCGGTTGAAGGTGGGGTAGTTTAGGGGTAGAGTTGAGGGTGTGGTGTTTCAAGTGCCTCACTCTTCACGTGCACTCAGCACAATTAGTATAAAATTCTTGATAAAATATTTTAGCAAGAAAATTGTTCTCCTTCTCCTTCCCGTTATTATTATTATTATTATTATTATTATTATTATTATTATTATTATTATTACCATCATTATCATAATTACCTTCATCATGTTATAAATAAGTACACACATAAATTAACCGAGAACAGACTTTAGACGATATGCATTTGAACCTTTCTATGAAAGTAGTGCGAACATCTGTATTCTTTGACTAAATTACGAAAATGACGTTTTTAAATAAAAAATGGAATCAATTTCTCCAAGAAATATTTCTAACAAAAGTGTATTCCTGCAGGAATTACAATATACTTTAGGAATGTACATATCACTTTTTGATAAAGCGAAGGACAATATAAACAATATAATCTTAAATTATGGATTTGTTACATTCTCTGTTAAAATTGTAATATTTATATAGGGATCGATGCAAATGTTTAAATGGAAGGAAAACAAATACAACGAGAATTCTGAAAAGAAAATATGTTATTGGCAGGCATCACACACTATCTGAAACCGTCGGCAACATATTTATATCATGATTCAGATTTAGTTTTAAAAAGGCTAAAAATAGATTTATTCTGTATTTCATTAAAATTGTACATGACGCTGTGGCAAGAAATGCACCAATGCAAAGTTTTAGTAAATGATGATGCATTAAATGAATATTTAAAGAATTTGGGGCAATCGGATTTAAGCAAGTGTTACAGCCTCTATATGTCCTGATATGCTTAGTCCCTGCTCTTCCATCAGATCATGTGTGTACTGTACATTTTAGAGCATAATCATTGTATGCACAATTTAGGCTGTTGACATGGGTTAATTTTATAGGTAGATAATACACAAATATTATGCAATATTCTCTCTAACTTTCTGAGATTTGTTGAAGATAGATAACTATTGTAACACAAACTGTTAAGGTTTGCACATAATATGATCAATATTTCTTGTTATGAAACAGCAGCGAGATTTTTGTAGTCGTGCTATAATTGAGTCGGTCTTTCATTGTTTGAATAGATTTATCGGCATATCGAGAATAATCTGAAAAAAATACATCAAAATTAATTGATTTATTTGCCACAAAGACCATATTATGGTAAGTAAATGATTTCGATTGATATGTTGCGATAAGTTTTAATTCGTCTACTTGAATAATTGTCCTTTAACTGGGGTTACCAGTTTCCTAGTATACTCGGTTACTAAAAAAAACAAAGAATCGAATATTGACTATTCTGTGAAAACTATAAGGTCCACTTTCTTATCAGAACAGAAAAGAATAGAACAGAACTTTATTCTATGACGTGTGCAAGAAAGTACATAGTCAATACAAAACATAAATTGATATACAATACACTGTTGCATAAATGAATGAATGAATACATAAATAAACAAATAATAGAAACCTGTGAACACATAAATCATCATAGATAGAGAGAGGATAAATCGAGAGAAGATAATCTAAATTGAAATGTATTGTATACACATTTATCTAGGTGTTTTACATTTGTTAAATCTTGATTTTCAAATAATTGTAGTAGTTTATACATGCTTGGTTTCTGCCAATAATGAGGAATAATATAAGATTTTCTAAGTGAAAGGTATAGACGACAAATTAAGACAAAACGATATTCATCTTCGACCTCATTATTTACACATTATTTCCTACATGCCTACCAGTCTCGATAGTTAATGGTTGTGATGAAATCCTTAATTTACTTAAAGAATTTCTGTGGCTGGCATTAGCAATTATTCTAAGATAAGAAGCGGTTTCGAAGATATCTTTTATATCTTTATACATATATTAAGTTTTTGAAGCAAATGCTGAACTACAGTCAGAATGAAATATAGCTTTTAGTTTTTGTTTAAAAAGCGGTAAAAAGGAAGATATCTGGGCTGAATTAGGGTAATACGAGACTTCGTTAAAGCCTGAAATGAATAGTATATTTCCCACATTAGAAACCCAGTTTTTTATAATTCTTTCTTTCGCAATCGGTAAACATTAATTGATATATTCAAAGAATACAATTGTTTGTGTTTAGCAATTTGAACCAATACTTAATGATGCGGACATATCTATTTAGATAAAGTGGATATTAGCCCAACTCTCCATATATAAACATATTGTTGGTAGAAAGTTTAACATCTAGTAAGCACTTGCAATATTTTCTATGAACTCGTTCTATATTGTCTGCTTTCAAAAAATCCCCAAATTTCATAGCAATACGACACAATTGGAGATACAAAAGAATAAAATAAATCACACATTATATTCATTAGACATTGTAGATTAATAGTATTATTCAGAAGTACGTTCATTGCTTTGACACCTTGGACAACAATAGTATCTGTAGCACATTGAAACGAGCCTCTGTTGGTAAACACAAGTCCTAAATAATTAAACTTATCCAGAATGTCTAGAAACACATCTACGTATTTAAATAAAACGTCATGTCTTCTAAATCTTTTGTTAAAAATCATAACCTTTGTTTTATCAATATTTACAAATATATTCTATATTATAAAGTATGCTTGTAACTTATCTAAGGATGATTGTAGAAAATCTGCTGTCTCTGAGAATATCACAGTATCATCAGCAAGCAATAATAGATATAAAGATATTTCTTCTAAAATTATAATCGCCTATATATTTGATTGAAATGCAATTTCCAGATCACTAATATCAAGAGAAAACAGAAACGTAGAGATTCTTTCTCCTTGAAGAAGCCCAAGTGAACAATCCAAATAGTCTGAGTGCGAGCTTAAGGGCTCTACACATGACTGCACTAAGTTGTAAATAGATTGTATTATTGCTATGGCACAGGACTTAGTGGAAGATGTCCTATGGGAGGAAATCATCAACAAAACAAAACAGAAGACTGGGAGGAGAGCCAAAGAAGGCAGCAGTGGCTTCAACAACAACAGCAACAACAACAAGTACAGCAGCAGCATTAGCAGGAGCATGAGGGAGAGGTGTCCTATAAGATGACGGCTGAGGAGTTCTCCTTCTCCGTCACTAAATGACGTCCCTGTGCTGTGGTGAAGCCAGTGTTGAGACGTGGCCGTCCTGCCTGACGTTAAAATCCGCACCAAAAATCCCAACGGTTCTTTACAGGGCCTCGAGATCTCTAGAAAGGATGACTCCATAATTGCCAAGCAATTTATGTTTGTATGTTTGGTGTATGTTTGTGTTTGCTTTTGTCTTTGTTCCAAATTCATAAAAAACTCTTCGCTTATAAAAATGTATGTTTGGTGTATGTTTGCATAGAGTCTGTCTATAAACTCTCTCTTACTCTTGTGTAAAACCTATAGTTTTCTTTTAGGTCCGCGCGATTTGTGTTTCTTTGCGGGAGACTTGTATTTTTGTGTGAGGGATGTTTTGCTTCACGTCCGTGCTTCAAGCATATAAAGCGGTGCGTTCGCCAGTGGGGCCACAAAACTGACCCCAACATAATTAATAGCATAAGGCGGTCCTAAGTCCAGACGATCAGGGCTCCACCGCACAATGCGATAACGGATCCCTTAAAATACTAACCAAATCTATGAATAGGTACACGCGCCATGAGAAAACTATGGACGTATAAACAAATAATAGTCATTATAAGGTGGTAACATCCCCGACCATCAGATCAAGCCACTCAAGATGGCAATAATTGAACATAGCAACGAAAACCCACTGTTGAAAGGTGCTTGTGCTTACAAACCTAGAATTGTTCTTCGTGAATTAACCGGTTTCAGAGTGCATTTATTCTGCTATACTCTTTACCATAATTAACCAATGTAGAAAATCAACCATTAGTACAGAGTTTTTCTTGCAAAATTAATAACCAAATATCAGATAGGACACAAGATGACGACATTTTTGGAAAAAATAAAAATCCAAATCTAACTTCAACCCTGGACCACTTGGAGCCATCCAGAGACGTCGAGGTGCACTCCTCCTGGACATTTTCTGCCTTTGCCGCTCACGGACAGTAATTGAGAAGCGATCAGTGCACGCAGTAAGGCGTCAGATGGGTTTGCAGCCCGGCAGGCCCTCTGAGGACTAATTTATAATGTGCTGTGCACACTAACTAATCCCATGGTGCGTGCAATGCGCGCACTCGGGGTATATAGACGTACATGGGCGAATGGCCGAATAGGTCCTAAATCCAACTTAACGTAACAGTCTGGCTACAATTCACAGCTAAGACATTGAACAGAGCAGAACTAGTGATGGTGCAAGAGATAGTTACAGGAGGCGTTGTGCCACAACGGATACCAGCTACCGCTATCATACCAATGCCTGCACTAAGGGCACTCAAATCCTTAGGTAGGGAGCTAGCATCTAGTTGGAGCCTGAGGACTGGACCACAGCGGACTACATTATTATTGTTGTGGGGTACCACCATAGAAGATGACGCAGGAAGAGATATTACGGGAACTTGGGAATCTGCAAGGACTAGGTATAATAGGAAAGGTGACAAGGAGAGGAATGAGGGAAGGGATTTAACTTCTGCCTACTCTACGCCTTGCCAGAATTAAACAGACCGTATGCGGACACCCGAATCCAGTAACGTGACCTGCGAGATGACGGGAAAGTAGACCCCCACACGCACCATTCAGCAGACTGAAGCCTCTACGCAGACTGAGACCACACACTCTCAAACTGTACCACAACCCACCAACTTTGCCGATACTAAATCCGATTCTACCCATGCCACCGACAAGGACGAAGAGGAAAAGGAGATAGAGGAGGAGCAGGCAAAGGACGCTTAAAACAACGATCATGACAAACAAAGTCTAATTGACATGAAGCTCGAAGTAGCACTCAAAGATATAATAAAAGCAAGTCGCTTCGTAGATGCAGTACGAGATGTTGCCTGGCGATCGTTGCGCATAAATGGAAAGTCAGTAAAAATGGAGTGGACATTTGGGGCTCATGTAATTCATACATATTACAGGGAGGCCTATACCAGATACTCGATGTCCAGTCTGATGGAGGTAACAGAAAAAAAGACGGAGATCCACAACCTGCGCCAGTTCCCGTACACGAAATACCAGGAGACGAGAAGTGTGTAGAAGATGACCGTCCAACCAGAGAACACAGTTTGCCGAAGGGAAAATGAATTACTCAATACCTAAATGTTTTCATTTTGGCTTGAAAACCTGTTTCGATAAAAACTTTATTGTAATTTCCTGGTATGAATAAATTTGACCCATTTGACAACCGTTCAAAATAATGAGTACATTGTTACCTAATTACGATCACTAAATTAGTAACGGGTTGCTATTACCCAAGATTTAATTAATTTTATTATTTACGGAAAATCAGAAGTACACACTGTACGCAAAATTCAAAATTTATAACTAGTAGGACAATTTTTTAAACTGGTTCACTTGACTTTAGTTACAATATGTGGCTCACAGACCGATATCGTTAACTGGGCAGAATTTGATCATGCATGTTCGTGGCGTTTCAGTACTTTCATGCCGCTTCGCGATTCTCCTGCCGAGCCCGTGCAGTCCGCCTTTCCAGATACAACCATAAGGGTAAATTCATTGCAAATCCTCCCAAATCGCGCCTTCAATGAATCCCACAAAAAAAGGGGAAACCATGCATCGAGGGAGTGGTGTGTATTAACTACACGTTAACGGCCGTATGGCCGAAAACGTGTATAATTTAAGATCAGTCAGTCAGTCTGGAGACCCATTGTTAACTGAAAAGTTGACTGAAGAAGATTAGTAGAATAAGAAACCTGATGGAGATTCAGGTGCAGTTGGAACATGTTCGTCGCCTCCCTGGAAAAGAAGATGAAGAAAAAAAAGCAGCTGTCTCATATAATGATAAGGCCCATCTACGAAGTGCAGCCCATGATGAGGACTCAGTTGCAGTCAAAGCTGCAGTCACAGCTACAGAAACCCCCACAACAGCAACCACCTCAGATGTCCAGTCTCCTCTACACTGTGATCTGGAGCTACTGTAGCAGTGACAGCAGCAGCAGCATTCGCAAAGGCGTAGGGTGTATAGGAGGAGGGAAAAATTCATCGTCCTTCAAACCGAGGATTGGGGTAGAGATACAACCCAACTCATTTCAGCGTTTTCCATCTCCATCAATAACTGGGGTGGAGATAGATGGAGTGGGAGATGTGTGTGGGGTGTGTGTGTGTGTGTATGTGTGTGGGTGTGGTGCTAGAGCCCGGAATTGCTGACATCGCTAGGTGTACCAAAACAAAATGGCCCCTTTCATGGCCATTCAAATTGCTTAGAAAAGATTACATATGATTACTTATGATTGCCAAAATATTTGTATTTGTATGTTTGTGTCTTTGTCATTATTTCCACCCATAAACACCTTCTCTTATAAAAATGTGTGTTTGGTGTGAGTAGGTATAGTGGTGTGTCTATATCATTCATCGTCGACTCGACAAAGAATAAAATATGGCAGTGTAGGATTTATTAGAAGCCTGGGATTGGATGGTGGGGGTGGAGTGTTTCCTAGAATAAATAGATCTATATTGGCATTACCTAGTCACCCTACACTGTGTGAGAGGGGAAAGTGATCGCCTTGAAAACAGCTAGGAGTTTTGTCTATGAAATCATGGTGATGGAAGTGGCGAAAATGCAGACAGCAACGGTAGTTCCACTCTGTCGAGTCGGGATGTTGAAGGAAACCGTGGATTGGATGAAGGGATTGAAGTACCTCTCACAACAGATAGGGACCTGTACAGATTTGTGTTACCCGCCCCTCAGCAGTGTTAGGAAGGAAGCGGCTGCCCTGAACACAGCCAAGGGTGTTGTACAAAAGTGATAGAAGAGAACGTAGTCAAGACTAAGACCACCTGGGCAAAGGAAAGAAAAGAAAAGGAGCGCCAATAGAAAGAAAGGGACTTAAAGCTCCTCAACACCCAATTGATAAAGGTCCAGGTTGAACTCAGGAAGATGAATCATCCAGATTGGATCCCTGGTGAGACAAAGAAACAACATAAGTCCTCCTTGAAGAGATGGTGGAAACAATGTTGGCCATGGATACAAAGAAGAATACGATAACAAATAAAAAAAGTTCTTTTATGGGCCACCCAGATCTCTAAAAAAGAGATACTACTCAAATTGCTATTGGTGTTTTATGTGTGTGTATGTGTTTGTCTATGTGTATGTGTCACCCACCATTCCCTTTTGACCCTATAAACCCATTTGACCCTATAAATCCTTTTGACCGTATTAACACATTACTATCTATTCTCATTTGACCCCATGGAGGCTCCCGCATATTAACTTATGGGCGCCTATATAAAGACGATATAAACCCCAGTAGGCTTATACAACAACATTTGTGCCTTCAACAAGAATGACCTTATCAGACCAGCATAACATTTATTAGAAAAAGAGGGCTTAATAGTTGACCAGGGGTGATCGCTTGACCACAAATGTATATCTCATCAACCTCTTGACCACAAATGTATATATCATCAACCGCTAAAGAAAATTACTTTATTTTGCATCTGAACTTGCAGAGAAAATATAAATAATAGGAAATAGGAAATAAGTTAAAAGAGTGTAGAAGACTGACTTCTCGTAATGTTAGTGGCGAACAGTGCTCAAGACGCTATGTAGTTGTTTCTCAGTGCGACACGTGAGCGATCTTAATCTTAGTAAAATCAACTATGCTACACTGCACGGTATATATATTGACCTTTTGCGAATATTTTCCATTGTTGTACGTAAAAAAAGACATTGCTTATTACAAACTATTTGGTTGTTTTGTAACTGGGTGCAGAGTATTGCTGTGCTAATGCGTTGAGATAAAAAAAATATTCTTATTAATTGAAAATGTTGGACATCTTTCTAACGCTCAACTCTGTCCCGATTTCGTGACAAACTTCGGTCGACGAAAATGTTTCAAAGCATACACTATGGAAAATAAATATATTGATGTACGGGTTAAAATAAAAGGTCACTTCCAAAAGCGGGGCTTGGCTCCACTCTCTATAAAATCCATATAAATCTACATGCGTGTGGAACACAACCAGATTGAGTAGAGTTCAAAATATGTTGACAACACTTACGATCGCAAATTGACATAGATTGGACGTTCAATATAAGACGGCCCAGAACTGAGAACCAGCCCATCCAGGTCTCACCCTCTTTGATACATGTGATGACGTCCCCAACAGAAGAACGCGAGCGAATTATAAGAATTATTTTCCATGTCACTGAGGTTACCTCATTTTAGCATGCTAGACAACTTTAGCTACAAATCTCGATAAACATTTTGTATCGTAAATATTTTCATTACGGGAATATATAAACCTCTAAAATGGATTACATACATTTGTTTAAGAACACGTTGTATTATCTTTTATACAATTTCAGAAAGCATATGCTTCAGTTGACCCGAAAATGGTACGTGTACATTAGCAAAACTGCTTAGCAAAATTGTGAGGCTGGAAGCATACTGAATTTAGATTCATGAGGTATTAAAATATAAATTATAATCATTTTCTGAAATATACCCAAAACCTTTGACACCACCCCTCTCCCATGAGTAAACCGTCTCGATTTACATCAGGAACCTTTATATTGTTACGACTATGGGTACATGTAGCAAAAGAAAACACACAAACAAGCTTTCAAGATATAAAATACAAATATTTAATTTTCTAAAATATTAAAATATTTCAATAAACAATCAAAGTGAAAGAATGAAAAATAACAGTATAAAATATTCTTAAAAGTCCTAAATTGTTCTAAAGTTCACTACTCCGGAAGTTAATCCAAATTATTCCGAATGGAGAATATTCCGAATGAAACCACTAAAGTGCTGGTGTGCCAACAAGAATCAGTTATATCCAAGTGTTATTAATTCCAAGTAATCCTTGGGAATATGGAATATCATACAAGTTCTAGAAATATGTCCGATAATTCCAACGGAGCTGAATAATTCTTAAAGTTTAAGTAGCAATACTAAATCCAGAATGTACTGTATAATAATATCTCTGAAGCAGAATATCACACACAAAATGAACCAGTCTCGTTTGTGACATCTCAGGCTGAACGTACTATGAAAGAATGACGAACGCTGCGATTACATCTTATTTTATAGTTTCTGTACTGCGTCATTGAAATACAAATAAGACCCATTTCTTATTCCGTCTCAAATCAACATCTAGTTAATACGATCTTACAATCTAACTTCTGGTCAACAAAATGACTCATTCCTGAATTGCGAAATCCAGGTCAGGTCAAGGGTACAAACTCACTTGCTGAATCACGTGACATGAATAATGCTTCAAATGATAATATTGATTATCCCAGGACGAATGTACTGGGTCACATTGAAATTACCGTATATGTGTACTCTGCAAAACGACACCTATTAGACTATTATACAGAGGTCATAAACTAACACAACTATACCATTATATAAAAGAAATGATATATAATTCCGTAAAACCTTCCCCCTTTTAAAAACAGAAATTTTGTATACAATTAAACTTTCGTTTGGCAAATACTTCTAACATATAAGTAATTGATTGCATAAAAAATAATACATTACACAGTTATATATACAAACAATGCAAACTGTAAAGTTATGTACGTGAAAGTGCATCAGCGATCAAATTTTCCTTTCCCTTGATGTGCTTGCCAGGCACAGGGAACTCAGAAATAGCCTTAACCTTAGCTTCTATTTGTTTTATTTGGCCATGTCCCACAACATGCCCTAAACAGGTAACACAGGCACGACAAATGTCACTTTTATTCAAATTGAAGGTCAAATCTGCTTCCCCTAGTCTTTTGAAGAACTGCTTAATTGTTTTCATGTGATCTTGTCACTTGTCGATGTAGATGATGACGTCATCCATGTAAGCATCACAATTTCTTATTCCAGATGTTATCATATTCATCAAACGTTGGAAAGAACTTGGGGAACCCTTCATCCCAAATGGCATGACTTTGTATTAGTAAAGTAAATCTGGAGTCACAAATCCTGAAATTTCTTTTGCTCTCTCCGTAAGTGAAATTTGGTAGAATCCATTCAATAGGTCACATTTTGTGACGTATGTGGCATTTCCAATCTTGTAAATACAGTCATCGATTCTAGGAATTGGAAATTAATCTGTCTTGGTGACGCTATTTACTTTTCGATAATCAGTACACATATGGAAAGTCTTATCTGGTTTCGGCACTAAAATACATGGTGAACTCCAGTCACTTTTACTTGGTTCAATAAAGTCATTTTCCAGTAAATACTGAATTTCTTTCTTCAGATAGTCTTGTTTGAGAGGATTCATCCTATAAGGGTGTTGCTTTATAGGTGTTGAACTTATTATTTCGACATCATGGAAATTTTTTTGGGTTCATGTGGGAATATCTGGAAATAAATGTTAATTTTCTTTTATCAGCTGTTTCAGTTCGTTAATCTCAGTCGGCAGTAGATGCGAAAGTTTCTGGTCCAGATCGTCCAGAATTTCCGAATTGCGAAGAGTAGTGACTTCGAAATCATCACTATCCGATTTCTCATCTTCATTCAAATGTTGAATTTGTGGGACAGGTACTACTAAAGTAATTGTATAATGGCTATCTCTGTCAACATATTGTTTCAACATATTATTGTGGCAAAGTTGTTTCGGCTTTCTCCTCCCAAGGGTATTAATAATGCAATTTAAATCACTCATTTTTTGTCAGTGGTATAGGGGCCAAAATATGTAGCCTGAAGAGGATTTTGGGGTATGGGTAGCAGAACCAAAACGCTATCACCTGGCTGAAAACTCCTATCTTTCGCTTGTTTGTCATACCTCATATGATTTCGACTAGACAGATTTTAGATTAGTTCTTGCCATCTCGCAATCCTTTGCCAATCTATTATTAAATTTAGAGACATAGTCCAGAAGATTTAATTCTGACTCTTCCGTAGAAAGAAGTCTTTCTTTCAATAATTTTAATGGACTGAATCCTAGACTGAATCCTAGAGACTCCCGCTATGACCCGACCCCCCCCCCCGCAGCAAACAGCAACAATTGTACACCTTCATCCCACTACCTTTCTGTTCCACAACAACAAACCCCAATTATACTCTATCTCACAATAATATGTTTTAATAATACGTTTTAAAATCTGATATTGTACAGACTTAAGGAGACCAAATAGTGTGAAAAACTTGACCAAAGCTTTTACTTTGGTCTTTGCTTTGATATTCCGCAAAGGAATAGCTTCTGGAAATCTTGTGTACGCACACATTATCGTCAACAAGTATTGGTTGCCTAACTTGGTCTCATGTAAAGGGCCGACACAATCTACCATCATTATACCAAATGATTCATTAAATGCAGGATTAGGTGACAGATGAGATTTGGGTATCTTCTGATTGGGTTTTCCCACCATTTGAGAAGCATGATTTGATTTGATTTACAAAACTTAGAAACATCACTTTTAAGTTTTGGACAGTAAAAATGACTTAGGATCTTGTGATAGGTCGTTTTTTTTTTCCTAAATGACCAGACAACGGGATTTCATAGGCTAAACTAAGTATTTCCTCTCGATATGATCTAGGAACTACAATTTGATAGCTAACTGACCACTCGTTACCAGCGGGTACCCCGAGTGGTCTCCATTTCCGCATAAGGACCCCATTCTTCAAGAAGTAAAAAGTTCCTTCTTGCGTGGCTTCAGTTTCAGTCATAGCCCTCATAAACAAACAGGAGATATCAGGAGACAACTAGTGATTGTCTTTTATCGCTCTGATTACAGTTATGAGATTGTGTAGCTGAAAGAGTATCACTGTGATCAATACTTGATTGATCCAAACTGGGAGCAAAAGTAACCACATTAAAAGCCTGACCCAAAAAGGTGTCCGCTAAAGGAAATACATCCTGTTCAACAACAACATTCTCAAGAGCACGCTTTGCCATAGCTATAGTAACTGCACAAGCTGGATATAAACCAGGGATTTCTACTTCAATAGGATCAACTCGTTGATCCATGCTAGGCTTGTCAGTTACAAGTGGATTAACCACGACCTTATCTCACGCTAGGTCATTACCTAGTAATAAATGAATGATCTTTACTGGCACAGAAGCCACTGCTCCTATGGTCACAGGTCACCGGACCAAAGTCTGGTGACAAATTAACACAATGAAGAGGGACATTAACATATCTATATTCTACCCCCTGTATTAGAACACTTTCACTAGTAGAAGTCTTCTCAGAAACAGGCAAAGTACTATCTAACAATAGACTCTGAGAAGCTCCTGTGTCTCTTAATATCTTAAAAGGAGTAGTCTTATCCAAGTCACCAACAGGTGACAATCTTCGACATGAATGGTTCGTATTTCTTTATTACAAAATCAGACTGAGGTATGGAAGCCTCCACACAAGTATCTTTCTTGATACTTGACCCTGACCTTGACTTCGAGAGCATTTGGAACCGCTCTGTTAGAATTCCGTTGCTTATTTTTCAACCAAAGCAATCAGAAATAACTTGTCCTATTCTCTTAAAAAAGAAGCACGTGAGAAGAGATAAGGTTTAATGATACTCCTTATCAGAAATTTGATTCCTCGCAGTTACACCAGCCTGAGGTCTTAAATTACTCAAACGAGTCTGAAATGGTTTCTTAACATAAGCTTGCTGAGAGGAAGATCCATTTACAAATAGAATCTTGTGAATCAGAGAGTATTCATCAGCTGTACTAGCTGCTTTATCTAAGGTTTCAACGCTTTCTCATCAAGGTGTATTCTAATGTCACTACTGACACAATTCTTTAACTATTCAATCAATACCAGTTGCTTAAGATTAGCATAATCCTTATCAACCTTCTTGAACTTACACCATCGCGTAAACAAACGCTCTTTCTCTCATGCAAATTCTAAAGGAGTCTGATTAATTTCCTTTCCACAATTTCTAAAATTTTAACGATAAGTTTCAGGTACCATCTCATAAGCCCACAAGACATTTTCTTTGACCACTTCATAATCAGCCGATTGTTCAGATGAAAGTGCAGCATAAACATCTCTAGCCTCTAGCTTTGCCAATAAACACACTTTGCAATAATGAGGTCCACTTATCTTCCGGCCATTTCAAATTCTCATGAATTTTCTCAAAACAGAGAAAATATTTGTGTACCTCATTTTCTCTAAAAGGGGGGACTTCTCTGATACGTTTGGCTAGATGAAAGTATGAACCCGTATTGACATGAGAGTGCCCTTTACTAGTCAATTCTAATTCCCTTAATCTAAATTCCCGTTCCTTATCTCTCTCCCTCTCCTGTAATTCTTTACCCTCCCTTCTTTCCTTCTCCTGTCGATCCCTTATTTTCTGCTGTATTTCATTATCCCTTATTTTATCCTGCATTTCCCTTTCGTCCCTTCTTTAACTCTCTTGCATTTCTCTATCTTGTATTTCCATATCTTTATCCTCCCTTCTTTCCCTCTCTAGTATTTCCATATCTTTTATTTCCTTCTGTATTTCTCTATCTCTTTCCCTTATTTTATCCTACATTTCCCTTTCCTCCCTTCTCTCCTGCATCTGCATTTGTTACCATTTAAATTTAAGTTTTTCTAACTATATGTCCTTAACTATCTGTAATTTCCTTCTCAAACTAGATGGAGATTTCTTCTTTACACTCGAAACACCCTCGTCAAAAACACCTGTTTGTATATATATAGCTGGCAGCCGTTCAGATAGTCCTGGGGAAGGGGGTGAGACTCGAAAGTGTGTTTTGTATTTTGGTTTACGTTGTTTATGATTTGCCTTCGTTAGTGACAGATCTTGTAAAGACAGAATCGGTCACGATTTATCAGATTTCAATGTCAGTAGTTTCTAGAAGATGTGCTGCCAGGACCACATTATACCTTGTTGGGAAGGTCAATCATGTTTCCACACCACGTATGTCAGTATTGTGATCTGATGACAATTTCGACTGAGCCAACGCTCTCGAAACTTATGCACCCGCTTTATCATTTCAGACCCTTTTTAGATCCGTTATCATTTATATATATATATATATATATATATATATATATATATATATATATATATATATATATATATATATATATATGTTGGTTCTTTACAATATATTTATTTACCTTAGAGGGCCTACTGCTTAACGGGTGAAAAAAAAATGGGAAATTTCAATATAACAAGTGTAAACTTTGGAATTATATCTGAACAAAATGTTTATACCTTTGTGCTTGTGGTAAATTGTTCAATATCTGTATATATATATATATATATATATATATATATATATATATATATATATATATATATATAGAAAGAATACAAATCATATGAAGAATAACAGTTCTTTCAAGTGAACTGGATCCAGAAAATTATTGATTAAGATAAATGCAATAAACCATCTTTGTCAAAGGCAGTTACAAAATAGAAACATAGCAAACAATAAACACAAAAAAGCGTTTAAATTACAAACGTTTACATGAGCCTAGTACATCATATATTCAAAAAAGAACCACACTTAAACCTATGCTGAAAAGTTGAAAATGATGGATTACACATGCTGATTTCTAATAGAGGGGAGTTGCGGACCTGTGCAGAGCGCGCATGATATCGTGGAACACTATTTACATATCACGAAGCGGTATTTTTGTAAGGAAACGGGGTTCACACATATTCAATACCAAATCTGGCAACTATAAGTATGCTTTATATTGCTAGTCCCGTTGTATAGTATGCGTGTGTAAATATTGTCTTCACCAGGGTGGGATTAATTTTTAAAGCGTGAAATAAGTCCCAATTGCTCTTTCCACAAGACCGGACGAATAGTTGCTTTGACTTATCCGTACAGGATTTCGTCATTGTAATCAGATTGCCCTCTGAACAAACACATACTAATTAATGTGCAATTGTCGATAAGGGTGAATGACTAAAATAATATAGACCGTGTCAGAGAAAAGTACAAACTTTAGTTCCATTTCATTTTGGTTACAATAACTTTTGATACAAGAAATATATAAAACAAAATCAAGTTTGTTTTTTCGCTGAGTATATCACACTGGAAAATATGAATAAATAAAGGAAAGCAAAAACTGAAAGATAAAACTGTCTGTATTTTAACTATATTTACATCTGTTTCCGTTTGTATCGCAAATAATTTGTTTCTTTGATTACTGTAGATACTGTTTCAAACGTAGGGCTGATGTTGATAATGTATCCATCGTCGTAAAAACACTTGTACAAAGAGATCGTAACCCAGACCATATATATATATATATATATATATATATATATATATATATATATAATGCTGAGTCTTTTGTCAAAGGCAATTACAAAATAGAGACATAACAAACAATAAACACAAAAAATCTTTTAAATTACAAACGTTTACATGAGCCTATATATATATATAATGCTCATCATCTGTCCTACTAATGGAAAGAGTCAGCAAATAAAAGATACTCCTAACCAGAAACTTATCCATATTGTATATTTATCTTAGCTTACACCACTACGATTTACGTTAACGGTCAGGTAAAGCGTGAGTTTTGTTTATATAATAACCATTATCTGATCTCTGCACAGGTCAATATAGTATGCAACAATAGTCGTGATTGGTTCACTGACAAAGCGCAATATTAGATTGTCTATATTTGTATACGTTGCTTAACAGATATAGTAAGAAAATAACTAATTGTGTATAAGTAATTAATAATAACTTGCGTTCCAGGACTATTAGAACTGAGTATAATTTGGTCTTTGCATTTCATAACTTGCCTTCCAGGACTATAAGAACTGAGTATAATTTGGTCTTTGCATTTCATGTAAATTTAATGTTTTTGTTTTCTTTAAATTAAATACATATTATATCTAATACTCAATATAATTATGTTACTTACATTATACAGTAACACATGTTTGCATCATGATGTCTGTAACTATAAATTACTTTTACAATTTAATGCTAAATAAACATTTGTGTTCTGGTCAGATAAAAGACAAACATTCGTGAGTCTTGTTGCTTTGAGGATTCACCTTGAGGGTTTGTAGTATTTATGGTTATTAGATAATGAGTAGCCAACACCTGTGGATTAGTGTGTTCTTTTACCGATAACAATCCCCCAAACCTCAACTACGTATTATATGGAGATCATTTGGGCATACTGCTGTAGTAATCATCTAAATTGCCTTGTGCTCCCATGCAATGGATTGGATATATATATATATATATATATATATATATATATATATATATATATATATATATATATATGAGTCGATATGTGTGATTTTGTATTCTGCCTACACCAGTTTGCTGCACAGGGACCATAACAGCTTCCTCTCAGTTCCACAGTTCATTTCCACGCGTTCCTTGCTCCACTAAATATTAATTGAAGCCACAAAGGATAATGATGTTAAACTACACAATAAATATTGACATGAATTCATATTATGAAGATGCAAGTGAAAACAGTTTATAACGAGGCAATGTTTGTGCAACCTACTCAGGGAACCTACTGCTGTTTATTACGGCAAGGTAACAAATATGATGCGTTACGTAAACTTAATATTCTATCAAGATACTCCTAGATACTGTTATAACCTGAAATTGTTCATAGGGAATCAAATTATATTCAAACTAAAATCAAAACATTCTAACAACTATCAGAACTTTCAACTGACTGTTATCTTGTCGCGTAACCGGAATGGACTACACCACGTCACAAGTGCGGATAATTACTTCTTGCACAAGTTAGGAACTTACATATGTAGCGACATCTTGTACACCAGAAAATTCGTCGACAGCATAAAAGAAATCGTGAAATTTTAATCGGTGCATAATGCGAGCAAGCACAATTTCGGTAAATAAAAGTGTTCTTGCACATAGTACATTCAATAAGATAGGTTTATCACAAGTAGCTCATTTTCCTATAAGACATATTTAAAAATAAAATTGACCAACCTATATAATATAAAGATGTTTCTCAATGTTGTAAGAAAATGCAGTAATTTTATGGATGTTAGAGGTTAAACGGAGTCACGGTGATTAAAGGACCAAGGTACCTGTCCGTTATCTACATCACACTGAAGTCTATCTGGGCCAAACTCTTGTAGACTTTATAATATGTTTAAATTCAGGTAATGATGGAATTCGAAGAATGATGTCAAAATACTAATATGACAATCGGAAAGCTGTGTCCTATTCATAAAAGGCCTCATAAATATCAAGCCTCAAAGTTAAACGCTAAACTTAACATATTTCTTACAATCCTGACACAACAATATTGTATTGAATTAGACGTATAGACGGAAAGTGGGTTTGATAGGAAACAAGACACGTGTCTACATACATACATACATACATACTTACATACATACATACATACATACATACATACATACATACATACATACATACATACATACATACATACATACATTCATACATACATACATACATACATACATACATACATACATACATACATACATACATACATACATACATACATACATACATACATACATACATACATACATACATACATACATACATACATACATACATACATACATACATACATACATACATACATACATACATACATACATACATACATACATACATACATACACATGCATACATACATACTTACATACATACATACCGATTGATCAATTGTGCTGTTAATCACGGGAAAGCAAATACACAGTTGCAAATAGACTACTGGCAAAGAAGAAATTATATATCATCTGTCACATGCTCAGGCAGGGGAATACGAACATTTAAACAGTCAAGTACAGATATGCAATTCCCATTCTCATGGACAAGTAAACTTTCAAATAAGAAATATACAAAACATCGAAGACTTGATTAACTCAATTGATTTCTATTCTAGGTCTTATTCGGAATCAGCATGACCTACATACTACTCCTACTCTGCCTAGTGGTCCTTGTTAAGTCCCATGCTATCGAAAAACGAGATCAGACTTCCAACGAGATGACTAATACAGAACATGTAGAGGATTATGAAGAGGAGGATAGTTTTGTGAATCGTGAAGATGACTATCTGAAGTGGTATTGGGCACAGCTAAGATTTACCGCTGGTAACACAACGTGTCAATATGATAATATTTGCGATTTTCATCAAGGCACAGCCTACAAATGGTGCTACACAAACCAATCCAAAGACTGGGATTATTGCTGCACTGACAAAAGCGACTATCATGGAAACAACTTCATGTGGTATCAATCTGGATCCCAGTGGCAATATTGTGGTACTTCTGGTAATTGAGATATCCAAGGAAGATATTGTTTTAATTCACATCAATGTGGTATGCTCCAAGAAAATTCAAAAACGAGCTACCATTTGAGATATGTTGTTGGTAAAGATAATCTGGTGATTGAATCCAAATGTTGTCCACCGTCGTAAACGTGAGGACAGCATGGTGGGAGCTACGATTATTGCTATACCGGTTATACAATTGATACCGAACGGGAAAATTGTACACTTTGGCCTTAGCAATAGAAGATAACAACTCAATAATTGATTTATGTCTCGTCTCTGTAAGATAGCAAATAAAAATATACATACTTACCATTAACCGTATTCACTTTATTAAACGTGTAAATGATCTGTATGTATATATATATATATATATATATATATATATATATATATATATATATATATATATATATATATATATATACTGCAAATTAAGACCAGCTTTGTTATTACTCTTTGATGTCAATAATTGGTCACTCCGATTGTTTTCTTTCGGGGTTAGTATATATTTATTCGGTTGACTAGCGAGATTTTCTTTGACAATTGGGTTTGATCATTGTAGCTTTGAATCTTTATCATGAGAACTATGAATGAAGCAAGTTTTATGGAACAATATATCAAAGACTTCTTTCCGCAACAAGTAATAACTGATCCTTTATGTTGTACATTAATAAAGGTGTTACACAAATGTAAGACTTCTTTGTCAGCAATCACATTATTATTGTATACAGGCGCACAGTACATATGCGTAACATCAATTCGTCGACCATCCTGTGTTTATCTTAAGATTTATTGTATTTGATGGTACTAGTGTCATACGTGTTGGAATATTAGATACTGGAAGAACATATACTGAACAGAAACTATAAAAAAAATGTTTGAGAGAGGGTAAATAGGTGTGTTACATAGAATAAAATGCTTATATTTGTTTTTATTATACCAATTTGTTAACCTACCTGCCTACCTACCTACCTACCTACATACATACATACAAGTCTCAATGGAATTATAATAACTGACGGTTACAGGTTTATTAACCTGAACTATACAAAGTGGTGGATCCAGAACTTTATTGACCGGCAGTGGGGTTTGGGGAAGAGAGGCACCTATAATTATTCTGTTGGCCCCATCGCCTATCCCTGTCTTGATGCATCCGCAATTGTTCAGTGAATCGGAAGCATTTGGCCATCTATTTTCGGTAAAGAATGTGTTTCTGCAGGCAACATCCGAGACGCGAAATAAATAAATAATAGAAACCTATGTACTCATAAATCCTCAGAGAGAGATAGAGAGAGAGAGAGAGAAACTAGACAGCGAGAGAAGATAATCTAAATTGGAATGCATTATATACATATTTACCTAGGTGTTTTACATGTGTTAAATCTTTATTTGTAAGTAATTGTAGTAGTTTATACATGCTGAGGAGGAAACGAGGATGCCTTGAAGGAGGAGATTGACAACAGGATAAATAAGAGCTTAAAGAGAGCGAAGGAAAGCTGGTTAGATGATCAATGTTACAATACTGTTCAGAGCTTTACAATCAGGAGACTTCTGGAGACCAAGCTGTACTAAGCTTCCCACTGACCACAACAGTGGTTGGCCACCCGATCCTCAGGGAAGAAGTAGAGACTGCAGTAAAGGCACTAAAGGAAGAGAAGTCAGCTGGGGTAGACAATATACCTTCAGAACTTGTTCAAGCAGGAGGAACCTCCATGATAGATGTCCTCGCAACAATCTGCAACAAAATCTGGCAAACATGAGAATGGCCCACCCCATGGACCCAGTCTCTGATCATCACACTTCCCAAGAAAGGGAATCTCCAGCTGAGCCAGAACTACCGAACAATCAGTCTCATCAGTCACACAAGCAAGGTTATGCTTAAGATCATCCTCAACATACTGAAACCCAAGCAGAGCACACCATTGCCGAAAAACAGGCAGGTTTCAGAGCAGGACGTAGCACTATAGAACAGATCTTCAATCTTAGAATCCTCTGTGAAAAGTATATGCTGCATCAACAGGACCTCTATCATGTCTTCATTGACTTCAAGAAGGCTTTCGAAAAGGTATGGCATGCAGACTTGTGGGCCAACATGCGGATATACAACATAAACGCAAAACTAATAAGACTATCGAAACCCTGTTTGACAAGGGCACTAGTGCAGTTCTCGTCAATGGTAACATAAGAGATTGGTTCATAACCACAGTCGGAGTCAGACAGGGATGCCTTATCTCACCAACTCTCTTCAACATCTACCTGGAAAGGATCATGTCCGATGCCTTGGAAGACTATGAAGGCAGTGTCAGTGTTGGAGGCAGAACAATTACCAACCTGCGCTTCACTGATGATATCGATGGCTTAGCAGGAAATGAACAAGAACTGGAAACCTTAGTGAACCGTCTCAATCAAGCATCACTAAGGTATGGGATAGAGATCAGCGCTGAAAAAACTAAGCTAATAACAAACAAACACGAGTAGTATCCCACAAAAAAAAAGAGTGAATGGAGAGAAGCTGTTCACAGTGACAAGCTTCAAGTACCCAGGTACTATCGCCTCGGATGAAGGTTCCAAACCTGAGGTTCTTTCCAGGATTCCGCAGACAACAACTGCACTGGTTAGGCTGAAGCCTATTCGGAAGGACAGCAAAATCACGATTGGGTCCAAGATCAAACTTATGCGCTCCCTCTTCATGTCCATATTCCTGTATGCATGTGAAACATGGACCTTAACTGCAGAACAAGAGAGAATACATGCCTTAGAGATGATATGTTATCGAATGATCCTGAAAATCTCATACTTAGACCACGTCACAAATGAGGAGGTGCGCATTAGAATCCAAGGTGCAATTGGACCATATGAAGATCTGCTCACCACCGTAAAAAAACGCAAACTTAGATGGTATGGTCACGTCTCACGCTGATCTAGCCTGTCAAATTCAATCTTACAAGGCACAGTGAGAGGAAAGTGAAAACGAGGCAGACAGAAGAAGAGATGGGAAGATAATATCAAAGTGTGGACAGGCATGGACTTTGCAAAGTCCCAAAGACAGTGGAGAACAGGGCAAAATGGAGAGAGATTGTCGCAAAGTCATCAGTGGTGTCCTTACGACCAGCTAGGTTACGAGAGAAATGAAAAAGATAAAGATCATACATGTTTGGTTTCTGCCAATAATAAGGATAAAATAAGATTTTCTAAGTGAGAGGTATAGACGACAAATTAAGACAAAACGATATTCATCTTCGACCTCATTATTTACACGAAGTTCAAATTACCTTTCATACCGTTCGTTTCCTATATGCTTATCAGTCTCGATAGTCAATGGTTGTGATGAAATCCTTAATTTACTTAAAGTATTTATGTGGCTTGCATTAGCAATAATTCTAAGACAAGAAGCGTTTATACATATACGAAGTTTTCGAAGCAACTGCTGAACTCCAGTCAGAACGAAATATATCTTTTAGTCTTTGGTTAAAAAGTCGTATAATGGAAGATATCCGGACTGAATTAGGGTAATACGAGACTGCTCCTGACGTTAAAAAGCCGCACATAAAAAACCCAACGGTCCCTTACAGGGTCCTCAGATCTCGAGAAAAGATTACTTCATAATTGCCAAACAATTTATGGTTGTATGTTTGGTGTATGGTTGTGTCTGTTTTGTCTTTTTTTCCCCACTAAAAAAAAACTCTTCGCTTTTGTTTCTCTCTGTTTGGTGTATGTTCGTATAGAGTGTGTCTATAAACACTCCCTTACTCTTGTGTAAAACCTATATATTTCTTTTAGGTCCTCGCAATTTGTGTTTCTTTGTGGGAGACTTGTATTTTTGTGTGTGAGGGGTGTTTTCCTTCACATCTGTGCTTCAAGCATATAAAGCGGTGCGTTCGCCAGTGGGGCCAGAAAGCTGACCCCAACAAAACTAAGAGCATAAGGTGGTCCTAAGTCCAGACCATCAGGGCCCCACCGCACAATGCGATAACTGATCCTTTAAAATACTTACCAAATCTACGAATAAGTACAGTCGCCATGAGAAAACTATGGACGTATAAACAAATAATAGACAATATAAGATGGCAACATCCCTGACCATCAGATCGAGCCACACAAGTTGGCAATAATTGAACATAGCAACGAAAACCCACTATTAGAAGGTGCTTGTCCTTACAAATCTAGAATTGAACTCCGTGAACTAAACAGTGAACTAAACCGGTTTCAGAGTGCATTTTTTCTGCTATTCTCTTTACCATAATTAACCATACTCTTTGCCATAATTAACCAATGTAGGAAATCAGCCATTAGTACAGAGTTTTTCTTTTAAAATTAATAACCAAATATCAGATAGGACGCAAGATGACGACATTCTTTTTTGGCAAAAATAAAGATGCAAATCTAAACTCAAATCTGAACCACGTGGAGCCATTCAGACACGTTGAGGTGCACTCCTCTTTGACCTTTTCCGCCTTTGCCGCTCACGGACAGTAATTGAGAAGCAATCAGTGCACGCAGTAAGACGTCGGATGTATTTAAAGTCCGGCAGGCCCTCTGACGACTAATAAATAATGTGCTGTGCACACAAACTAATATCCCGGTGAAATGCGCGCACTCGGAGTATACAGACGTACACGGCCGAATGGTCGAACACGTCTTAAATCCAACTTAACATAACAGTCTGGCCACAATTCACAGTTAAGATATTGAACAGAGCAGAACTAGTGATGAAACAAGAGACAGTTACAGGAGGCGTTGTGCCACAACGGATACCAGCTACCGCTATCATACAAATGCCTACACTAAGGACACTCAAGGCTTTAGGTAGGGCGCTAGCATCTAGCTGGAGCCTGAAAACAGAACCATAGCAAACTACGCTATTATTGCTGTGGAGTACCACCACGGAAGATGACGCCGGATTAGATATTACGGAATTTGGGAGTCTGCAAGGACTAGGTATAATAGGAATGGTGCCAAGAAGAGGAATGAGGGAAGGGCTTTAACTTCTGCCCACCCTAAGCCTTGCCAGAATGAAACAGACCGTATGGGGACACCAAAATCCAGTAACATGACCGGTGAGTCTACTTCCACCCTCACCCTTCGACAGAATAAACCCGCTACGCAGACTGAGACCACACACTCTCAAACTGTACCACAACCCATCAACGTTGCCGAAACCAAATCCGAATCTACCCATGCCACCGACAAGGACGAAGAGGAAAAGGATATAGAGGAGGAGGAGGCAAAGGACGAGGAAAACAACGACCCAGACAAACAAAGTCTAATTGACATGGGGCTCGAAGTGTCACTCACAGATAAAACAAAAGCAAGCCACTTCGTAGATGCAGTACGAGACATTGCATGTCGAAAAGCCAGTACAAAAGGAGTGGACATTTGGGGCCCATGTAACACATAAAGGTGGTCAGTCTGGTGGAGGTAGCAGAAAACCTGACGGAGATCCACAACCTGCGCCAGTTCCTGTACACGAAATACCAGGAGACTAGAACGGCGAAACAGTGTGTGGAAGAAGACTGTCCAAACAGAAAACACAGTTCTCCGAAGGAAAAATGAATTACTAAATGCCTAACGGTTTTCACTTTGGCTTGAAAACCTATTTCGAAAAAAAATGTATTGTAATTTACTGATATGAACAAATTTGACTCATTGGACCGCCGTTCAAAATAATCATTACATTGTTACCTAATTACGATCACTAAGTTAGTAACGGATTACTCTTACCCAAGATTTAATTACCGGATTTTAATATGCTAGATTACTTTAGCTACAATTCTCGATAAACATTTATATTGTAAATATTTCGCTACCGAATAAATTAACCTCTAAAATGGATTATATACATTTGTTTAAGAACACGTTGTATTATCTTTTATACAATTTCAGAAAGTGCTACAGTTGACCCGAAAATGGTACATGTACATTAGCAAAACTGCTTAGCAAAATTGTGAGGCTGGAACCATACTGAATTTAGATTCATGATGTATTAAAATATAAATTATAAACATTTTCTAAAATATACCCAAAACCTTTGACACTGCCCCTCTCCCATGAGTAAAACGTCTCGATTTACCACAAGAACCTTTATATCAGTTCCGACTAAACAAGGTTGATCAATACAAAGACAACGAACAAAATAATACAAATCTAATATAATATATTACAGGACTTGTAATGAAATAGTAATGATATAGTATAAGACAGCAACAAATATTAGATAAGGCTTACCCCACCATTATATATATATATATCTATATATATATATATATATATATATATATATATATATATATATATATATATATATATATATATATATATATATATATCAGCCAGTCTTTCAGATAGTCCTGGGAAAGGGTGTGTGACCAGAAAGTGTGTTTTGTATTTTGGTTTACGTTGTTTATGACTCGCCTTCGTCAGTGGCAGATCTTGTAAAGACATAATCGCGCACGATTTACTAGATTTCAATGTCAGTGGTTCCAAGATGTGCCGCCAGGACCAAACTCTGCCTTGTTGAAAAGATCAATCATATTTCTACACAACGTATGTCATTATGATGATCTTATGATAATTTCGACTGAAGCAACGCTCTCGAAACGTATGTTTCCGCTTTATGATTTCAGACCCTTTGCAGATCCCTTATCGATTTTATATACGTACGTGTGTGTGCGTGCATGGAAGGTGAGCGTTACTCATGTGAATGACACTTGGGTCTGGAAAAAAGACATAAAGCGAAAACATGCCGACCAAAATTGTGGTGCACTCGTCGATGCTGTGTGCATTAGATATAATTTTATTCAATTATTAATCAAAATAAAGCATGAGATTAATTTTGCGGTATATTAGCCCAACATAATTGTTTCGTTAGGCACATCATAACGTCATAACTTCAATGATCCCAACACATTCAGAAGGACTGTCGAAAGAAAAAGCAACATATATTGACACTTGAAGATCTAACTCATGTTGCTCAATGGATGCAATTTTATTTTTGGGTTTAATTAAATCAACGATTTATTGACTGTCCATGTTATATTACAGCGGTGTTGGTTTGAATTTTGATACTGCAGTAGTCACCACAAATGTCATCAACGGCAGCAAGAGCAGCAGTGATACAAGTATCAGTAGTAGTAGCTGTAGTAGAAGTAGTAGTAAATATTACTTCTGAAATGTGCAAGGCAAGTAATGCATGAACTGAAGAAACTGTTGTCATAGCAACACAGTTACTTGTCCCTAGAGACAGGTCTATATGTTTATCGAGGCAAATTTGTTTCTTATACTCGACATTTTTGGAACGAGCATGCTGCATCCCCTAATTCAAGAGGCCTAAAAGCAGGAAACAGAAACAGTTTAAAAGTCAGAACTATAACTTGTACTAGCTGTCATCTAATATAAATTGTCCCGGATAAGATTTTCCTCATGCAATTTTCCGGATTAATATTTTGGTCAAAAACCTTTCACACGCCGGTATAGACGGCACCATTTCAAAGATGGCACAACCTCTTTCCTGATATAAATCCATGCTTTGCTCCAATTAAAGTAGTTTGTCATTGAATGACCCATGGTCATCAGTATTATCTGCGCTGTGATATTTGCACAAATAAGGGAGAAAGATCCCTTTAGATGTCACTGTATTGGCTCCTATTGTGATACCAAGGCTTGCTTATAAACCCTGGAAAACGAATGGACCTGATATCGCTTAGGTTAACTGTTATTAATTAACTGAAAAAAGAAAGAAAAAAAACCCCCAGAAAATATAAACGCTAACAACTTCTTCGGTTTGCCTTTACAAGACAATAAACGAAACTGGACAAAACAAACCAGGGTCCGTTAAGAATCATAAAACATATAATAAATAAGGTAACCTAGGACGTAAAATAATTTTCTCGTTCATTATGTGTAAAGAGAGACACGTAGCTTCAATAAGAAGGGCGAAGGTAGACAAGAGAAGACTAGAATAAACCACGTCGATGACACATACATCACCTGTTCATGTTAAGTTATTATGTTTACTTATTTAAGCCAGAAAGAGGATTAAAGAGACGGATATGGGAAACAAAGTCACAAACAAAATACATGTATATGGTCAAAGGTTCTTGCAGGCTATAAGTTGTGACTGGTTAATACTGAGTTACAACATCAAATTATACGATCTGTTTCTACAGTAATTTGTTGTAGGTTTCATTATAAATCTGTACCAATCTTGGCATATTTTATTAATCTATGCACATTTAGACTAGTAAGGTTAAGTTTGTAACGAATTATTTTAATAGTGTCATGACCTCACAGTATGTTCTGCGTCTGACCGCCACCGTATAGGAAGGCGAGTTGTGATCAAACCTTGCCGTGAACCCCATATTTTTGGGATCATAAGTAGTGGGTGAACTTCAAAACTTCAACAATTGTCCATATTATGCCAAAAGCATTGACATCAGCTGAGAAAACAAAATTAATTTCAAGATGATTTATTGATCACATTAAGAGGACATTAGACGTTATACATTAATAAGAGTCCTTTTATTTCCAAAGACGCATTTTATCAACTCCCGTGATACTGATGTGATTTAATTTTGCATTAAAATTGTTAAGTTTGAGTTTTTATTTAAGCATTGTCGTTTTTTTCGGGGCCAAAGGTTTAAAATGTGTAAATTAATAATGTACTAATAAATGTGACATTTGACCTTTTACGATATGCATGCCACTGAACGTGTGATATCAAAAGGCGCAGTGATTTTTCTATCCTTCATAAAAAAAAATCAAGTGTATCGTGTTTCAATGTTGAGAGAAAGGACTCCCATATCACACAAGATTCACAGAGTCTAGCCTTGTCTACAGCTAATCTTCCTGCTAATTGACCTATTGACCACTTTTGGCACTAAAATTCGAATCTAAAATTTACCATTCAATAACCAGCTAGGCGTGAATCATTATTTGGTTGACCATATCGTCCAGGTGAGTATAGCAACTAAATACAATTTCCTATTTTAGACATACAATTTCAGCTTTTTCCAACTTCGATTTTTACATCTCATTGATCGAAATATTCATAATATGCTTATGAATCTATGTTAATTACTGGAAATTATGGAGAGAGAGAGAGGGAGGAGGGGCAGGAAGAAAGTGGTTCTCAAGAAAGATATATATATATATATATATATATATATATATATATATATATATATATATATATATATATATATATATATGAGCAGTCAAAGTTTACTCCGAGTTTCCGACAGGTCAATTGAAAGTGCATTGGCCTAGGTACCCAAACATGTTTTTACCTTCTTCTGTTATCCGCAACATGATGACGTCATTCTCCGAATATATATATATATATATATATATATATATATATATATATATATATATATATATATATATATATATATATATATATATATATATAGTGCTGCAAATATAGGAGGAAAGTCACTGACAGAAAACGCAGAGAGCAAATTGGTAAAGTTATGTTGGCGTTGTTCTCAAGTGTTTAACGAAGAAATAATGGATCTTGAAGATGTCAAAGCAGGTAAGCTTGCAAGATGAAAAAAGGTACGATGGCGCAAATGATTATTTCCACGACTTGAATCACAGACTATTTTATGATCTAAATTTACCTTGAATTAATGTGTGAAAAATCTCTATTACAATATCTGTTTTAGTTGCGCACTTTAAAATGTTAGACATGCAAAATTTTAAGTTTTACAAATCATCTATCTAGTATGTGTCTATCGATGTATCAATCTAAATATCCATCTATCTCTCCATCGATTAAATGTAAATCAATCATATGGCAAAGAAGAGTTATATATATATATATATATATATATATATATATATATATATACATATATATATACATATATATATATACACACAACTATATATATATGTGTGTGTGTATATGTGTGTATGTGTTGTGTGATAGAACCAAACTATTCAGACAACCTCGAATAAACAAAACTTATATTCTCGCAATAATGACGAGACTGTTGACACCTTTTAGAAAAAATCATGTAAAGGTGTCTCGCTGTGTCCAAGATAAATCATTTGATTCTTTCTTTAAATAATCCATTAGCCATTATTATTAATAAACTTAATCAAGGTTTTTTTTACAACTTATTACGGAATAAATTCTATGATAAGATAACAAGATTAATCTGTATTCAAGAATATTTTCAAACCTTTTAAAAGGATTAACTTTAAAATATATATGACGGTATTAAAAACAAACAAACTTGATACGTAGACTTTTTATGTATAGAACTAAGTGGAAAAACTTATTAATTGAAACATGTCCAAAAATATTTCAACATGTTCTTCTTGGGAATTGAAATTATTGAGAACGTTTTTAGTGGTTTGAAGAAGAATTTTTGAAAAGATACTTTATTCAGGTGGTTAAAACTACCAAGAAAACGTCATTGTGATTTCGTGCGAATATGAAAGTCGGAAATAACAGCAATGGCTTGGTACATCTGTACAACTGACCAAATATCATCTAGAATTTCACGTGCAACAAGTAGTTTATTAGCTTTATTCTTTCTTATTAAACAATTTTTCCATGTTGAGCAAACTTTTTATAATATGAAGGCATTATCTGTTCCATCCTAGACTATTTGTGTGTGAATAAAATTAGAAGATTCAGATAATATCCTTCACAGAACAACTATGTCATTTCAGCTACAATTATTCACTCCACAAAGGAAAGACTGTCATAGTTATTAACACAGACAAACCATGTCATTTCTGCTATAATTATTCACTAAACAAAAGAAAGACTGTCATAGTATTTGTCAATATTTATTGAAACAAAATTAGATCCGAAGGCACAAGATAAATTGAGACGTGATCTGAACTTTGAGAAGTGTTTTGATTAAAAAACACCCACAAATATTTATTGGCACATAAGTGCATGAAGGGTACTTACACTTAAATGGTTTCGACTGAAAGTTTTTCATAGAATTCTACCTAATTCCATTGAATGTACCCTAACCAAATATATAGAAGATATATTCTTAAATTCTATTCAGGTCTTATCTTTAATGCAAAACCTTGCCATCATCCATTAATTCTAGAATAATTTTGATTCCACCAATTTTGGGGACAACCTAGTTGTTTACTGGACATCAAGAAAAATCTACTAGGCAACCAGGTCTTCATATCTGGTTGCACATGGACAACTCTGGATTTTCCAAAATATTTCTACCCCGGTGCTGATTCACATATATATAAAAAGTTGATCATTGAACAGGAAGAAATAAGGTATGAATATACAATAGATATCTTGTTGGAATATATATATATATATATATATATATATATGAGTTGATATGTGTAATTTTGTATTCTCCCTAAACCAGTTTGATGCATAGGGACCATAACAGCTTCCTCTCAGTTCCACAGTTCATTTACAGGCGTTCCTTGCTCCACTAAATATTAATTGATGCTGCTATAGTAAACCTTAAACTCATTTACAATTCTTAGAGGTTTCATCATCAATATCGACAATCTAAGTCACGGGCATGTTTGGGTTTTATTGCATTGACTTTAAGTATCGGGCAATTGAAACAATTATACGAGTTGTTTAGAGAAATCACAGCCGATCAAAAATTAATTTACAGAGATAAATAGCTCCTAATTTGGTGTCACTGGTACGCTCTATCGTTTCTTAAAAAGATCACCTGTAGTAAACTTACAGGCAAAACCTTGCTTGAAAGCGGACAAAGCAATCGTGAAGTCTTGGTCAGAAATTCGAGGTGGGGTTTGCTTATACTTTTCTCATAATATAAAGCGAACTAGTATTTTTATAATTGCCTTGACTATTATAATATCTTAATAGAAATATATACGACAATACAATTCAAACCTACTGGCCTGTGTTAAAATACAGCTGATTAATTTGAAACATTCGCGTCGATAGTCTGTGTTTAAAGAGTCACAAAAATATAACTAATTTGTAACGTCACTAAGTCGCATCAGGACTATCGTTGATACATTAGTCTATAGATTTTATATTGCCATAAAATTTTGCTTGGAGCTGTGAAAAAAGCCACAAAGGACAATGATGTTAAACTACACAGTGAATATTGACATGAATTCAAAATATGAAGATACACGTGAAAACAGTTTATAACGATGCAATGTTTGTGCTTTTTATTACGGCAAGGTAACAAACATGATGCGTTACGTAAACTTATTATTTCATCAAGATACTCTTAGATACTTCTAAGACCTGATATTTTTCATAGGGAATCAAATTATAGCCAAACTGAAATCCAAACATTCTAACAACTATCAGAACTTTCAACTGACTGTTATCTTGTCGCGTAACCGGATTGGACTGCGCCACGTTACAGGTATGGATAATTTCTTCTTTCACAAGTTAAGAGCTTACAGATGTAGCGACATCTTGTGCACCAGGAAAGTCGTCGATTGCAGAAAAGAAATCGAAACATTTTAATCGGTGGATAGTGCTAGCAAGCACAACTTCGGTAAATACAAGTGTTCGTACACATATTACATTCAATAAGATGGGTTTGTCTCCAACCTGTATAATATACAGATGTTTTTCAATTTTAGAAGAAAATGCAGCAATAGTATGGATATTAGTGGTTAAATGGAGTAACGTTGATTAAAAGACCAAGGTACCTGACCGTTGTCTACATCACACTGAACACTATCTGGGCTAAACTCTTGTAGACACTATAACATGTTTGAATTCAGGTAATGATGGAATTCGAATAATGATGTCACAATACGAATATGACTTAACAATAGGAAAGATTTCTCTCACTCATAAAAAGCCTCATAGATATCACGACTCAAAGTTAAACGCTAAACTTTACATATTTCTTAAATCCTGGCACAACAATATTGTATTGAATTAGACCTTTAGACGGAAAGTGGGCTTGATATGAAACTAGACACGTGTCTACATACATACATACATACATACATACATACATACATACATACATACATACATACATACATACATACATACATACATACATACATACATACATACATACATACATACATACATACATACATATGTACATACATACTTACATACATACATACATACCGATTGATCAATTGCGCTGTTAATCACGGGAAAGCAAATACGCAAATACTCAGATGCAAACAGACCACTGGCAAAAAAGAAATTATACAGTATCTGTCACATGCTCAGGCAGGGAAATATGAACATTTAAACAGCCAAGTAGAGATATGCAATTCACATGCCCATGGGCAAGTAAACGTTTAGATAAAAAATATATAAAACATCGAAGATTTGATTAATCGAATTCATTTCTATTCTAGGTCTTATTCGGAATCAGCATGATCTACGTACTACTCCCACTCTGCCTAGTGGCCATTGTTAAGGCCGATGGTATCGAAAAACGAGATGAGACTGTTGCACCACGAAACTTTACCAATGGTAACTCACGGTGTGAATCTGAAAATTATTGCGGTTTAAATCAAGGGAGACGCTACAGCTGGTGCTACACAAACAAACTCAAACACTGGGATTATTGCTGCACTGACAAATGCGACTATCATGGATACGACTACATGTGGTGTCAATGTGGATCAGAGTGGCAATATTGTGGTGGATCTAGTGAATTAGATATCAGAGGAAAACAATGTCATACTAATTATCCATGTGGTATGCACCAAGAATATAAATTGAGCTACTTTTGGTGCTTTATTCATAGAGAAGTAGACGTGATAGTTAAATCGAGATGTTGTGCACCATCATCAACGTGCGAACAGCATGTTGGGAGCTACGATTATTGCTATACCGGTTATAAAAATGATACCGAAGAGAAAAGGTGTTCACCTTTGCAATAGAAGATAACAACTCAATATTTGATTTATGTCTCCTGCCTACGCAAACACACACACACACACACACACACACACAAACAAACATATATATATATATATATATATATATATATATATATATATATATATATACTGCAAATTATTGAGACCGGCTTTGTTATTACTCTTTGGATTGTTTTCTTTCGTCGTTAGTATATATTTATTCGGTTGAATAGCGAGACCTTATTTGACAAAAGGGTTTGCTCGTTGTAGCTTTGAGTCTTTACCATAAGAACTATGAATAACAACTATGAATGAAACAAGTTTTATAGAACAATGTATCAAAGACTTCTTTCCGCAAAAATAATAATTGATCCTTTATGTTGTACATTAATAAAGGTGTTACACAAATGTAAGACTTCCTTAGTCAGCAATCACATTATTATTGTATACAGGCGCACAGTACATATATTTTACATCAATTTGTCGACCATCCTGTGTTTATTTTAAGATTTATTGTTTTTGATTGAATTAATGTCATACGTGTTGGAATTATTAGATACTGTAAGAACATATATCGGATAAACTGAACATAAACTGTATAAAAAAATATTTGAGAGAGGGTAACGAAGCGTGTTACATTGAAGACAATGATTAAATTTGTTTTTATTATACCAATTTGTTAACCTACCAAGCTACCTACCAACCTACCTACATATAGGTCACAATGCTAATTTAAAAAATGAAGGTTAAATGTTTATTAACTTGAACTATTTAAAGTGGTGGATCCAGACCTTTATCGACCTGGAGTGGGAATTGGGGAAGAGAGGCATCTATTTTTCTTCTGTTGGCCCAATCACCCATCACTATCTGGATGCATCCGGAATAATTCAGTAAATCGGTATGATTTGACCATTTATTTTCGGTAAATAATGTGTTTCTCCAGGCAGCATCCGAGGCACGATGTGCCGCGACTGGATGGTGTTGGAGGAGAGTGTCATATTTCAATCAATGAAGGTCCGAAACTGCAATGTATGAGGAAAAATAGACACATTTTATAATAATAATAATAATAATAATAATATTAAAATTCTAGTTGTACAGAACGTGTTGCTTGTTATGTACAGAACGTTTTGATTGTTATGCAAAACTTCAACCTATGAGCTTTTGAAAACGAACGTTTTGTATGAACAAATGTTGTATAAAGTATGACTTTCCCTGGCAGCAATGATTAATGAAGTTGCTATGAATAATTGTAAAAGGGCACGTGTAACACATTGAAGGGTAAAGTGAGTGCTGGTATTTATCAGATATAAGAGGACATTCTGGTTTAAAGAGGCGCCTAATAGTGTGCCAGTGTGTGAAGCACATGAAACTTTGTTTGACTGCTCGGTTGAAGGTGGGGTTGTTTAGGGGTAGAGTTGAGGGTGTGGTGTCTCAAGTGCCTCACTCTTCACGTGCACTCTGCACAAATAGTATAATATTCTTGATAAAATATTTTAGAAAGAAAATTGTTCTCCTTCTCTTTTCCGTTATTATTATTAGTAGTAGTAGTAGTAGTAGTAATTATTATCATTATTATTACCATCATTATCATAATTACCTTCATCATGTTATAAATAAGTACACACATAAATTAACCGAGAACAGACTTTAGACGATATGCATTTGAACCTTTCTATGAAAGTAGTGCGAACATCTGTATTCTTTGACAAAATTACAAAAATGACGTTTTTAAATAAAAAATGGAATTAATTTCTCCAAGAAATATTTCTAACAAAAGTGCATTCCTGCAGGAATTACAATATACTTTAGGAATGTACATGTCACTTTTTGATAAAGCGAAGGACAATATAAACAATATAATCTTAAATTATGGATTTGTTACATTCTCTGTTAAAATTGTAATATTTATATAGGAATCGATGCAAATGTTTAAATGGAAGGAAAACAAATACAAGAAGAATTCTGAAAGGAAAATATGTTGTTGGCAGGCATCACACACTATCTGAAACCATCGTCAACAGTTTTATATCATGATTCAGATTTAGTTTTAAAAAGGCTAAAAATAGATTTATTCTGTATTTCATTAAAATTGTACATGGCGCTGTGGCAAGAAATGCACCAATGCAAAGTTTTAGTAAATGATGATGCATTAAATGAATATTTAAAGAATTTGGGGCAATCTGATTGAAGGAAGTGCTACAGCCTCTATATGTCCAGATATGCTTAGTCCCTGCTCTTCCATCAGGTCATGTGTGTACTGTACATTTTAGAGCATAATCATTGTATGCACAATTTAGGCTGTTGACATAGATTAATTTTATATGTAGATAATACACAAATATAATGCAATATTCTCTCTAACTTTCTGAGATTTGTTGAAGATAGATAACTATTGTAACACAAGCTGTTAAGGTTTGCACATAAGATGACCAATATTTCTTGTAATGAAACAGCAGCGAGATTTTTGTAGTCGTGCTATAATTGAGTCGGTCTTTCATTGTTTGAAAAGATCTATTGACATAGCGAGAATAATCTGAAAAAATATGTCAAAATTAATTGATTTATTTGCCACAAAAAAACATATTATGTTAAGTAAATGTTGTCGACTGATATGTAGCGATAAGTTTTAATTCGTCTACTTGAATAATTGTCCTTTAACTGGGGTTACCAGTTTCCTAGTACACGCGGTTACTAAAAAACAAAGAATTGAACTGTGACCATTCTATGAAAACTATAAGGTCCACTTTCTTATCAGAACAGAAAAGAATAAAACAGAACTTTATTCATATGACGTGTGCAAGAAAGTACAGAGTCAATACAAAACATAAATTGATATACAATACACTGTTGCATAAATGAATGAATGAATGAATAAATAAATAAATAAATAAATAATTGAAACCTGTGAACACATAAATCATCATAGAGAGAGGATAAATCGAGAGAAGATAATTTAAATTGAAATGCATTGTATACACATTTATCTAGGTGTTTTACATTTGTTAAATCTTTATTTTCAAGTAATTGTAGTAGTTTATACATGCTTGGTTTCTGCCAATAATGAGGATTAATATAAGATTTTCTAAGTGAGAGGTATAGACGAAAAATTAAGCAAAACGATATTCATCTTCGACCTCATTATTTACACAAAGTTCTCATTTCCTTTCATACCGTTCGTTTCCGACATGCCTACCAGTCCAGATAGTTAATGGTTGTGATGAAATCCTTAATATACTTAAAGAATTATGTGGCTGGTATTAGCAATTATTCTAAGATAAGAAGCGGTTTCGAAGATATCTTTTATATCTTTATACATATATGCAGTTTTCAAAGCAACTGCTGAACTACAGTCAGAATGAAATATATATTTTTAGTCTTTGTTTAAAAAGCGGTAAAAAGGAATTTATCTGGACTGAATTAGGGTAATACGAGACTTCTTTAAACCTGAAATGAATAGTATATTTCTCACATTATAAACCCAATTTTTATAATTCTTTCTTTCGCAATCGGCAAACATTAATTGATATATTTTTCGAAGAATACAATTGTTTGTGTTTAGTAATTTGAACCAATACTTAATGATGCGGACATATCTATTTAGATAAAGTGGATATTAGCCCAGCTCTTCGTATATAAACATATTGTTGGTAGAAAGTTTAACATCTAGTAACCACTTGCAATAGTTTCTATGTACTCGTTCTATATTGTCTGCTTTCAAAGATCCCCAAATTTTACAGCAATAAGACACAATTGGAGATACAAAAGAGTCAAATAAATCACACATTATATTCATAAGACATTGTAGATTATTAGTATTAATCAGAAGTACGTTCATTGCTTTGACACCTTGGACAGCAATAGTATCTGTAGCACATCGAAACCAGCCTCTGTTGGTAAAAACAAGTCCTAAATAATTAAAATTATCCACAATGTCTAGAAACACATCTCCATATTTAAATAAAACGTCTAGTCTTCTAACTCGTTTGTTAAAAATCATAACCTTTGTTTTATCAATATTTACAAATATATTCTATATTATACAGTATGCATGTAACTTATCCAAAGATGCTTGTAGACCATCTGCTGTCTCTGAGAATATCACAGTATCATCAGCAAACAATTATAGATATAAAGATATTTCTTCTAAAATTATAATCGCCTCTATATTTGATTGAAATGCAATTTCCAGATCACTAATATCAAGAGAAAACGGAAATGGAGAGATTCTCTCTCCTTGAAGAAGCCCAAGTGAACAATCCAAATAGTCTGAGTGCGAGCTTAAGTTCTCTAGACATGACTACACTAAGCTGTAAATAGATTGTATTATTGTTATGGCACAGGACTTAGTGGAAGATGTCCTATCGGAGGAAATCATCAACATCACAAAACAGAAGACTAGGAGGAGAGGCAAAGACGGCAGCAGTGGCTTCAACCACAACAGCAACAACAAGAAGAACAGCAGCAGCATTAGCAGGAACATGAGAGAGATGTCCTGTAAGATGGAGGCTGAGGAGTTCTTCTTCTCCGTCACTAAATGACGTCCCTGTGCTGTGGTGAAACCAGTGGTGAGACGTGACCGTCCTGCCTTAAAATCCCACCAAAATCCCAACGGTCCTTTACAGGGCCTCCAGATCTCTAGAAAATAGATTACTCCATAATTGCCAAGCAATTTATATTTGTATGTTTGGTGTATGTTTGTGTCTTTGTTCCAAACTAAAAAAAAATCTTCGCTTATAAAAATGTATGTTTGGTGTATGTTTGTATAGAGTCTGTCTATAAACTCTCCCTTACTCTTGTGTAAAACCTATAGTTTTCTTTTAGGTCCGCTCAATTTGTGTTTCTTTGTGGGCGACTTGTATTTTTGTGTGAGGGATGTTTTCCTTCACGTACGTGCTTCAAGCATATAAAGCGGTGCGTTCGCCAGTAGGTCCATTCCCCCCCCCCCCCCCCCGCCCCCGCCAGATGCCACTACATGGAGCAGCATGAAAGCGAGCTACCAGAGGGCACTGCGTTAAAGAAAGAGCTGGCACAGCAGATAGACAGAGCTTCTCTACCGGGGACCACCTGCTGTTAACAATAGTCCTTTTAAGGGCTAAACAGTCCTTCTAAGGGCTAACACATTGCATGAATCAATGGGGTTTTCAATTTGGCTTTTTCGAAAACCCCTTTTGATTATACTATTTTACAACACAAAATTGATCAATTTCGAACCTCCGTCTAAAAAATTACAACTCACAATTGTAGTGTGCGTGATACGAAAAAGATATGAGTAATTCTTACTCAAAGATTGGTATTGTTTTTGAAAATAATATGTACACTTTGTACACAAAATGTTTCTTAAAAACTGGAATATTCGCGTTAAATGGAAAATTCTTTGTAACTCGAAGTATTGTCATAATTGAACAAGTGGCTCACACTTTATTGGTATTAGGGACAGCCCGAATTAGTTTAACTCGGCAGAATTTGATCATGTATGTACGTTCCTGGCGTTTCAGCTTCCGTCACGCTTTGCGCTTTCGCTTGCCTAGTCCGTGCCACCTGCCACTCCTGACTGAGACCTTGAAGCAATTCAATCAACAACGTGCGCTATGACGCGCACCTATATACCTGTAAACATTGTCGTTCTAGTCCTATGTACAGGTATAAAAACATCTCAAAATATCATGCCTTCAATGAACCCCCGTTTGTGGGGAAACCATGCATTGATGGTGGGGTATGTTAAATGTACACACTCTCCAATAGCGCGCATTCAATTTAACCCCCTTAATTGTGGGGAACCATGCTGCGCTGGAGGGGTGTACTCAGTACAGTGTCAGGTGTGTTGCGAACTGTTAACACACCTGACAAAATATAGTGTGTTCACTCACAACTGAATCCCCCTAAGCGTGCTTCGCACGCTATGGGGGTAAATAGTCGTACATGCCCAAAGGGCATAAACGACTTAAATTCAAAAATCAATCAATCAGTAGGGCCACAAAACTGACCCCAACATAACTAAGAGCATAAGGTGTTCCTAAGTCCAGGCCATCAGGGCTCCACCGCACAATGCGATAACTGATCCCTTAAAATACTAACCAAATCTATGAATAAGTACACGCGCCATGAGAAAACTATAAACGAATAACAAATAATAGTCAATATAAGGTGGTAACATCCCAGACCATCAGATCAAGCCACACAAGGTGGCAATGATTGAACATAGCAACGAAAACCCACAATTAAAAGGTGCTTGTGCTTACAAATCTAGAATTGTACTCCGTGAACTAAACCGGTTTCAGAGTGCATTTTTTCTGCTATAATCTTTACCATAATTACCCAATGTAGAAAATCAACCATTAGTACAGAGTTTTTCTTTCAAAATTAATAACCAAATATCAGATAGGACGCAAGATGACGCCATTCGTTTTTGGGAAAAATAAAAATCCAAATCTAACTTCAACCCTGGACCACTTGGAGCAATCCAGAGACGTCGAGGTGAACTCCTCCTGGACCTTTTCCGCCTTTGCCATTCCAGGACAGTAATTGAGAAGCGTGCAGTGCACGCAGCAAGGCGAAGGATGAGTTTGCAGTCCGGCAGGCCCTCTGACGACTAATTAATAATGTGCTGTGCACACAAACTAATCCCATGGGTATATAGACGTACATGGCCGATTGGCTGAACTAGTCTTAAATCCAACTTAACGTAACAGTCTGGCCACAATTCACAGTTAAGATATTGAACATAGCCGAACTAGTGATGGTGCAAGAGATAGTTACAGGAGGCGTTGTCCCACAACCGATACCTGCTGCCGTCATCATACAAATGCCTGCATTAAAGGCACTCAAGGCCTTAGGTAGGGCGCTAGCATCTAGCTGGAGCCTGAGGACGGAACCACAGCGGACTACACTATTATTGGTGTGGAGTACCACGATAGAAGATGACGGCGGAAGAGATATTACGGGGACTTGGGAGTCTGCAAGGACTAGGTATAATAGGAAAGGTGCCAAGAGGAGGAAAGAGGGAAGGGCTTAAACCTCTTCCCACTCTACGCCTTGCCAGAATGAAACAGACAGTATGCTGACACCCGAATCCAGTAACATGACCGGCGAGATGACGGGAAAGTCTACCCCCCACACCCATCATTGGGCAGACTGAACCCTCTACGCAAACTGAGACCACACACTCTCAAACTGTACCACAACCCATCAACGTTTCCGATACCAAATCCGAATCAACCTATGCCACCGACAAGGATGAAGAGGAAAAGGACATAGAGGAGGAGGCAAAGGACGAGGAGAACAACGATCTGGACAAAGTGGCACTCAAAGATATAACAAAAGCAAGTCGCTTCGTAGATGCAGTACGAGACGTTGCCTGGCGATCGTTGCGCATAAAGGGAAAGTCAGTAAAAAAGGAGTGGACATTTGGGGCCCATGTAATTCATACATATTACAGGGAGGCCTATACCAGAAACTCGGTGTGCAAACGGAAATCAACAACCAGCGCCAGTTCCCGTACACGAAATACCAGGAGACGAGAAGTGTGTAGAAGATGACCGTCCAACCAGAGAACACAGTTCGCCGAAGGGAAAATGAATTACTAAATACCTAAATGTTTTCATTTTGACTTGAAAACCTATTTCGATAAAGACTTTATTGTAACTTACTGGTATGAACAAATTTGAAACATTTGATGACCATTCAAAATAATGAGTACGTTGTTATCTAATTACGATCACTAAATTAGTAAAGGGTTGCTCTTACCCAAGATTTAATTAATTTTATTATTTTCGGAAAATCAGAAGTACACACTGTACGCAAAATTTAAAATTCATAACTAGTAGGAATTTTTTTTAAAACTGGTTAGCTTGACTTTAGTTACAATATGTGGCTCACAGCCCGATTTAGTTAACTGGGCAGAATTTAATCATGCACGTTCGTAGCGTTTCAGTACTTCCATGCCGCGTCGCGCCTCCCCTGCCGAGCCCGTGCAGTTCGCCTTTCCAGATACAACCATAAGGGTAAATTCATTGCAAACCCTCCCAAATCGCGCCTTCAATGAATCCCACAAAAAGGGGAAACCATGCATCGAGGGAGTGGTGTGTATTAACTACAAGTTCACGGCCGTATAGCCGAAAACGTGTATAATTTAAGATCAGTCAGTCAGTCTGGCGACCCATTGTTAACTGAAAAGAAGACTGAAGAAGATGAGTTGAATAAGAAAACTGAGGAGATTTAGGTGCAGTTGGAACATGTTCGTCGCCTCACTGGAAAAGAAGATGAAGAAAAAAAAGCTGCTGCCTCATATAATGATAAGGCCCATCTACAAAGTGCAGCTCATGATGAAGACTTGCAGCCACAGCCGCAGTCACAACATATTCGCAAGGATTACTTGGATATAACTTATTCTTATTAACACATTAGTACAGTGAAGGCTACTTCATTCGGAACATACAACATTCGGAATATTTGGATTCACTTCCGGATCAGAGAAATTTAAAACAATTTAGGACTATTAAGGATATTCTATAATGTAAGTTATTTGAATTCTTTCACTTTAAATGTTTGTTGAAATATTTTAATATTTAAGGAAATTAAATATTTCTATTTTAAATCTTTAAAGAATGTTTGTGTCTTTTCTTTTGTTACATTACCCCTAGTCGCAACAATATATATATATATATATATATATATATATATATATATATATATACTTATTCATTTTATAAGGTTTAGATTCATTCATGAATCAGCAAAGAATAATCGAATTGATCAGTTACGTTAAATACATAAATTAATTATATTAATTACATTCCTTCATTTTGTCATTGTTTTGAAATATTCATTTAATACTAACGATTATCTTACCATACATACATTGTACAGAATGCATGAAAAAGTTGCCAACACTGTATCTTGACCCCAGTATCGGTCACCCTTGAAAATGACAAATCACTTCTGCGTAATCATGACGTACGAAAATTTGACGTCAGACTTTGAGTCGTGTTTTCCAGAGCATCTCGCTCAATATTATAAGGCCGGTTTTCGCATGAACTAGCTCACTGGCTCATATATATATATATATATATATATATATATATATATATATATATATATATATATATATATATATATATATATTCTTTAATCAGAGCAGATAAGATTAGTCCAATATTGCAGAATGCGATAATATATGTCGATGTGTAATGGTGTTCTCCCTAATTCTCAATATAAAAAATCATTTTTGGTAGACTATTTAACCCAGAGAAGATTTTGCAAATATTTAAATGCACCCGTTCAACAGCATTAGCCATTGACAATTCTCCATACTTCTAATCCATAATTAAAATTTAAGACACTTAACATTGAATCTGGTGCATCTAAAGTTTCTTTACCAAGTCTGAAAGACCTCCCCCGCCCCTCCTCAAGTTGTAAAAAATGCAACGTTATTAATAACCTCCAGCTTTAAACCTTTATAGAGGAATACATTATCATCTGCTATTCTTCCTACACAACGAAAAGTCACTTTTTTATTGTTGTTATTTGTCCTTCGAGTTCGAAGATGATCATGACATCGCTAAATGGTTTGTTTCTGAGTATGTGAATGGGTGATCAGGCCAATTTGTGCTCTGAACTGTCTGTGACACACTTGACAGGAGATGCCACTTGGGTGTACTTGATCAACAGAGGATGTGCTGTAGTTCTGAGATTTACGCCGCTCATGCTTCTGCACTGCCTCTGCAGTTCTAATCCGTTCAAAGTCAGTAGCTCCAGTATGGATGAGACTCCGACAGGTGAAGCGATCCTGTGTGAGATTTTCCCAAGACTCAGGATCAATGTTGAAGTGTTTCAAGGATGACTTGAAGGAATCTTTGAAGTATTTCTTCTGACCACCATGAAATCGCTTTCCCACATTCAGTTCGCCGTAGGAGATCTTCTTTGGTAGTCGCTCTTCTGACATCCTGGTGACGTGGCCTGCCCGACTTAACTGTGACTTCATCAGCAGAGTGTGGAAGCTTGGAATGCCTGCCTGTGTGAGAACCTCAGTGTCTGGGACCCTGTTCTTGCTATCTTATTCTCAACTGTTTCCTCAGGCAGTCTATGTGAAAATGGTTAAGCTTCTTGGCATGGCGACTGTACACCGTACGGGTTTTGCGAGCATACAACAGGGTCGGCAAGACAATGGCTTTGTAGACCTTAAGTTTTGTTTGTATACTGATGCCTCTGCGCTACCACACATTTGCACGTAGTTTGCCAAAGGCCAGATTTGTTTTAGAAATTCTGGCATTGGTTTCATCATCGATGTGGATTAAACTTGACGGTGTGCTGCCGAGATAGATGAACTTGTCCACTGCCACGAGAGTTCGGCTATTTACTGTGATGTTAAGCTCTACGTAAGGCTTTCCTGGTGCAGGTTGGTGCATCACCTCTGTTTTCTTGATACTGATTGTCAGACCGAAATTGTCGCAAGCTGAAGAGAAATGGTCCATACTGTGTTGCATGTCAGACTCAGATTTGGCATTCAGGGAACAGTCGTCAGCTAACAGGAGATCACGAACAGTCACTTTCTGTAACTTCGTCTTCGCCGATAGACTTCTCAGATTAAACAGCTTGCCGTCAGTCCGGTATCTGATGTCGATATCAGTGTCATAGTCACGGAAGGCATCAGTAAGCATGGCAGAGAACATCATACTGAAGTGGGTTGGGGCCAACATACAGCCTTGCGTGACACCACCGGTTACTGGAAATGGTTCAAAAGATTCACCGTCATCCACAATATGAGCGAGCATGACATCATGCAATTGCCGAACCATCACGACGAATATCTCTGGGCAACCAAATTTTGCCATGACTATAAAAAGGCCTCCACAGTGTCAAAGGCATTTGTCCAGTCGATGAATGTCGTGTACAAGTTGGAATTTTGTTCCTAACATTTCTGCTGGAGCTGACCAGCTGCAAATACCATGTATGTGGTTCCTCGTCCTTTCCTCAAGCCACACTGGCTCTCTGGCAGGAGCACTTGATCGATGTGATGCACAAGACGATTCAGAAGAACTCTGGCAAAGGATTTTGTCGGCTAGTGACAGCAAGGAGATGCCCCGATGGTTGTCGCAGAATTGTCTGTTGCATTTCCGCTTGTACTAGTGGACGATGGATGCATCCTTGTTCTACTGGGGTATAGTTCCCTGAGTCCACATTGACTGGAATAGTTCAGTCAGTTTCTGTGCTATGTGTGAGTCTCCGGCTTTGTAAACTTCTGTTGGTATAGCATATGCTCCAGGTGCTCTGCCATTTGACAGCAGGTCAATTGCTTTCACAGGTTCAGTCAGCGTTGGAGGATCAACAAGTCATATGTTGATTTCCACTTGGAGCAGTCGATCAATTCCCTCCTCACTGATAGATGACTGTTGATTGAGGATGCTGTTGAAGTGTTCTTTCCTTTGTTAGTGACCAGCGTGACGCTGTCAGCACTCAGTATTGGCGATGTTCCTAATGACTGTACATTGTCTTCAAAGCATCAAAGAAGTTCTTCATGCCATTCCTGTCTGCGTGGAACTGAATCTCATCTGCCTTATTGCTCAGCCACGAGTCTTGCAACGCTCTTAGTTTGCATTGGACAGTCCTCTTGATGTAGTTGAATGCTGCCTTCTTAGATGATGAAGTACTGTCTCCTAAATAGGCCTTCTGTAGCCGATGTTTCTCATTCAGAAGTCTCTGTATGGCAACATCGTTCTCATCAAACCAATCTTGATGTTTAAGTGTGGTGGGACCGAAGGTTTGGATGCAGTTGAGTACACAGAGTCTCTGAAGGATGCCCATGTTTCCTCGACATTCTCAGAGTTTGTACCAATTGTATCCAGTTGACTGCACAGTTGTTGGATAAAAATCTGTTATACATTCTCCTGTTTCAATTTGGCGACATTAAGCATTTTGAACACGTTTTAGCCTTGTGGTCGTCTGCTAGGCTGAATCCGGATATTGAGCTCGGAAACTATGAGTCTGTGGTCAGTCCAGCATTCTGCGCTTCTCGTGGCCTTCGTCACTCGGACATCCTGCCAATCTCTTCTCCTGACGATGACGTCGTCACTAAGATGCCGGTGCTTGGGGAGTCGATGCAATACGTCTTGTTGCCTTTTGGCATGCGGAATGCTGTGCTGGTGATTAGGAGGTCATGTTGAGCGCATTTTCTCAGTAGGAAGGGTCCGTTGATGTTGCATTTGCCAAATCCATTTTCGCCAATGACACCTGGCCATGGCTGGTGATCTGTACCAGCTCTAGCATTGAAGTCACCAAGAATAATGATCTTATCTGCCTTTGGTACTTCTGCAATAAGAGACTCCAGGTCTTCATAAAATCTGTCCTTGATCTCATCTGGGTTGGTCATGGTGGGTGCATAGGCGCTTATGATAGTTGCATATCTATTTCCGGACAGTGGGAGTCTCATTTGCATTTGTCTGTCATTCACGCCTTTCGGAAGATTTGTGAGCTTGCTAACTAGCTGTGATTTGATGGTAAACCCAATACCAGCTTCACATCGTTCTTCTTTACTTTAAACACTCTAGTCAGTTCTCTACGAACAAGAGATGTTCTTCCCTCTGGTCTATCTGCTGATGTACTGTCCATTAGTGTGTGTATGTTCCTGATACCGATGGTGAGTTGCGTCACCTTGGTTTTCTTGTTAGGTTTTCGATCGCTAAGGTGGGATCCCCGTCAGCCGCGGTGTGCTGACCAGGGTTAAGGTTAAGTAGGCAATGCTTAGGGTACCTTGTCTAGCCCCTTCCTCATGCTACGGAGGTGAGCAGTGTGATCCTAAAAATCGTTGCTTAGTCACCCAGGAACCGCCGAATTCCTCTGCTGCTTTGGTCCAGTGAAAAGTCCTGCGCTGCATGTGTGCAGGTCTGCAGCTACAGTCCCAGTGTATCCATACCTACTGCTTTCTCACTCGCCTATCGCTACAGGACTTGAAGGTATCTGGTGGTAGAGGGGAATAGTGTCATGACTTGCGCGTGAGTTAGATTTAAGTGAAGGAAAGTTCCGCAGAGTCGACCTCACTGTCTAGTCCAGGCCTGTCTGCATCCAGTGGCACGACAATGTCGAGACGTCTGGAGACACGTCCGGATGCAGTGGATGACCATCAGTTCCTATTGCACCTGAGTTGACGCCCTGCGCTGTCCACACCACTCTTGATATATGCCTTCACAGCCGGGGAATGAGTATATCTGCTCGGCCGCCTGATCCACCAGAATAGACTTTCCAGAGGGAGCCAGGTGCAGCTATCCACTCTGGATCAACAGTCACAGGTAGTACCGTCTACTGGTACTTACGGTAGCAGGCGATCCCTGACCTGACGCCACTTATCAAAATATTACTCCGAGCATTTAGGCCCTTTTGAAGACCATGTTTTGACTCAAAACATATAACTAGATCATCAGTGTAATAAATTCCTCTTCAGTGTCATCAATAAACATGGAAAATAGAAAGTGTTACAATCATTCTTCATAACTCACACCAGTTACACATGCAAATTCTTCTCGCAAAGTATTATTGAACCTCACTCTATTTTTTACATTATGGTACATTGAATGTACAATATTAACTATTTTACCTCTTATTCATAATGAAAGTAATTTCTACCATACAGCATACAATACGATAGAATGGAACGCTTTAGCAAAAGCAACAAAACCAACAAAAGCGCAAAACAGTTTTTATCTGAATAAATATTATGAGTTATCAATCCTTATAATGTAAAAAATATTATCAGTTGTGCACAAATTCATTTATTTATCACAGTATGTATTTGTTCAGCAACACATCCTCTTAAAAGCGGCCAAGAACTAGTGCAATTCTCAGAAGTATTAACATAACGAAAAGGATTATTTACTTTCATACTGAAATTTAAGCCACAATGATCAGAATACGAACCAGGTGGGCTTGCAAGAAACAAAATCAAGCAAATTAACAATGATGTATTTCACCAAAGACAACAAGCTAGGAGCTATTGTGTCAGTTGGATATATATCTGCTTTCTGCAAAACGTTTGCCCGATTGTTTTTTAATAAGCTGCTACTTAAAGCTTATTCATAAACGACTAGTGATCCGCATGCCAGTTAAGAATAGTGTCAAGATTGATTAAACCCAAAGAATTACACTTCACTGAAAGGAAAGCGACCTCTTAATTTCATATGTTCTTAGAATAATGTACCAAGTGAATGGAAATGTACACGATAATGTTATTTACATATACTAGGCGGTTTTACAGATACTGCTCAATAATTAAAACATTCATAGTCTAAGATTCGAAAGTCTCAATGATGTATATAGTTGTGATGTCACCAATACGCATCAGATCTATGCCGATACATTGGCCTACCTATTCGATGTTGTCGTAAAGTTTATGTTGGAACTGTGAAAAATGATTAACAAGAACAACGATCATAGTAAATAATGAGATGAAGTTCGATTATGGTGATATACGAATAACCAGTTGGTAAAACTGTCCGCTTTGATCAACCCACACTGAGAGCCTACTAATTTCAATACATCAACATAACAATCCATGATGTGTTACGCAAACTAAACATTTTATCAATATACCCTGAGATACGTCTAAGACATGGACTTTATCCAAATAAAATCAAATTATATCCATAATGAAATCGAAACCTTCTAACATTCTAACAACTATACAAAACTTCGAGTTACTTAAACCGAATGTTATCTTGTCGCGTAACCGGAATTTACCAGACCGTGTCACTGCTACAGGCATCTACTGCTGTGACAGAAGAAGAGCTTACAAATGTGGTGACATCTTCTGCATGAGGAAAAATGTCGATTTGAGGCAGAAAATCGATAAATATTCCCGTACAAGGTGCTAACAAGCACAAGTTCGGTAAAGACAGAAATTTCTTCCCATTTTACATTCACTACAATAGGTTTGTCACAAGCAGTTCGTTTTCCTGTAAGACATATGTAACAATTTGTTTAGATCAATGTATGCTTCAGGGATGCTTCCCATTTATATTAAGAAAATGCAGGACTTTTATGGATGTTAGTGATAAAACGGACTCTTAGCCGTTTACAAACTCAAGCTACCGGTACGTGCACTACATCACCCTTAGAACTTTCTGGAGAAAACTCTTGTAGAGAGACAGTCAAGAACAAATGTGAACTTTAAAATTGGGAAATGGCTCATGTAATCTTTGTTTTAGTGTATGTTTTTATCGGCACATCAACAAGTGAAAGAATGTATTGAGTCTGGGTTGTTGGAGTGAAATGTCTTGCCCCTGGACAAACAACGGCTGTTGATGTGGCCTAATCTAGACCGGACTCGAACCTTCACACTCCTGGACATAAGTCCGATACGCTAACCATCGAGGCACCACGGTTCTAAAGAGTTATTACAATTCAAATATTTTTGTTTTTAAAACCATCAATTATTATTACTTTTTATATGCGTATTATCTGATTTTATAATTAAAGTCAAAAACAATTGTAGACTGCTTACCTGCAAAATGGTAAGTAATTAGTTATTCATAAGAGCCAACTTTCAATACACTTCTCTTGGTATCAATCTCCTATTAGAAATGCAGTTTCCAGGTTTCACATACAAATCAAATCTAAAAAGAGGTCTTCTCAAATCGGTTGACTTATACAAGTCCCTCTCTATATGCATAATTCTCAGTGACTGTGTATTTGAAAATTGCCAGTCATAAACTTCCTAAAGAGGTTATACAGATTTCGTAACTGGAGATATTGTTTATAAACGGTTGTCTGAGGTTTCCAACCAGTCTGGTGGACTATTGGTGAGGTAAGTAAAATATATATTACAAAACCAGTGCGTAAACAATGCTTGACAGTTTTTAACTATGAAGTTTCGTCACCCAGTCACACCGTTACAGATTTTATAGCACGTGCGATTGGTGACTTTCACAAATTATATTCATTGATGAAAAGTCTGTATCAAAAGCTTACATTGAGTTAATGATGACACTTGAAGACAGGTGACAAAATGTGAATTTGACTTAAACAATTGGAAAATGTTCTCCCATCCACAAATAGTCTCATAAATGTTACGCAACAAATGGAAAAATACTAAACTTCATATAATTCTTAGAATCCTGGCATAACAATGTTTTATTGGATTAATGTATAGACGGAAAGTGGGTTTGATAGGAAGATAGACATACATATGCACATACCAATTGATCAATTGCGCTAATAATCAGGCCTTCGAAATTGCAGTTGTCCAGTGGAATGTAATTTTGACACGGTCAAGCAAATAATCACATGCAAATAACCTACAGGGAAAGAATAAATGATATATTACCTGTCACATGCTTGGACATGGGAAATGAACATTGAAACATGCAAGTAAATGTATGTAATTCACATGACCGTTGGCTAGTAAACATAAATTATTAATATTTATATATTGTTTAATTTATTTATTTTTCTAACATCGAATGCCTGATTAAATAATGTTTTCTATTCTAGATTTTACTCCGAAGCATCATGACCTACAGATTACTCCTACTCAGCCTAGTGTTCTGTATTCAGTTACTATCTTACATTGCCAACAAGAAGATTACTGTGGAAGATGATTTGTATTTCATGCTGCGTGACAATTTTTGACCCTCACTTTAAAAACAATTCTTGTTTTCTTTTTTAATGGGGGGGGGGCTATTGTGGAAAAAATATAGTGCTTATATAAACTGTAAAGTTTTACAATAGACGGTTATTGGACCAACTGATAATAGAGTCATAAAGTAATTATTTTTATTCTCTATTCAGGCATGTGAATTTACTAATGTCTGTTGCTTGAATTTTCACATTGGTAAGCAAATATATGATTTATAATGTTGAGTAACTTTCAGAAAAGATGTAATCGGATTAATAAAACTATGGATACTTTAGTGGTGATTATTGCAAATTAGTACCCTAATCTATTTCATATATATTAGTATGTTATCTTTAAAATAAATGTATAGAAGCATTATTTTCTTTTTATGTAATATGCTCTTTCTTTCTGAACATAGGTTTTTACTTCATACCACAGTGACATATAATAACTGTACAACTTCCTACATTTTTTGTCTTACTGAAATGTAGTTGACATACTTTTATAACATATGATTATTACGTATCTATCTTCATGTCAATAAAACTATATAAAAAATGTACCTTGGTCACCTCTGCGTCTGCATATATCTTCTTCATATTTCTTTCATCATTCTCTAGCTATCGATTTGATAAGATTGCTTATTTGCGGTAGATTGTATTTGACTTTATATTCCTTCAAGTTAATCTTTGCATATTTGTGCATTATTCACATGTGATTTTTCTGAAAATCTACCTATGGAGGAAATAAATAAAGAATGAATGAATGAATGAGATGTCAGTTACCGGAGGCAGTACAAAATAGATAATACTAAGGTGTTGATCTTACCTCAATGGGAATTGACGGGCTGTATCACTAATTAAAAGTGTCAGATTAGTTGTGCTTGGAAAAGTCGTTTTGTGTACAAGGTAACTAAACTGTTAACAAATTCATTCATTCACACCTTGAAATACTGTGCTGGAAATTGAACCCTGTTAATATAACTACCAGCTCTATTTATTTTTACAAGCAAATGAAATAGGTGTTCTGTCCCCAGATTGTTTTCTTTATCCGGAATGGGACAGTCTCTCTTTCTTTTTAGATTGTCTTTGCGCAATCCCAGGGTCCTACAAATAACGGTAAATCCGGCAAGAACTTGCCAGGATTCACTAGGGGGTGGGGGGCAATCTATTAACTACCATGTACTCCATGACAAAACTTGATACTACAAACCTACACTCTTATAATATTTATTTATTTATCCTCTTGTTGATTCTAATTCGTGTATACATTCATGTATTTTGTAGCTCTCATCGTTCTCTCTCATTTCAAACATTCATTTATTATTCGTTGTTTCTTTGTTCATTCGTTCATTTATTCTTTTACCCACTTATATGCACATACACTTTTTGTTCGTCCGTCTCTTTATACAATGCTTTGAATTAAAAGTGAGACTGGTGAAATCGCACACTGAAATAATTAGATTAATAATGACAGTTTAGATACAAATTATTTAGAGTAAAAATAAATGTCAGACAACAACTAAATCATGGAGGAATTATCAAATTGATATCAGCCATCATGAAATTATTTATACGTTGACGTGATACAATGAAAAGATATGTTACAAATAAGACATTAAAGATTCAGTATACGAATTAATTGTTTCTAAATTCACCCACTGACCCACCTTGAAATACAATTATTAAATTAGAAATCCTGAACTTGGATCATTTTTATACATGTACCTTAAATTTAACAATTTTAAACACTGGGTTGCAAAATATGCGTCTTTTGCGGCATTTAAGTAACAAAGAGCTCTTATTTTAATATAAAACGTCTAATTTTGCAGTAATGTGACCACTAAGCCGTATTGAACTTAGTTATAGCATATATTTCATAATGAGACATTGAAATGTATGAGTGGGAGAAAATTTATATCACCATAGTGACAATATTATTTGTTGACCTATATTTTGTTCCATTTAGACAAATATATCTGCTTTCAATATGTTAACTTTTATTTTTCATTTTTGCTGCCAACCCACTCCTCACTCTCTCTCTCTCTCTCTCTCTCTCTCTCTCTCTCTCTCTCTCTCTCTCTCTCTCTCTCTCAGGATGAACAAATTTAGTCCAAAGATTCTTGAGTCCATAAGGGTCTATGGTACGCAAGAAAAGTTCACTATTTCGAAAGTTCATTGGTTCGAAGGGTCATCAGTTCGAAGAGTTAAATAACCCTAAGGTTCATTGGTATGAAGGTGCGTTAGTCCAAAGGTTCAATGGTCGGAAAGGTGTGCTCAGTATTCTGTTAGCAATCTTATGCGTAAACATGTTAACGTTCTATATACCACCCATTACTTATTATCCCCAAAAAACATGGACTATACGAAAACGTTTGATTGCAACAATCCCTAGTGAACGGTCACCTGAGAATTGTATATGTGAAGACATGCCAATTTTCAATACTTCATTACATATTAAAACAGCACTTCTCTAAATATAGTTTGATTGATCACATATGTGGAGACTATTTCATATTTATAATGCTCACAAAAAAGACAGTCGAAACATATGATATGATCCAAGCGTGTAACCCAATACTAATCAGTCACTAAATGTATCCTGCATTGACATACTTTGACCACAAGCATGCATGTTGTTCGTGACTTCCATCCCGATATCGTGTCTTTCTTTTTCTTCTGATTCGCATGATCAAACATAATAACTTTAAATGAACAGATGGTCTATAGTCCATCGACCCGATTTATATCGGTCTTCCATTTAGCTACCCGGAGCGGGAGTACTCGCAGCGGACCGGGTAACCCAGGCTACACTGGACCTACCAATGAACAACAAAGGTTTTTGCTGTGTATGAAACACGATTGAAGATAACTAAGTAGGGTCTTGGCTATACAATAGGTATACAAATGTTTGAATACACGTTTTTCAAACAGTTTACTCACACAGCTCATTACAGATATATGTCTGTAACTTAAAATAATATTTTAATACACTTTTTATGAATTGGAGAAACATTGGCCTCTTTCCGCGCTATTGGCAAATAGGAAGCTTGGAATAAATTGTTGAAAAGTTCTGATAAATATTGCGATCTTATGTGAGTGCTTTCTTTATCTAGCCTATGGTGAATGTCATCAGGTATCCCTGCCTTCCGAAGGTCGAAATATGAAAGTACATTTTTATACATCATTATTGCTAATGCATGTACTATTAAGAGTAATGTCATGTAGAGACATGGATGGCACATTAGCGGATGTATCATCTACAAAGTATTGCTCAGAGGAATTTTAATGTAAGAAATTGCTTTATCAAGAAAGGAGAGGAAATATTTCTTACAACGTGTCTGCTGTTTCTGTTTTGATTCGAAAATGTTTTGTATTTATTCCACCAAACGTTTAGACCAATATTGGCATCTCGAAGTTCTTAAGCTAATTCGTTCAAATACTCAGGTTTGGTTCTTCCTACAGAACTGAAAACTCGGTTTCTAATATCAGTGAATTTAGGTCAGTGTAAATAAATATTGGTCCTTTGAGCCAACCGATGGATTTTTTTTTCCATTCTAGAACAATGTCCATGGATTAGGTTACAAAACTGAGACTAGTGATTAGCTTGGCTGCGTTCACGAGGTTATTTACATGAAAATTAAAATGAGAATTATATAAATCTTTCTGACATGTCAGTTTCCAAATACCATTAATAGTATTAATGCACTGAAAGCTATGTAAGTGATAGATATAACCTAAAATGGTTTAAGCTTGCCAACACCAGTTGAGCCGTAATTATCAATTCAGCATTCATCCCCTTGATTGATGTTGTTTTGTTGATTTTCACCAGTGACGTCTTCCTTTTCAATGATTAAAAAATGGACAATTACAAGAACATAAATTGTATTTCTTCAATTTGTCTTGATAGTTTAATTCTATCATTTCTCTTAAATGTTGTTGTAAATGTAATGGCAAGTAGTGTGACAACACACGTTTGCCAATTTAATGAATGTTCCTGACAACACTTATCTCTGATATTTTTCTTTTTCCAAAACCAAGCGACCATTGTCTTTTCAATAGTAATACTAAGGCCTGAGATTTTTGCATTAAACTTTAAAGTATCTAATGTAGTTTTCAATGACATTTCAGTAGCCTCTAAAATAATAAAGGTATCATATGCATATTGAGATAAAACATATTCTGTATTATTAGTTCTTACACTTTTTATCTTTGGATTTAACCTAATCATATGTTGTAGAATTTAGCACATAAAATGAAAATACATGGCGATAGGGGATCACCATGACTGCTGCCCCCTTCAATAGGAAACCATTGTAAAACATGACTGTTCACAGTGTCATGTGATTTCATATCTTTGTAAAATATTTCAATCCATTTTAACCATTGGGCCTAAATTTACAAAAATGTAAGTTTGTTAATAATGTCACAAATGTTAGACGGTGAAATTACTTATCAAGAATCAGCGAAGATAGTTACAGATATGCATAATGATAAAAGTGAAGATTTTGGATGGATTTACCTTAAAGTTGTTTCATACATATTTTGGAAAGGTATGGGGGTATTTATATTGAGGTCAATAATTTGTATATATAAATCAGGTTCATTATCGGTTACTCAAAAAAAGGATTCATGCATATCGAGCCAAATAAAACAGATGTGTTTTTTTTGGGGGGGGGTTTGTTTTTTTTTTAAAAGGAATTGGCGACCAATATCATTATTGAATGTAATTTATGAAATGGTTTCAGATTATATAGCAAATAGAATAAAAAGTGTTTGGGATGTTTAAATACATGAGGACCAAAATAGGTTTATTTCTGATATATTTGAGAAAATATTAGAATAATAGATTATATTTCATTTGTTGCAAAAAATCAAGAAATTCCTGGTCTAATTTTGTCCACAGATTTTGAAAAGGCATTTGTTAACATTTCCTGGAAATTTATAGAGAATTTAGTTTAGATACTTTCAACTTGGGGATTCAACACTAAAGTGGATAAAACTATTTTATAAAGGAGCTAATTCATGTATATTGCAAAATGAATATATGTCAGTCTATTTTAATGTAAAACGAGGTAGTAGACAAGAAGATCTAATTTTTTTGATGTATATTTATTTTGTGTGTTGAGGTTCTTGGAAAATTAAAAGAAACAATACAGCAAATAAATGAATTACTATTATTAATAGTGACAATAAATTAAGTCAATATGCTGATGATACTCAAATATGTTAGATGCTAGTGAAATATCTCTTAAAGCTACATTAGAGGTGTTACAAGCATTTTATAGAATATCAGGACTAAAAATCAATGTAGAAAAGACTAGGGTAGTTGGGATTTGGGCATTATCGAAATCAACTGCAAGATTGTGTCATGAGTTCAGTTTAGACTGGTTTCATGCGTAATTTGTTTTTGAAGTTTAGTATATGATATTTGGGATTTAAATTCGCCTGAAATAATGAGGAAAAGAGAAATAATTCTTAATAGCTCGCGAATGGAGAACAATTAAACAGTATGGAAAATTATTAAAATTCAATCATTAGCTTTATCTCAATGTATACACCTATTTCAATCATTCTTGATCCACCACGGTTTCTCACAGAAAAATTGAACAGTTGTTTTTCAAATTTATTTGGAATTTAGAGCAAGGTCGTACTGAAATCCAGCTGATTTCTCAAGATTATAATCATGGAGATCTGAAGATGGTTAACATGAAAGATTTTATTAAAGCACTGAGGATACATTCAGGCTGGGTTCCACACATCTGCTTCAGATATTTCATTATCATTAAAGCAGAGACGTTTTCTAATCATTCGAAAATGTCTCAACAATTACTGACACAATCTGAAAACTGAGCAATTTCCTGAATATATACTAATCTCTTATATGCAACCAAATCAAATTCGATGAATGAACGATGAAGATATACATGAATCACAACAATTAAAATATCTTAGCAGGTAGAGATTGTAATCAAGTTCAGGTTAAAAAACTACCGGTTTACCACCGTACATTGTTACCGGTTGTTTACATCCCTGACTCGCTTTCCACCGTTCAAGCATGAATGGACACTCACTCGTTTGCATATGAAAAGGCATTAAAGGACCAGCTAAGAAGGGTGGTATATATATATCATTAGTGATCAGAGTGAATTGTCACATTCGTTTCCCTCATGAGTCGTGTTTCGTTATTCTCATTCTTTCTTGTGGTAATTGTCTGGAGTTTTCACTGCAGCTCGATTTTGATTTTCACGTGATTCAGACATTTTACGCATGTTGCAACAAATTCTTTCATAATTAATCGGCATGGTAATACAGAAAAAAATTACTCTGCGATGAGGGACTCCCAAAATTTGTAATTAACTGCATGACTGGACTGATTTCAATTATTTGTCTGATGCTATGGAAACCGAAGCCGTGTGTGGCATTGTGCCACTCCAATATACACTTAAATCATGATATGCGCCGGAGATGGTAGAGAAAAGAAGTTCCGGTAGTTCCAAGCTACCCCAAGACCGAGACAGCCTAGTCTTTAAAGTTAGGTCGAACAAAATTACAGGTTTACGAGATACTCCAGGATGTGCTTCTATCTGATGAAAAAGGGAAGAAGACGAGGATGATGAATTGCGGGCATTAAAGCAGGAGCTAAGGGTGGAGGAAAGGACGAAAGAGCTATGCTGGAAAAGATAAAGAAAAAATCAAGAGGGCAGATACACAAAGCAAAGCAAAGGCAGGATTAAAAGATCTTCAGTGGGGACGGCACAAATGTGCCACATGCTGGCAGAACAAAAGGTAAATAAACTAACACGTCCGTCATGTTCCTCCGTCTGTCTACATTTACAAGCCCGAGTCAAGAGCGGTATGTTTATTAGTAGTAACTTCCTGATATATTCAAGACAATCGACTATCATTATTGATAATTATTTTGTTGTCATTTGAAAATATATTGTGTGAATTAAAGTTCACAAATATTCTTCAAAAAATGTCAAATTTGAGGGCGTAAGCCTTGTTTTAAATTCAAGAGTTAGTTAATTTAGGAATACTTAAGTGTATAGTATCGGACATAGTCAGATAAACGGCAAATAAACAGGTGAACAGACTATTGATTTAGCCTATTGTTTTATATGTTTGCTTTAATATGTCCATATGCGTGTGCTGGATTTGTTTTATTTCACTCATGGCCCTAGTGTTTTTTCGTACCGTTGGCGGACCTCATAACTGGGATCTGATAGCTACCTGCCCACGTGTAATATTTAATTCAATTAACATTAGCTTTCTTTAAGCTTATGAAATCAACATAAAATGTATCTAGCTTTGGTAGGATACTAAATATGAGTTAATTTTGAAGAATTGCATACAATATATGCAAAAGAGATATTACAACACCCCCATCCCCAATTCGACTATTGATGTCACACCCGCCCATTGGACATTTAGCTCCCATAATTAAATCCTTTTCTCAGGAAATTTTACAGAAAGCATACAAAATCAAATACCATTTTTATTTTAGTGTTAAATATCGATGATATATCCAAGAGATATCACTGAATAATAAGATCTAATGAGAAAGTTATTCACGGACATTTGCTGACTTGGCTTGAAGCTAATAATTCTGACGTTTCTAGTTCACAGAAACATGGCCTCCAGAAGGGTTTAGGCCTCACAATAGCTAGTTTTGTCGCTGTTTCAATCAGTACAATATAATGTAAGCATGGTTTCACGTGTTTTTACTGTCTTTCTTGATTAAAAAGGTATTCGATTCTATGTGGCACAATGGGGTTACTTTTGAAATTATCCACACTGGGAATTACGGGTCAGTGGCTTTTGATATTTCTGAATATGTGTATTTTTCGGACTGGTTCCCAATTGCTCAAGGAATGAGACAAGGAGACGCTTTGTCAACGTTGATGTATACGACATTTATAAATTACTTACTACTCCAGTTAGAAAATAGGATTTGAAGCAAAGATTGGATCCATAGCTGCAGGAAATCTAACACACACTGATGATTTCACTCCTGGGTACTTAGCTTAGTGTCACAAAGTCATATGTCGATATCTTAGGTCCGAAATACAAGAATTATATCAGCAAAATCGTACCAGTGGTCGTCATTTTTCCCAATTGCTGATTCTACAACACATCCGGGACACTAAATTAACTCAAAGTTTACATCAGAAGACGAAATGGGCGCAGCATGCAAGAAAGAGCCAAAATATTTTCACATTCTGTTTGGCATTGGCATTAAAATCTTTGGTGCTGCAAATGTGATCAAAAAGATAATATTTCCGTCCATGTTTTATGTGAGTGAATTACGGTGTAATATTTTACAAGGTGACGTCTCTTTGTTGGTTAAAACTCTGAGATATTTTGCTAAACAGTTACAAGGCTTTCCAACATTTTCAAGATCAGATATAGCACTTGGAATGCTAGGTTGGACATGAGAGCAGGTCAAAACTGATAAAAGATAACTAATGTCCAAAAGTACATAATAGCGTTTATGAGAAATATGTGCAGAGTAACATGAAAAGTTGTTGTAAATTAGAGTCATAATTGAGACTGGATTTATTTTTTTTATGACTTTATAGCTGATAGCATGCTTTTGAAAATCTAGGAAATTAATGTTAATAGATCAAACTTATACAGGAACCATCCTAATTAACAACATTATTCCCACATTGCATGCCTTTCTGAAACCATGTCTTATAATGGATACATTTTCCATCTATTGTTGAAAATTATCCATCATTTGAACTTTTATATATTGTGGCAATACATACATTATGATAATAATGAGCATCAACCCATCAGAGACTATAAATGTGAATATATTTGCAAAATGTTAAAAAAAATCAAATTTAATATTTTATTTACATTCGATGCAATTTTTTTTAAATTGTATAGTTCTATGTTTAATGTCAGTATACATCAATGTCAGAATTACACGTCTATATCTCAAATTATAAACTTGCCATTCCAATTTAAAGCTTTAAAGTTAACACACCAAAAGAAATCAGAATATATTTGTTTTTCCTATATACTCTCCACATTTGTTAAAAAATAACTCAAAGTGAAATTCTTGTCATATTTTACCTACCATATTTTGATAGGCTGAACTGTAAACCAAACAAAGAGACATGGGTAACATATTTCAATTCCGGGCTCGCATGAATACCAGATTACTCACTGATTACTGTAGCCAAAATATACACAGACATTTAAACCATAAATGCTCATGTTCTAAAGCATAAGCAATTTCATTTAACTCAATACCAAGAATACAAAACGCTAAAAAAAGAATCACTAACAAAAAAGAGAGGAAAATATACTCTAAAATAGATTAGAACAATATTCGTCGGAACTGACCCAGAAGTAATAATTGTGACCTGATTCCTTGTGGACTCGGGTCACAATAAGGAATATAGACCTAGTAATTTACCTAGCTTCTTTTGGTGATGCTCCTTGGTTTACATTTAAGCATTCTTGTATACTGTTATGTACTAATTGTAGCGCAAATGATCAAACTTCACCGTCCCCACATTGCCTTGAACGTTGTGATAGCTAATGCACCTTATTAGCTATTTAGCTTTTAAATGTCTGAACATACTCAATTAAACATACTTCTGGAAATCTTATATTTTGGGGATAAATAGTCACTTTTTTAGTGCATGCCCCTTTCTACACAATTTCTGAGTGTCACTATGTCAAGTTTAATGCTTTTAGTTTTTTGTGGGGTTGGGGGGGTCTTTTTTGTTGTTGTTGTTTTCCCTCCGCTTGCCTGTATAATATCATTTTCACGTCTCCATATCAAGCACCTTTCACTTCATTTACTGACATCTTATTGATCTGTGAGATTAGGGAAACATATGTTTTCTCCTTTCAGGTCTAGTCTGGTCTTTGGAACAAGGCGGAAGAGTTAGATTAACTTAGATTCTCTCCAGCAGACAGGTGCTGATCCCAAGGCCTCAGTAAGACATCACTAATGCAACCGGATATAGTGTCCAGGGTTACTTCATACTACCACACTGGCATCTAGTGCTTCAAACACATAGCTTAGGTCTTCACGATAGAAATCAACACCACTGTTCAGTAATGTGGAGCCTGTCAGGAGTTGTATTTTCCTATTACAGGGTCAAGTTATATGCTTGTTGACATTAAAACACTTTACAGTTTTGCTATAAAACATGGTACTGGTCCCCATTACTATATTGAATTCGAGTCTGCTGTTATCTCATGTTTGAATACAATGTTACTAAACAAACAGTACTAGGCCAAGTAGGAGGGACACACATTTCGTGATACATCGGAATAAGACTCAGATCCATTGGTCAGGCCTTCGATTTCTTTAAATATTTTTGTGTTAAAACGTGTACTTGCTCAAGGGCATGTGAATTGCCTCATTAATGTTTCACTTTCCAAGTCAAACCATGTGATCATTAATGTGTGTTCTGTTCTCTTACGTAAAGTTTAGTTTTGCTTCTGCGGAGTGACATTTATGAGACTGTGAATGAGGAAAGAAACTTTGCGAAACTCTAAATTCATACTTTGACATCAGTCTTCGAATGTCATCAGTAACTCGGTTTAAACATTTAATGAGGGCTTTTCATCAATCAGTATAATTTGGGACAGTCGCCAATATCACATATTATAAAATCAGTACATGTGCAACTGGGTGTCAAAGCTCCATATCTTAAACTGTCAAGCTGTCAAACACTGTGAGCTCACCTTTTCTGTAATACATAATCAAACAGTCGTCCACCACACTTATACTTCATTCGGCTGCTTGGAAGTAACCTCAGTACACCTTTTATTAACAATATCACCCGACATTCATCAAGTTACAAAATCTAGATAAACCTCCTTAGTAAGCTCCTGAATACCAACTTTTATATACACCGTCACTGAAAATTATACATGCAGATAGCGACCTGCCTAAAACAACCGCTTTTTGAAGACCTATCTTTAAACATCAATGTTTGGGTAAATCTGGAAGTCGCATTTCTAACAAAGGATTGATACCAAGAGAGGTGTATTGAAAGTTAGCTCGCTCTATTGTATAACTAATTAATTTACATTTTGCAGTTCAGCGGTTTCCATATGCCATTGACTTACCTTCTGAAATCAAATAATATCCATATAAACATTACTATTAATTAATAGTTCAAAAAGTATCCAGATTGAAATATCCTATTTGAGGTGTGGTCGTCCAGTGGTTAGTGTACCGAAATCGTCTCCAGAAGTTTGTAGGTATGAATCAAGCCCAGAGCAGACCGGGTGGGCCGCCGTAGTGTTTCACCAGGGGTAATGCACTTTATTCCAATTACCTAGACGCAGTACATTATTTCATGTATTCGTGTGATGCTAAAAAAGCAAACAAACCAAACAAAGTATTCGAGACCCATTTCCTCATTTTGAAGCCAAAATTTATATTTCTTGCTAACAGTGTAGAACAATTTTGCCCAGAAAGTTCTGAAGGTGGTGTAGTGCATATACATGTATCGTGAGGAGCAAACTTTCCGAATTTGACATCAGTCTTCAAATCTCATCATTAACTCAATTTTGACTTTTTATGTAAGCCTTTCATCAATCAGTATAAATTGTGAATGTCGCCATTATCACATATGATACAATCCGCAAAGGTGCAGCTAGGTGTGGAATTAACCTCAGTACACCTTTTATAAACACTATCTCCCAATATTCATCAAGTTACAAAATATAGGATAAACCTTATTAGTAAGCTCATGACTGACAACTTTCAGATACACCGTCAATGAAAATTATACATGTACAAACCGACCTATCTAAGACAACCGCTTTGAAATACCTATTTTTAGACATTAATATTATGGTAAACCCGGAAACCGCATTTCTAATAGTAGATTGATACAAAGAGAGGTGTATTGGAAGTTAGCTCCAATGAATAACTAATTAAATTACATTTTGCCGTTAATCGGTCTCCATATACCATTGACTTTCATTCTGAAATCAGATAATATTCATATCAACAGTAGTAATAAATCATAGTTCAATAATAAATTCAGATTGAAATATCCTATTAGAGCTGTGGTTGTTCAGGGGTTAGCGTGCCTGAATCGCCTCCAGGTGTTTTTCGGTATCAATCAAGTCTAGAGCATGCCGGGTGGGCTGCCGTAGTCTGTCCCGGGAGCAATGCACTTCATTCAAATTACCTAGGCGCAATACTTTATTTCATATGTTTAAAGGATGTTATAAAAGCAAACAAATCAAACAAAGTGTTCAAGACCCATTTCCTCATTTGGAAGCCAAAATTCATATTTGTCGCTAATAGTGTCCTGATACAAGAGCTTTCCACAGAAAGTTTTGAGGTTGGTGTAGTGCACGTACAGTTATCTTAATCTTGTATTAGCCTAAAAGTTCTTTTTTCCACTAAAATAAAAATACTGCATATTTTTAAATAAACGGCAAACATATTAAATACAATGTGACTTAAGAAGCAGCACTAGGTCGAGTAGGAGGAATATGTAGCTCTTAATACCTCAAATTAAGCCTTAGAACTGAACTGAGATCAATTAATCGGGTTTTCTTTTTTTTTGAGGAAGAAAAAAAATATTTAGAAGTTTACCTACTGAAGAGCATGTGAATTGCATATTTTACTTGCCTGATTAATTTCGTATATCCCAAGGTAAAGCATGTGATAGCTCATGACGTTCTGTTGTAAAGAAAGTTTACTTGTTTTGTTTTTAATGTTCTTTTTTTTTTTCTTTTTTTTTTCGTTTTGTGGAGTGACATTTATGAGACTGTAAATAGGAGTAAACTTTCCTAATTGTGTGTCTCGTTGCAATGGCTTCATTCCAATTACCTAGGCGCAATACATTATTTCATGTGTTCATGTGACGTTATAAAAGCAAACAAATCAAACAAAGGCTACAAGACCAATGTTCACATTTTGGCATTTTGAAGCCAAAATTCATATTTGTTGTTAACAGTGTCCTGACGCAACAGCTGTCCCCAACAAGTTTTCAGGATAGTGTACTGCACGTACAAGCATCTTCATCTTGTAATAGCCAAAGAGTTCGTGTTTCCACTAATATCCAAAAAAATACTGCATATTCTTAAAGAAACGGTATATATCTTTATATCATATCAGTTAATCTATCGAAATTGTTACATATATCTGACGGCAAAAAAGTTCTGATATTTGATTCTTCTTGTTCGCAATCTCAGCTTCTTCTTGAATACATTGTGACTGAACAAGCAGCACTAGGCCAAGTGGGAGGAATATGTAGTTCATCATACCTCTAACGTAGTTCATCATACCTCATACAAATTCATATTTGTCGCTAATAGTGTCCTGATACAAGAGCTTCCCCAGAAAGTTTTGAGGGTGGTGTAGTACACGTACAGTTATCTTTATCTTGCATAGCCTAAGAGTTCGTTTTTCTACTAACATCCATAAAAATACTGCATATTATTTCAAAGAAATGGGAACAATTCAATATCATATCAATTTATGTATCGAAGGGGTAAGAGCTATAAGGCCTCTTTTATGCCAAAAATTTTAAGTTTTCAAAACAGTAGTTGATCAGAAAATACCATGGCAAAAAATATGATCTGCATTTGAAACACTTACAATTGCAATTGATGTTTAGAAAAGATTTAAATAAGACGTCATACGCACATGCTCGTGGAGTGAGTGACATTTGGCTATGAAATAGTTATTTTCTGCTCAAATTGGAGATATTTTTTAAAAATTTGAAATGCTCCACGTGCGACAACCAATTTCATATTTTTACAGGATATAAAGGTATGTGTGAGTAAATTATTAGTTGAATATCGTTTTAGTTGTCGCATGTGAACCATGTGAAAAACAAGACAATTTAACATAATTAAGAATTAACAACATCTGAAATGACGTTTCTTCGATAATGAACACATAAAATGAATTTGACATAAAAAAGAACTATTCTTATGAAATAACCAGCGTTATAAGTAAAGAATTTGTTATAGACAAGAATTTTCCCCGACATGTTTTAAGATTGCATGGAGACAACAGTTGTTTCCATCGTTTACGATTATGTCATCAAAGTTTAAATTGTTACTGAGAATTGACTACAGAACAAAATTATAGCCTCGAGTAAGCATTTTAACCTTGTTTATTTGGATTTTGAAAATATATTAATTTCTACCTTATAAAATGTGATGGTGGTCCATCACCAAATGTCATTCCACGAGAATGTGCGTATGACGTGAAATTTGTGAGGTTTGTAGAACCCGTTAACATCAATGCTTACAGTGGTGACAGTATGCCAGAATTGGTTTTTGCATTCAATTCCAAATTTGCTGGAACAATCAAATGGGCAAGTTTTTTGGAGGTAAATAAATATTTAGTTTCATCTGTCTTGATATATTTAAATACGGAAATGATTTACTTTGTCCATTGATTTAAGACAAACGCACTGCACTTTGACATGGAAAATATTACAATCGATCAGAGGAACTAATTTTACGTAAAGAAATAGATGAAAACAGCAAATTGTTGATGTATTATAGTTGCATGCTTACTGTGAATATGGAAAAAGCAGTTGTAGTATAGTTATTATTAACATTCATTATATACGAGTTCAGTGGTCATGAGTACCGAGGCGATTCGTTTTAAAGCGTGTTTTATCGCCCGGCGGAAGTTCTAGTCCCTCCACAGCATTCGTGCTTTTTGTCTCCATATATTCTTTTGTCTCCATATATATATATATATATATATATATATATATATATATATATATATTCTCTTATTGAAAGTCCTTTTGATTAATATATCTCAGGTTAAATAAGTTGTGTGGTTTTCCTTTTCTACTCATTAAAAGAAATTGATGATGATGGTGCTTCTCTTGATATTTTTGTCTTTTCCATTCCTCTTTTAAACCTACGTTTTCATTACTCATAATACAGCTACTAGTAAAATATTGTCAATAATCTAGGTAGATCTACTATGTACACATGGAATATTTATCTTATGCAAAATATGAAAAATGATTTAAATTTTAACTCCAGTATAAGGTAAAAGAGAGTAGATGATGAATAATATTATTCACTGAATGTTCGCAGTATCTTTTATACATTTCAACATTCAATAAAAAGTATGCATATATAGTCTCAGTTTCAATTATTTGTGTAAAGTGTGTCTGTTATTAAGTTATCACATTACCATATTTTCTCCTTTTCGATTTTGTAGCTATACTTGCCTCTCTCTCTCTCTCTCTCTCTCTCTCTCTCTCTCTCTCTCTCTCACACACACACACACACACACACACACACACATACACACTCTTACGACTAGGGGTTGAATATGTAACAAAAGAAAGAAAGACTCAAACAAGCTTTCACAATTTCTAAAATACAAATTTAATTTCGTAAAATATAAAATATTTTCAACAAACAAAGTGAAAGAATTAAATAACTTACAGTGTAGAAATTCCTTAAATAATCCTAAATTGTTCTATTGAATTCACTAGTCCGGAAGTTGTCCAAAGTATTCCGAATAAGGACACTAGTGTGCTTATGTGCTAACAAGAATCAGTTCTAAATCCAAATGTTATTAATTCCAGGTAAATTCATGTGGACGTAGAATATCCCAAAAGTTCTTTAAATGTTTCCGATAATTCCAAAGGAGTTAAATAATGTTTATATCTTTGAATAATAGTACATAATCCCAAAAGTACTAGCTAGAAAAAAGAATTCACAACTGACTATCACAAACAATAAACAAATTCCTCTATGACTGTTACGAGCTGAAGTAACTTTAAAGAATGCCCCACACAGGGATCAATGCTAGTTTTATAGTATTCATACTGCGTAGAACAAATGAAAAAAACAATCTGGGATCTAAAACAATTCAATCTACTGCTAACTTGAATTGCGATTATAATTCTTATTTCAAATCAACACGTTGTTTACTCTAAACCGAATCATGGGAACCAGGTCATGACTAATACCTTTACCACGCGCGTTATGACTCACATGCTACCCACGTAATCTCCATGTTGCGTTAAGTTGACCGACATATTGATTTCCTTGGACAGAAGCAATGACTCATGTTGACATTCCGTGTACTTTACAACTAATAGCGTTGGCTACTGAAAAAATATATAAATTATTATACAAAGGTCATAAACTAAATGAAACTATATTATAATTTAAAAGATGATACATAATTCCGTAACACATACACACACTCGAGAAAGATTTTATAAAGATATCAAAATCTTTTTTTCCATTTCATTTTATGTGACAAAATTCAGCTGGTTAAAATACTCCAGATTTACGGCTGCGGTCAATGTTTAATTGATAGTGCATCATTTTTAGACCCAAAATATATTATATACAATAAAGGGCTTTAATAATAAGCCAGTTCAATGTTCATTGGTAAATTTAGATTTTTGTGTGTGATGATCTTCTTGTTGTTGAAATAGAAAACCTTTTACTGCCATTGATCTTTATTCTAACACAGCATACAATTCGATAAATAAATAAATAAAGGCAAATAAGTGCACAAGTAGTGCTTGGATATGAAAATTGAAGCAATGACAATAGCCATTTATAGCTTCATACATATATACAGGGGTAGAAAAATCCACAGACTTGGAGCCAGGAAAGACTAAAAATTAATACCGAGCAACCATTTTTCCCGAAAGAAAGCCTGATCGGCCAACCAAAATATATTATTTACAACAAAACAAATTATTGCATTAAAAATTATGATAACATTTTATTTGTTTTCTAGCATAAAATATTCAATTGTCACTATGTGTACCTGCAGCAGGGTGCCTGAATTATCTGCATAAAATTCCGTAATTGAATGTTGGGTTATTGCTGTCGGTAAGAGATGACACTAATCTAAATGTGTCTGCTGTTCATTATCTGATTAAGTAATCACAGTTCATTCTTCCAGCCCCTCAGGGCAACCCTTAAAGAAACCTGACTCACGAATATTTTGTCAACACACCAACATACGGTAGTGATTTGTTTCATTTTTGGCTTGCCACACTGAAATCTGATGTAACAGTTTCAGTATTAAAGGGGTTCCGATTCACTGAAGTCGTCTAATTACACCTAAAATGAGATGAAATCACTTTTGTCCCGAGCTATTATATTATTATTATTATATATATATATATATATATATATATATATATATATATATATATATATATATATATATATATATATATCGAAACGAGTGGGGAATATAGACAAAGCAAATTAACGAACCTGCAACAGGTAATTCAAACATTTAAATTTATTTACAGTTGATCTAAGTCATTATTATGCTTTAATTAACATTGCTACCGACCATAAGATTGTTTTTATCCTCCATCTCTCTCTTTCCCCTTTCCGTTGGTCGGTTTGTCTGTAAATGTCACCATCATTCATTGGTTCAGAGATATCGTCGCATTACACAGGGGAAAATCCGCTACGGTCGTTTTCTTCTTTTCATACGGATTCTCGCCCGTACCTTGCGAGGATGGTCCAGAGAAAGAGGGGGGGGGGGGGGTAAACTGATATGCTGACAGACAAACAGAGAGAGAGAAAGAGAGAGAGAGAGAGTGAGTAAGATTATGTTTATATTGTCCATCCCTATGTTTCTATGTTGGTCGATTAGTCTGCTCCCTGACCAACTAACACAGTGAGAGAGAATGAGGGAGAGGAAGAGCGGCATTCGGACATTTTAATATCTAAAAATGATCTGTTTTTAGAACCTTATTATTGATTAAAAAACAAAAAAACAAAACAAAGCATTAAATAGATTACAATATGTTTGTGCCTCCTTACCAAGAAATTTACCGTACGGTCTCGACAGGCCTTTGCAACTTTGTATAATTGGTATTGTGAACACTGTAGATAAATCCCATGTAAAGTGTACACATACCATCGACCCAAGTTATTGTTGGTTACTTGGTGTCAGTTCAAATTCAATGGTTTCATCCAGCTCAAATTCTTATTCTCTCTCATTCCACAGATTTCCACGTATTTTTGTTCCTTATGGATGAAAGAGAGAGAGATAAAGGAGAAGCAGAGGAGATTTCGATTAAATTCTGTAGCATGTTTAAGTCATTTAGAAAACGGGGATTATTAATATTTTTTCTCGTTGTTTTCTTATGTCAATAATGATTAATAAGTGGAAATTCTTCACTGATCTAGAGAGTATAGAGGCAATAGCCTACTGTTGAAACCGTATTTATATGTGTATTCATATGCCGTGGGCCGATCACAATTTGACATACCAACAGTATTGGTATATCAAATTGTTTTATACCAACACTTTAAAAACCATGCTATTTTTAATATATATATATATATATATATATATATATATATATATATATATATATATATATATATATATATATATATATATATATATATATCGATTAGTGCCTTCTTTAAGTTTCATTAATAAAACGATATTTTTTCTATTGGCAGTTCTGCTATGTTTGCACTAATTTTCTTACAATACATGTAAATACTTTTAAGCAAATTTACATTATTTTATAAAATGTTACTGGCCAAAAAATATCTAAGTATATTGTTGAAATATTTTCTGTGTGTTTTACAGAGCAGGCAATTAATTCTACGACGATTAACTGGACATTCTGATATATTGACATGCAAGTGAAGACATACGAGAATCAGTGTTTTTCATTTGAAAATCAATTGTGTGAAAAGCTCTATGTCGACAAAAATGTCAAAGTTCATTTAAACATATTTTATTTGCTAAATTACACAAAAGAGGTTGGACTACAAATCTCACAACATTAGATAAGCCCTTCCCCATACAAATTTTATGGTACAAATTAATTAGACATGACAAGCGGCAGATGTGCTGATAATGATCAATAACGGTTCGAAAAAGGATAGAAAATTATATCAAACGCAGGTAACAATGGTGTTACCAAACTAATGAAAGAATAGCATTTAGCGTGTAATGCACCTACATCAACTATCAATTGGTCATTGTACTTCTGAGAAAATAATAATAATAATAATAATAATAATTCCTTTACATTTAGAATCTACGGAAGAAACATCAGTTGAAACGCCTTGTATCCTAAATGTACTTTTGAAATAACTTAAAGATATTCAAATTTTGTTCAGTTTCGAGCTCAAGTGAGTCAAATAGAAGAGTGTTTGTAGAGATGGGAACGAACATTTCGTTAAGACTAAGCATTAGATTTTGCCTTTGAACTGTGTATCGAGTACAAATGAAAAGAAATGTGTATGCACGTTCTGCTTCTACTCGACAGTTGCATAAGGAATTATCTATCACGCGATTGTCATACTGATCTTTTTTAAGGTCGCTAACTTGGTATCTGATCCTAATGTGAATAATAGAGTATTGCGACCACCAGATAGATACCTGGTTGCAGAATATCTAGATAAATGTCGAAGATAAGTGCTCAAGCCTGGTTTTAAATTCAAAAGTCAATTGATTCAGGATTATTTAGGTGTAAAGTATTGGACATAGATGACCGGCAAATGAACAGGTGTAAAGACTACTTATTTAGCATATTGTTTTATATTGGCCGCAATCTGTGCCTATGCGTGCGCTGGATTTATTTTACTTCACTCGTGGCCCTAGTCTATTTTCGGACCGTTTGCGAACTTCATAACTGGGGTCTGACAGCTGCCTGGCAACGTTTTGAGTAAATCCCGATTTTTGCGCTCCTGAAGGAACACAATTGACCTGTTTATATTGGAAATATTAGTAAATAATTGATAGTCAGAGGTGGAAGGATTATTTACACTCTGTCGGGGGGGGGGGGGGTGCTAATTAAAATAACATATGTGTCCGCTATTGAAAAAAATGTAAGTCCATCCGTTGCTGACTTAAGCTTTCTGCTTCCATTTCATTCATTTTTGTTCAAACAATTACACGCAGACTTTATTTCATGCGTTGATTGTGATCAACATGAAGATGCATGGAAACTAGTGGATAACCAGTAGACGATAACTGCTTCAAAGTTCAATACAGCTATTGATGACAAACTATTTTCACACAAAGGCGATAATTATAACTCCGATAAGAATGAAAAGATCCATGCAGTCCATTTGTAAAATCAAAAACTTCGTAAATTCAAAGACCTCGCTTCAAAATATTTCAGTTTTGTGACGTCAAGGAGCTTGCAGTATTTTTGTTAAATCTATCTTCATTCAGTCAAAATACGTTTATCTCGGTATGCTACCTGACTTGATCTACATGTAGTTTATCATTTAACTTGACTGTGAATCGTTGTCACTTTTTTGAGGAACTGGCATCATTTTCATACACAGAAAGCGTAACCAAACAAAATATCGAAAGAAACTTTACAAATGACGACAAAACTTGCAAAATTGACCATTCCTAGCGCTATGAAAATCCACAGTCTGCTGAAACTTTGCGGTAGTGGTCACCCTTTTGCAAACGGAGCTTTTATGGTAATGCGTAATATCTGCATAGTTGTCAAACTAGAGACATACATAAAGATATTCGCAGCTCCCTACAGTCTTTATACTATCTAATAGAAACCTTTTCATATATCTAAATGAGGATACCGTCGTGGTCGCTATCGAGTCAGATGTAAACAACTATAAAACTGTATGTAAGATAGTAAACAGGTGATGACATTTTAGCCAGCTGTTTTAGCAGCGACAGTTTTTTGACAGTAATGAGTTTTTATAAGTCAAAAGTTCATCATGATATTTCGATAATAATGTAAAGCCAGTTGATAAATGTTTTTGAGGATATATTGTAGCACTGTTCCACACATCTGCATTAGATATTTCATTATTATCAGAAAGAGAAGTTATTTTTTCTTATCATTCGAAAATGTCTCAAAATGAATACTAGTAATACAATTTGAAAATTGAGCAGTTTGCTGAAAATGTACTCATGTCTTAAATAAAACTAAATGAAACTCGATGAATGAATGATGAAGACATGCACGAATCAGAACAGTTAAAATATTCGAGAGAATATGGGTAGGAATCAAATTCAGGTTATAACTATTTATGGTTAAGATTGATCCTGGACACTTCCATTAAATTGAAATTACCTTTTTTCGCCTTTCGGATGATACAAACATGATTTAATTTCATAAAGAATTAGGAAACGCATAAAATATAGCAATTGGTTTATATTCAACGGTCGTATTAGGAAGTAGATTGGAGTTTTTTCAAAGATAGCATTCTTGCTCATGTTTAGACCCTAAAAACTGTTCTTAAATTTGAAATGAGCCTTTTCAGAGGTTATGCAGTCCATTGAAAAATTATTTAGCTTTCAAGTGACAACAAATATAGCTTGAATTAATGGACCAGGAAGCAATTCATAAAGCAGAGCAATTGGTATGTATCTGACAGAGAATTGTATTCTCATGTTAATCCCTAGATATAACCGTTAAATTAAAATTTAGCTTCAGTAAAATTTACGCAATCAGCAGACAATGTATTTAGCTTTTATATGATACCAAATATGACTTAATTTAATGCAAGATGAATAAATGCATACAATAGATCAAATGGAACGTAATTTACAGTTGCGACGGAAAAGCGGCTCAAGTTATTTCAAATACACAATATTTTAAACTAATGTTAAGCCTTCGACATGAAAAATTTCCGTTTTTCTGCTTATTATATCTCTATATTTTTAAATTCAACTGCTATTCCATTTGTCAACTGGTGCATTCAATGTAGTCGCTGAACAAGAATATTAAATGTGCACTACTTGCTACTTTTTAAAATCTGAAGTCCATAATTTATTTGCATAAAATATAAGCACTAATTGTTTACCCTATGTCAGGTCCTATTTATATGGTGTAAATTATTTACAAGTAACAACAAAGAGCGTATACGGCGAGTATTATAGTAGCGCAGTGCATACGTCACGTCACCTGCTGTCTATGTGAAAACATAGCCGTAGTTATATGATAGTAATTTATACATCACAAATAGAACCAATTATCACTTTATACAAGCTAGATGTTTATGTTAAGTAAATTGTATACAGACTACTTAAAAAATGCTTTGAGAAGATATATCCCCATGATGCAGTGTAACAATGACACGTATTTAAGAGCGTCTACAAATATCTATGCTCACTGCATAGCTATTACCTGTACAAAGACATCGAGATGTTTGCAACTGCGTTACTTTTAGAGAGTTGTCAGATACTACCAATGAAACTTTTCTTTTTGTTTGCCGAAATATGTTGGTAGTGCCTCTTAAATTTTACAAGTATAATATGAAATGAATTTATTATATTAGTCATAGCAACATTGTTACTATCATCGTCTAGGATGCAATAGGTTTTCAGTCACACGGATGACCTCACCACCGAAGATTATTTTTAAGCGAGTGGAGCTGGGGTCAGTTGGGGCGCCTGAAAATGCACAGCATGAAACTTACTGACATGGAAACTGAATTACATGAAAATGACAGGTATGGATAATGGCAGACATGGAAAATGCACGAAGTGAAAACTAACAGACACAATTAATGAATGACCACGGTGGAAAATGCATGCACTGGAAAATGACAAATACAACAGTGGAAATTGCATGCACTGGCAATAACAGACATATCCCTGTAGACCAGAACGGTAAAAAATGACAGTCAAGTACCACATTAGAAAATGCACACACTGGAAAAGTACCACATTGAAAAATCCATGCACTGGAAAATGAAAGACAAATACAACAGTGGAAAATGCATGCACCGGAAAATGAAAGACAAATGCAACAGAGAAAAATGAAATCACTGAAAAAAACAACAAGCTTTACTGATCGAAATTAAGATATTACAGTAATAACAAGTAACACTAATGTGATTATGATAGGGAGAATGAATGAATGAATAATAATAATAATAATAATAATAATAATAATAATAATAATAATAATAAATGTAATTAATTTGGTAACGAAATTTATTAGGTTGACACAAACTAACCTTCCATTAGACCTCCTAAAATAATATAGTACGGTGGTTGTGCAATATTCTCAACGAAATATATTGGCAATATACAGGAAAATATGTTGATGGCGTAATGTTGGTTACTTTGATAAGTCACGCTGTGAAAATAAATATAGATCATGATTTTAATTTTGATTATAATATTACATTGTTCCCATCATCAGCAATATTTTGATTATTAGCCATATGGACCATGTTTCAGGCTTTGCTATGAGAAACTAAGTTAGGTACTTGACTAAAGCAGCCACTACACCATATGCATAAATCTGCACTTGTCCCTTTCTAAAAGTTTGGTTTTACCTAGGGCTAATATCCTACCAGTGATATTGTTGACTATATTGGCCTACAAGGTTATGTTTTGTCAACTTATGTAAAAAGCCTATCAAATTAAAAGACCTGTAAGGGATATTAGCTCGTATATTGGATGTTAGATGTACAATGCAAGACTTCTAATGTTGCTTAGCTAACATATGACCTTTGATAATCAGCGTATGATCGTATGAAGGATATAAATAGGTACATGTCCAGTCCCGTTGTGTAAATGCACGTTTGTGCAGGTGGACGAGATCTGCCATGTTTCCTGTAATCGCGTTTTAATAGATAGATACAATCCAATATATATAAAGATACAGACACTGAAATATATATGTGCCTCTTTGAAATGCAAATGAAATTATGAACCAATGCTAATAGAACGGTAAACGAAGAATGAATGATAGTAGAACGAACGATATTCACTATGTATAAAACGTTGCAGAGTGAAAAATAATAAACATTAAATCATAAATGCTAAACGGTCCACCATATAAATGATCAACCGCAGACGATGAAGGAAACTAATAAAAACACAGATAAAATGTGATCATATCCCTCCTATATATTGTTTCTTTATCGCAATTAGGACAGCTGTAATTGTAATTGCATTTTGGGGTAATAAATAATTCATGATCTGTAGATAGATAGAAAATGTTTAAAAAATTCTACATAATAGTTTACGGCCCACTGTCATGTGGTGATTAATTCCAAACTACTCTATCTCAACAAGTTTGGACTGACAGTGTGATCGTTATAACTGTTATCAGGTCTTAGTCTGCTCAAGCAAAATATACATAGGCATGCATCCAGTATTCACGCTGGATACGCATGAAGTAATTCGTCCAGAACATGCATACATCGTAACGCAAATTTGAAAGTGGCCTGGATCTTCATGAATATCATTCTGCTAAAATGTCAAATTGACAGTTCAGTGTTGTCGAGCTACACCTATTAATCTTTATGAGGGCATCACCGAAAACAAATAAACACAAAAAAGTTAAGGATATTCCACGTATACAAATGTGCATCATTAAATAACTGTGCCGTGAGCTGTATGGTTCAGTTGGATGAAGTCCAATAATGGATACATCTTATTTGTTTTTATATTGTGGAATGAAAAATGAATGAACATACAAATGCACGATATATGTCATTAGTATAATCACCCATAGGTGATAAGACTGAAAATCTATGTGAACACCTTCTCCATGAAGTAATATAAAATGAGATTTATTTTACATATAAATTAAAGATGATGAGATCTAGAGCATGTATTGTCCTCACAATGTCTCCAATAAGCTTATGAGAACTCTAAAATATTTCCAAAAAATATTGTTAATACTTTCACAATCTGAAAGAATGATGTAAAATAATCAGTATTTTAATAAAATAAAAATATAATAATAATAATAATAATAATACAAGTACAAGGATTAAAACTAAATTAAGGCAAGACAATCGAGTTATTAGCACTTTGGCAGCCTCCATCATCAGGCACACAGCCGGCATCGTCGATGGACAAAAAATTAGTCATAGGATATGTATAGGAAGACCAAAAAGTAATTACTACAAGACAATTGTACTGTTATTTTTTTTTTTTTTTTTTTTTTTTATCACATGATAACATATATCCTATAATCACTCAGGAAAATAAAAGAAACTCCACTTAGTTCATAAAATTTTGTGTTAATGAAATATTTGTTAAAACTTTACTATAACATTAGGAAGAATAGTGGATAATGTTCTGTAGTAAATAATGAATGTTAATATTGCCTCCAAAAGTACGGATAGCATCACATGTTATAGAGATAATTGATGTAATGCAGCCAGGAATATAGGAAAATGTAAATAATTAATGTGGGGTTTTTGTGTTTTATGTAGGTTTTTGGTTTTGGTTTCTTTTTAAACCTGAGCATCAACAGTCTTGACAATTTCATAGATATACTGACAGAACTTGACTCTAATGTTTATCAAAATATATTTATAAGAACACTGATCATCGAGTCAAATGTCCAATATTTGTTAAGTATTTATTACGTCTCTGCATAATATGTAACAATGATTTAGCATTTTGCAGCAAAGACTGCAGTTTCAGGCTGTCAATCCAGTAATGCTAGTCGAGTCGAGCTGTTTTTACATTATCAGAGACATTTAGCTTCTTTTTCACAGATAGAGCTTCGTAAGCATTGAAATGTTTGGAGCTTTTAAAAAAAAAGAAACAAGTTTTACTGATGAAACTTGACCCCAATGTTTATCTTAATATATTTTATGGGAACACGGTTATTTAAATCAAGTTTCTATCATTTGTTAAATATTAATTGTCTCTGCATAATACGTAAATATGATTTAGCATTTTGTAACAATGGCTGTGGTAACTGGTGGTCATTCCAGTAATGCCAGTCAGGTTGAGCAGTTTTTAAATTATTAGAGACGTCTGATAAAGTGAACTGTATCAATTATCTGCCATAATAAATAATCAGCATTTATAAAATTCTCACAGTTTGTATGCTATTATTTATGTGAGTTTTATAAATTCATACAGATATAAACATGCAGTATATTTTCTAACATGGTGCATTATTTTTATATATAAATTAACATAAACCAGAAACACTAAACTTTTTACTAGCTTTCTTATTTATTCTATCTCTAAAATCAGGAAGATTAAGCAACAGCTTCATCCATCTATTTACTTGTAAATAAGAAGTTGTGTGGGGAATTCACTTACATGATTTAATCTTGTTTAAGATTCTTTTAAAGCTCTTGAAAAGAAAATAATGGTTGATGCATTTCTTTCTGTTGTATTTGATAAACATAATTTCATGCAATACAAAATGCACATTTGGTAGTATTAGATATGAATCTCAGAAAATACAAATGTCACTAAAACATTGAAAGTGCATCAGTGGGACCTATCTTTGCATGAATGAGTTAGTGTTCCTATAATGCATCCACATATCAGTCTTAATGAGTTTAGGTGTCATAGGTTTGAAATATGATTGACATTTTAAAAAGTGCTGTTCAGAAAATGCAAAAGTTATTAAAACTGTGAAAAGTAGTTCACAGTGACTAGTTTTTAGGATAAGTGAGTTGGTCTTTCCTGGGATGGATCTACAGCTCAATTTCAACGAGTGTTGATGATATAGGGTGTTTGAGATATTGATGGTATAACAAATGACATCCAAACTATAAGGTGAATATTTGGTCATGGTGACCTAGTTTATTATAGGTAAGTTAGTCTTTCTGGTGTGCATCAACATACAATGCTCCTTCTCTATAACATTATTCATGGGAGCTATAAAAGTGACCAATGGTATATGTGAGTGAGGCCTATTATTCTGATGAATGTTTCATACAGATTGGATGATATGGATTTCAAATACATACAAATAGTAAAATAGGTAGTGGATGGTGTAAAACCATGTTCATAAATTGGTTATCACTTACCAAGAACTAAAAATACAGGCTTTAAATTTGGTAATATTGATAAAAACAAAATTTAACAAAGTGGTCAAGACATGGCCTGTGCTATAAGAGTAGCAGCAAAATACAGAGGAGCTCTGTATTGAGGGACCATCACACCAGTTTTCTGCAGCAACCTCGGAGCCCCATCATAGCATATGGAACTGGTTAGAGCTTTAGATATATCCCCTCATTTTCTGAATACCAAAGACTTTTATATCTGTTGTTCCCGGTCTCTCCCAAATATTCATTTGGGGAGCAGAGATGATATTTCAGCAAGTGAGGGCAGGTGCCAACCCAACAATCAAGCATGCACCTACTCCCCTAGCAGGAAAGATATAACTGACCCATATCCCAACATTTGCTGCATGTTGTCTCCACCAAGAAGCTATCATAATTATCATTATTATCGTATATTTTATTTTCCTTCCATTTGTATATGAATACACACATGTATGCACAGAGCACACCTGTGCACATGTATGTATGTATACATAGTGGAAACTATACATTTAATATGAATCAAAATCTGTGATAGCTTCTTATATTTCTAATAAGAGTTGGCCTCCTAAGGATTTTGTACATACATGTATAAGATTGAGCATACACCATTAATTTGTAAAGTGGATATACATGTGTATATATGTACATACACATACACATGTCCCTGGTAATGTACCTCCACTTGATCAGGGTTATTTTTCATGGTAATTGCATTACTAAGTTATTTTAAAATGTATTAGTATCTTGTGTCCATAATTTCATAGGTATATTCTATTAGTTTACTGTGCATGTCTTTATTTTTATGTCAGCTGTACACAGTAAATTGTGCACATTTACTTGTCTATGTTTATTTTTTATAAGATTAAATATTTCTGTTCTTTGTGTTTGTGTTTTTGTGTCTTGTTGTTTATTACATAGTGGGCACTGGAGCGTTCATTTACCATCATAAGATTCATTGATACCTGTCCATTTCTGAAGTTACAAATTATCATTAGCTATATGTAAAAGGAATTTAACAATAGACTGATGTGTTCTTCAAGAATGGATTTAAAAGTAAACTGTACGGTATATTTAGTTTAAAAGGCCTGATACAAAATAGAAATGTTTGTATACCAGGTCACATGATTCACATACTATTAGTAAAAACTAAAATGATTGAGATATTTAGTAGAATTTAAATATTTTTAATATTGTTCAATTTTCTCCCTTGCACAAAAGAAAATAAAATAAATACATTGCACTATTGAATAATCTCATTAGGTAGAGATCAGATGAGATTTCAGTATGTGGCAGTTTCTACCACAACTTAAATCAGTAAAGCATTTTTCATATCTTTCAGTGTGCCTGTTATTTTCCAGCGCATGCATTTTTTTTTCTCCAGTAGTTGATGTGTGTTATTTTTTAGTGCGTGCATTTTCCACTGTTGTAGTTGTCTTTCATTTTCCAGTGTGGTACTTGTCTTTCATTTCCCTGTGCATTTTCCAGTGTGGTACTTGTCTTTCATTTCCCTGTGCATTTTCCAGTGTGGTACTTGTCTTTCATTTCCCTGTGCATTTTCCAGTGTGGTCCTTGTCTTTCATTTCCCTGTGCATTTTCCAGTGCTGGTCTAGAAAGAGGTGTCTGCTTTTTTTCCAGTGCGTATTTCCCTCTGTTGTATCCGTCTGTCATTTTCCTGTGCATGCATTTTCCATGTCAGTAATTTTCATGGTGTGCATTTTCAGCATCCTGTCAATTGGTCAGTTTTACCAAAGTGATGTCAGTGTTGCTGATGATGACAAGGAGTTTCAGCTGCAAGGATGACCTTTCCACTGAAGACTGTTTTTAAGTGAGTGGGGCATCTGTCAAATGGTCAGTTTTACCGAAGTCACATCAGTATTGCTGATGATGAGTGGGAAGTTCCAGTTGCCAGCATTACTTTGCCACCAAAAAATTAATACTGTAAGCAAATGGGGCAGGAGTGAATTAGTTTCATCAAAGTGATATCCGGCAATTGGTCAGTTTTAATGATGTGATTGATGTCAGTGCTGCTGATGATTAGAAGGAAAACACTGATATGATACAGCCACCTGTGATAAAAAAACAATACAAGTTTTAACCTAGGAAAATAATATGTAATGCAAATGCATGTTTGGTGCTTTGAAATTAAAAACTTGTCTACCTCCAACAAAAACAAACAATATACTTCTAGCCTGCATTGCAAACTGAAAATACTGACCAGAAGAATAAACTGCTATGAGAAAATATGACATGAAACTGGCATTAATTTGCATATTTCTACAAGCTTTGGGCTTAAACTGGCATTAATTTACATATTTCTACAAGCTTTGAACTTAAACTAGCATTAATTTACATATTTCTACAAACTTTGGGCTTAAACTGGCATTAATTTGCATATTTATACAAGCTTTGGGCTTAAACTGGCATTAGTTTACATATTTCTCCAAGCTTTGGACTTAAACTGGCATTAAGTTCCATATTTCTACTATTTCTACAAGCTTTGGGCTTAAACTGGCATTAATTTACATATTTCTACAAGCTTTGGACTTAAACTAGCATTAAGTTCCATATTTCTACTATTTCTACAAGCTTTGGGCTTAAACTGGCATTAATTTACATATTTCTACAAGCTTTGACCTTAAACTGGCATTAATTTACATATTTCTACAAGCTTTGGGCTTAAACTGGCATTAATTTCCATGTTTCAACAAGCTTTGGGCTTAAACTGGCATTAATTTACATATTTCTACAAGCTTTAGGCTTAAACTGGCATTAATTTACATATTTCTACAAACTTTGGGCTTAAACTGGCATTAATTTACATATTTCTACAAACTTTGGGCTTAAACTGGCATTAATTTACATATTTCTACAAGCTTTGGGCTTAAAATGAAGTCTCATGTTCGTTTGAGAAGACAAGGGCCGATGCAATACTTTAATGATGCCTACGTAACTGAAATTTACCACGCTCAAAGAGAAATCAAAGTGATGAAGATCATGACAGTTCTGTGATTCTCTGACTTATATTTTGGTCTAAATTACAGAATCTCAAAGTTTTCAGACTTTGGTTTCAGTTTCATGCTCAAAATGTTTCAAGAATTACAAGTCTCTGCAGTCTCAGCAGGTATCATGTACTTCACAAAAAATGAGCCACAAAGATGGACAGAAGTATTAAGAAGCTAATATTCATTCATGGCACTGCATTCAAAGGTTAGTGTAGACTGATTTATTACTTTTATTTCTTTTCTTCAGGAATGCTGGTGGAAGGGTCTTGAGCAGCAGAGAAGGCAGAGTGGAAGTGGGGGGGGGGGGGGGGTATTTAGAGTGGTGAAGAACTCCTAGTCTAATAAAATCAGCTCTTATGATAGAAAGCTTAGGGAATCATTGCATGAATACTGTCAACAAAGGATACCGGCTGAACATGCAAATGAGAATAACAATATATATATATATATATATATATATATATATATATATATATATATATATATATATATATATATATATATATATATAAATGATTCATTAGCATGTTGCCTTCAACTGGGAAAGAAAAGAAGAAACAAAGAAAAAAGAAAGAAAGGAATATTACTGATGGAATCTCAAGACCTGGCTCTTAAGATCAATAAGGTTTGCATGAGTATGAAAATCTAAGACGTTTCACCAATGTGCAGAATGATAGCATCACAAGTCACAAAGCAGCAAGTTTACCAAGCTGGCTGAGAGTGACCACAAAATGTGGCATTACAAACTATGTTGATAAATTGAAAGCTGTCTCAGAAATATAAACAGCATGCATAATCAGGAGGTATGATCAAAAGTGGTGGTAAACATCCATACCAACCAAACTATGATACCACAGGTTCTCAAACTCAGTCCTGATGGAAAAGATAATATAATTATTGCAGTTCCATAGGACTCTCACTTGAAAAACAAGCAAAACAATAAACAAGCAAAATACACTAACCTGGTGAAACAACTTTAAAGGGTTTGGATAATGGAAAGAGATCATATCAAAAGTGGGGGAGATAGGAGCACTTATAAATTTGGAGACATCCTGAAGAAGGAAAGAACGACACTGCAGCCTGACATAATCTACATGACACCTTATTTAGGAAAAATAATTAATAACTGTATTCAAATTTTGTTGGCAAGATGCTGCCAAAATATGTGGTCTTTTGTCTTGAACTTTCTATTGACGTGAAAACAGCAGCTGGAATTGGGCCAATCAATGCTTAGAATGGCCTATTATTCATTTATAAAAAGGTACTCTTTGGGCAGGATGCCCAGGAATTGTGATTTTAGATAAATACTAGAGCTATCAGTAATGGCCTGGGAGATAATGGATATTCTGAGGCCATTCATTTCCTAAATGATGACAGGGAATGCTGGAAGTTATACCCCTTCAAGATCTCATAAATAAGTAGCTTCATGCCAAATTTGGTTAATCCAAGAATCCTTGGTAAAGTAATGCTACATAAACAAAAGTCAGGAGGGTGGACAATTAGGGCCCATAACTCTTGTAAATGTCTTGGAACACTAGAAATCAACTCGTGCAAGGTTTTATCAATATTAAGGTGTATGCTAAATTGATTTGAAATCCAAGCATCATTTGAGATGTTATGCTACAGAAACTAAATTTAGAAGGATGGGAATCAGGGTCCATAACTCATCAATATGTTGCTATGGAATGCTGGAAATTGAAGTAATTCAAGGTCTCATCAATACAAAGCTGCATGCAAAACTATGGTTGAAATCCAAGAATCTGTGGTAAAGTAATGTTGCAGCAATAACAGCCAGGAGGACAGACAATCAGGGGGTATAACTCCTGTAAATGAAGTCATGGAACACTGAAAATTAAACTCGTTCAAAGTTTTATCAATATAAAGCTACATGTCATATTTGGTTGAAATCCAACAAACCTTGCTAATGTTATGCTCTAGAAACCAAAGTCAAGAGTCCAGAAATATCAAGGAACTGAGGCATAACTCCTGTAAATATAGTTGTGGAACACAGGAAGTTGAACTCATTTAAAGTCATGTCAATGTAACAATGCACATCCAATTTGATTTAAATCTATCAAACCCTGGTAAGGTTATGTTGTGGAAACCAAAGTCTGGAGGTCAGGTAATCAGACGACATAATTTCTGTAAATGAAGTCCTGGAACACTGGAAATTGAACTCATTCAATAATTTATCAATATAAAGCTGTATGCCAAATGGTTGAAATCCAACCATCCTCAGCAAAGTTATGCTGTCAAAACCAAAGTCAGCAGGTCAGGCAATCTGGATTTGGTTTGGTGGTTTACAGCACAGTAACTCGTGAAGTTTATTTAGTGCAAAAGCAATTGGAGTGAAGTGTCTTGCCCAGGGACACACAAACTGACCCAGTCATATCAAATGGTAAAATTCGAACCTGCACTATTTTGGATATCAATCTGGCATGCTAACTACTAAACCATCACACAAACAGGGACCATAACTCTTGTAAATGATGATGTAAAAGACTGAAAATCAAACTACTGAGAATTCACAATATAAAGCAGCATTAAAACTTTGATTAAAATCAAATAATTCCCAGTAAAGCTATCCTTTGGAAACCAAACTGTTGATAGTGTGATGGTCAACAGATAGACAACATGATTACTATATAGGGCTACATCAACTTCATTGAGTGGGTATGTATGTATATTTAATGGCAAAACAATATTTGCTACCATTATATGGCACCAATTAAAAGTGAAGTTCTGAAAATGTAAAAAATGAAGAACTGCACAAAACACTTTAGATAAACCCACATGAATACATGAGGAAAAACAAAAAGTAAACATGCTAATCCTATCAAATGTGTATACAAAATAAAATATGACGGTAACAAATATAACATTCTTAAAACATATGCTTCCCTGAGTGGAGCCCTAATAAGGCTGATGTCTTGTAAGACACCGACTTATATGTGGAGACCATTCAATTGTATGGCACTAAGATGTCATAATAATCTTTGGAAGTGAACTTTACACAGCCAGGTTCCCTTTTAAAAGATATTTTGTTTCAAGCCACTAAGAGTGTTAAAGCATTTCATAAAGAAAGAAAGGAACGTGTGTGTGTGTGTGTGTGTGTGTGCCTAATGATGCAAGGCAGATGATGACACAAGAGTGAGCATCAAGAAAATGAAAAGGAGAACCCAGACTATTAATAAATTGCCATGGACCATGTGACAAAGACAGATGGCATTTTAATATCCCTTTGGCAACATCATTACCTTAGAAAATGGGTTATGAAAAGCTGTAGGTCCATTAGAAGGATAGCATGGAGTCAAATTTATTGTTGCATCAGATTTGTTGAAATCTAGAGAGGTGACCCATCAGCAGAACTAAGAGCCTTAATTATCTGATGCTGCATCACAAAAGACATGACAAGTTCATTTCTGTGCAATGTTTAGCATCTAAGGACAAAGGGCTTACTATTTGCGTTATACCTTATCATGTCCATTTTCATTTTGTAAGTAGGATATTGCCACTGCTGAACCAGTCCAATTATTTGCAATTTTCATCTATTCAGAAGGTGTAAAGCAATACATAAAACTCTTTAATTTGTAGATATTTTAATGTAAAGGAAGAATTAAATGATTTTATAAGCAATATTTGAACAACAAAAATTAACTCAGCTGTAAGTGGTCAGCAAAGTGGGAACCTCTTCGTTGGATTCTTTACTAATTTCTACAAGTACTAATGCATGATTGTAATGTGCTAAGAATGAAGTTTACACCTCTACTGTCGAGGTTTTTCTAAAATCACTTGCTGATAAATAGAAAAGATTTTTATTTACACTATTTATATTTAGGCAATGATGTTGTTATTCAAATCTAACAATGACTGAGCTCCAATATGAAAATTAGATGCATTTATTTTATTTATGTCAAAACCAAATATAAACTGTCTCTCCTATATCTATACGTATTTACATTAAATCAAAAAATCATGACATACATACATGCATACAAATATACTTACATACTCATTTTTAATAACATAATTATCTAAACTATACTTTAACAAATATTATGCTGATATGCCAAAAACTGTTTACTTTGCCCCTACAATGGTAACTCATAAAACAAAAATTTCACCTTTACAACAGATGTCCAACAATGGAAGTAAAGGAAATGTGTATGACAAAGTATGAAATATCAATACTCTGTCAATCTAACTTTGTATAGATCTATATGTACATGTATATTCCAACCAGATCAAGTAGTTGATACAGTTTTAACAGTACCATTATTCATCCATTTTATGCAAATCCAACTATTACTGTCTGTACTCACTTATAAGTCAAGTCCAACTGCAAACTGCACAAACCCAGATCTGCCATCACATAATGTGCTGTCAGACCTGGGTCCATGCAGTTTGTTAGGATTAATCAGTAGAACAAACAACATAGATCTTGATCTACCAAAAATATTATGTGACAGCAGATCAGGGTCTATGTTTTTTGCAGTTGGACTTCACTGATAAGCAAGTACAAGCACAAGATTTATGGTCAACCACTCACAAAAGGACTTCATTTTTTGTAACACCATTTTGATTGATCCTAAAACTCAAGCTCAAGTGTTTAATAATCTCCAAGCCTGATCTGCCATTACATAATATGTGCTTGCAGATCAAATCTGGCCCCACAGTCATGAAACTGTTTCAGCACAAAAACTGAACTCATGCTAAAATTTCCACACTTTTAATCTTCTATACCTTTACTCTGGGAGATGTAAGAATCACTGTAATTTTGGTTTTATTTCATTGTTTGTATCCCAACACACATGCCAAATTTCAATGACTCTATGTTTTTAATTTTGGAGTTTCAAGTCTGCGTTTGATTTTTGTGCTCCAACAGTTTCATGGCCTGGAGATCATAAAACTCTTGAGCCTGAGTTTAAGCTTGAGATTTTCTTTTAACCAATTAGAAATTATGTTACTTTGAAAGCTAATTACTGACTAGATGACAAGGAAAGCTTGACCATCAACTCAAGTTCAGATTTAAGATCTCCTGGTCAGAATATATGGTGTACACTTGAAATAGTAAGAACAAACAGCATACACCATGATCTGCTGGCCCACTATCAAGACAGATTGCTGTTCAATTATAAACAAACAATTAAGGTACAAATTAAACAGCTTAAATATTAAAGGTCAGCCAACTAATGTGATAGTCAATTGATCTGTAATGCAAGAGGTCACCCAACAAACTTAAAGTCAGCTGAAAGATTTGTCAAGAATTTGAATTCTTCTTGAATATAGTTGGCAGTGATATGTTTAAAAATAGAACCATCTTGATTACACTTAAGATCAGGATGAACTATAAAAAGTAATTTCTGAATAAAACATAATATCCACATAATATTGTTACACTGGAATATTATAGGTAAGATATGTATTGTTTATGCTGTTTTTATCAGTTCTTTTATGAGACTTTCTAACTTTTAATATAGTCTCATAGCCCTTAAGACAAAAAGAACCATACTGGACAATATAGGTGTGACAAAAAGAACCATACTGGACAATATAGGTGTGACAAAAAGAACCATACTGGACAATATAGGTGGATTCTGGATGAAAAATTATCATAAATGCAAGCTGCTGCCATATATACTTACATATAGGTGACATCCAACTGCAAACTGCATACACCCAGATCTACAAGCAAATCTAGGCCTGTGTAGTTTGTTATGAGAAATCAGTAGAACAAACAAAATAGACCCTGATTTACAAGTGCATTATGCAATGGCAGATCAGGATCTATGTTGTTTGCAGTTGGACCTGACTTATAAGTGAGTATACATGGTACATATAAACAAGGAAAACCAATTTTAAGAGAAAATGCAGGTAAACTAAGATCAATATTAATGTAGCATTCTAATAAAAAAGCTTTAACATACATTAAATATGTTGCTTCTGAAGAAGCATCCTGAGTATAGTTATACATCTGACTGTTGAGGCCCTTTCTAAAGATACCTCATCATTTAAGCAGTTAATCAATGGAACATTCTTAGACTCTGGACTTGGAGGGTGCTATAGAAGTTCCATTCCTTGGATGGATGAAATAGGAAGTTCAGTAGAGATTAAAGGACAAAACATAATAAACACTGTGAGGTGGCATCAAAAGGTAATATCGTAATCCCTAAAACCTTTCTGTTTCATTTGCTAAAGCTCCCACTAAATAATTTCCATCAGTAGCCAAAATTATGTCAAAAATCTAAATTTTGTCAGTAATCAGAACATGTGTCTCTCTTTACAATGGACAAAACAGGAAGAAGCTGAAGTCAAAATAGATTATTTCATAAAATTTAATAGACATCTGAGAATATTACCATGGTAGACAATTTTCTCTACTGCTAATGTTGGCTGGTTGATTGCTTGGGCTTTTATGGCACTTTAAACACATTAGTGGCTGTAACAAGCCAAGGAAATGGAAGCTAGTCATTTTCCAATGGAAACACTGTTGCAGCCAACCCAGGCTGGACTGGGTGAGTATCAAACCCGTAACCCTTGGATTATGAGTCTAACAACCTGCCAAATGAGCCATTGTTGCACCCTCTACTACTAATGGGAATGCAGTTAAAGGTATTAGCTTCTTGCATAAAGATATATCTCACTTATTATGAATATTTAAAATAAGTGACAGACAAAAACTATATATTGTTTAACCAGAGCAACATCAATGACTCTCCACTGCAAATCTCCTTACTTTTTACATATTACTTTTCTTGTAAAACAGTGTAATTTTACTCCATCTATGTACCTCCTCCTTTTCAAAACTACTAATGATCAAACCATCAATTTGTGACATATACTCAAGTGTCTTCTGATCTCAAATATTTCACTGAAATTCAAACTTTAGTAAATTACACCTTTTTATCCTCTCACAGGGTCCCCAGAGGAGAAAGGAAAAATAATACCCCTTGTGCACATGACTACCAAATGAACAAGTAATCTACCCACTTCCACCTAGTGGTTTTTTCGAGACAGTTACTGACAAATGAACACACAGACAGATGAAGGATATAAAAGTATCCCATACACTTTTTAAAATGCATTTAGGAATAAAATGATGTGATAATAAATGTCATATTACCATCATGAGTCTGTTTTAGTTTGTATCTCTAATGAACAACTCCATTAGCATTTTGAACTGCCCTATCCGCATGCTTCAAAATCAGGTCAAATTGACGAATCAGCTCTTTTTCAAAGCCTTATTCACAAATTCTTCCTCATGCCACACAACTAAATTTTAAAACTACCTATGATACACATATAGCTGTATGTTGAATCATCTTCTTCCTGATCAGATTCAAGAATCATATTTCTCTGTTCCATACTTGCATGTAATGTCAAGAGTGACAAGCAATTCTAAATACATGTAGGTTTTCATACAGGTAAATGCACACCCTCAAATGTTACACTGAGCATGAAAATTGATCATAATATTAAATATTATCTAACTAAAGATATCAAAATCAATCTATGAGCAGTATTATTACATATGATGTGTTTTTAACATTAAAAAATACATATTTATATTTGAAACTATGCCTGAGCGCTGTTGTCCCAAAATTGATAGGTACCAATTAATTCTGAAGAAAAATTTTATATTCAAGAAATTAATTTTGCAATTACTTTACCTGGAAGGAAGCTAAAGTAACAAGAATTTCAAGATTATCTTCATTCTGAATATATGCATAGATTTAATTATTGTACAACCAACAAATCTAACAGAATCTTTCAAATCCCCCAACAGACATGTAAGCCGAGTCTGAATTCTACTTCTGCTGCAATTGGATGGGGAACAGGGAAAACTAGAGCTAGCAGTAATGGGTACATCCAAGTTTGGGGATGGGCAATCAGGGGCCATAACTCTTCTAAATGATGATGTGGAATGCTGGAATCCAACTGATTTAATGTCTCATCAATATAAAGGTGCACAAGACTGAAATGCAATATTCCTCAATAAAGTTGTGCTGCAGAATGCAAAGTTAGTAGATATGGCAATTAGGGGCCACAACTTTTCCAAATTATAATGTGGAACACTTATTATTTCACTCATTAAAGGCCTCATCAACATCAAGCTGCATGCCAACTTTGGTTGAAATGAAACAAACTTTAGAAAAGTTATGCTGTGGAAACCAAAGTCAGGAAGATGGCAATTTGAACCATAACTCCTGTAAATGATGTCGTGGAATGCTGGAAATCAAACTCACTCACGGTCTCATCAATCTGAAGCCACATTCCAAAATCTGGATGAAATCCTAAAAATGTTGGTGAAGTTATTTTGCGAAACCAAGGTCAGAAGGATGAGCAATTAGGTGCTAAACAACCCTTCTAAAGCAGACTAATCCTATATAAAGCAGATGCAAGTGTAAGAGACAAAGTTCATATCAAACTGCATCAAAAAAATGTTCTTGAGCTATGCCAGTTACAAGCAACATCCCTTGCAAAGATATGAAGTTACTGTTAACGGCCATAACTCTATCCTAAATGGAGTTGACAAGACAAAACCCATAAAAGGCACATTTAGATACACTCCAAACTGCATCAGAATATATTGCATGTTTCTTCAGCTATTCTGGTACAAGGATCTACTCTAGTGGTGATGTAATATGGATAGAAAAAGGGCAATAACCTATTCTGGTTACAAGGATCTACTCTAGTGGTGATGTCATATGGATAGAAAAAGCACAATAACTTTATCAAAACTGGACCTAAAAAGATGAAACCTTTAAATGGTTCATTACATGTAATAATCAATTCACCTACTAAATGTCATTTAATTATGTGTAAGGGTTGCCAAGCTATGCTGGTTACAAGAAGTGTGAATGGATGGATAGGCGAACGAATGGAAAAGGTGATTACTGTAGGGTTCCTACATTTCAATGCAGGGTAAATTGTAATGCACAAATACTGAAATCGTTCATCAAAATTTGGCATGGTGAAAGCAGTTCAAGAAATGTCACTTTTCCCTCTGGTCTGAGAGATTTTCAGACAGCATTTGAGGTTGATTTCTGCATCATGGTATGAATGGACTGGAATAATAAGCTTTCTCTCCTTGGCATCATTTATCAAAGCCCTCCATTCTTCATTTGTCTGCAAGAAGTAAGAATATACCATATTTCTCCAATGATAGGCACATTCTTGTCGATAAGCCCACCCCACGTCTTTTCAAACGTTTGACAAAAAATTACAAAAGATGTGCTTATCTGTAAACAAGCCTGCCACCTACTATTTGAAACATTTAAAAGGCTGGCACCATGAGTTTTTCACAGAAGAAATCAAGTAATAGTAATTAGTAAATTTATGTACAGCCATTTACATATCAGATAAAAGAAAAATGTTACAATCTCAAAGTTTCACAAATCTGTTTATAACATGTTTCTGCTGCTAATCTGTACAGCTTGTAAATTTATCTGCAAGATTAACTCTGCACTATTTTTTCTCCAAAATGTATTCCTCCTTTGGTAAATATGATCATGTTATATTATCTCAAGCTACAATATTTTTAAGATTAAAGGCACTGCATCACTAAAGAGATACTGGTCAGATTACAATTTGCTTCTTATGAGGATGAATCGGCTCTTTTTCAAAGCCTATATCACACATTTTTATCATGCCAACATCTTCATAAAGTTTAAAACCATGATATCCATCTGGCCCTATGTTCCTTTTCAATTAATGTCTATTTGATCTAAGAGTCAAATATCAGTGTTTCAATCCTGCATTTAGACGCATCTCTGTGTCTTATACTACAATCAAAATGAGACCGATTAAGACTTCAGACCATGATGATAGTAACAACAAAATCAATTTCCAGAAAGAAAAAAAACTGCATCGCCACGAACTTCCTTGTCTGGGTCACCAATCAGTATTACAGATCTTTTTTTATCCTCATACACATAGCAAACGAAGCAGCTATCAATACTCCACAAATTACCAATTATGTGCCTCCTCTATCAGCTGACATGGTTACAATTTGAGAAAATATAATTAAAACAATCTTTATTTTTCCACATCCACTTAAAACTGTCATTCACGTTTTGTACATTTGACCTTCTGATCCCACTCCCTCAGGGACAGAATAAAAAACAATATTCCTCTTGCATATGGATACCATATGAACAAGCTAGCCACCAAGTTTGGTCAATTTCCAACCAGCAATCTAGGAAGCGATAGTCAGGGACTGATGGATGGATCACAATATTCCCAATACTAAAGTGTGGGGACAAATACAAAAAAAGTGGAAATACTTTCATTTTTTCATCCGAGGTAGCATTAGAGTTCAAAGGCAACCATCAAAATTTTGACTAATTTTGATAGGGATGGACAGATCTCAAGGTAAATTTTAGGCCCAATTTTTTTATAAAAAAAAACATAAAACAACAGGAAACACAAAAGGTCTACCTGAAGAGATTCTATGTCCCCAACAATGTAGCAAGCACACTTGGCCCTAGTCAAAGCCACATTCATTCTCTGTCTACTGCCCACAAATCTGAAATATATAAATAAGTAGGTTAGAGAAACTCCCACTCTGGATACTGGATAAGTTATAGGAAAAATACACATTTTGTGTAGTTTCAGTTTTATAAAATGCATATGCCCAGAACTAGAAAGAAAGGATAATGTTTAGCAATTTTCTGAATTTCCAGTCTTAAGAACATTGCATGATCTTATTACATGTTGACAAATTTAGCTTTCTTGTAAAACAGAGCAAATACATTGATGTTTGTTCTGAATATATCAATATTTCTGTAAAATGACTTTGAAGAAATTAATTCTTTCACATTTGTAGACTTTAAAATGTAAGTTCTGCAGTATAGAATAAAAATAACTTCACGGTTCAAACTGTTACAACAGAAAATTTGGATAGTCTCCAGTAACAAAATAATTCAAATGGCCATTTAAAACCTGGAAAATATGAGCAAATTATTTTCTTAGAGCCTTCAACTGGTACACAATGTAGCAAAAAATGCACTGTAAAAATGGAAACTCTTGAAAAAGAATATAATGGTTCATATTCATTTTATATACAATTTGTATGGAGTAACAAGAAAAATTATGTGCAAGACACCAGTGTACATCATTCAAAATCAACTAGAAATGCGTTCAAAAAGCAAGAACAAGCTTCCACTCTCCTTTTTTGTATGACCATGCACTCAAATGCCCATGAGACCCTGACACTAAATAAAAAAACCAAACAAAAGTCAATAAAGCCTGAATTTAGGTCACAGTGGGCAACTTTCATGGGGTGGTGTTGTACTCACCAAGACACATTCAGACACAAAGTTGCACGCATCTGTTGCAAATATTGCCTGACAAAATGACCTTAACAAAAGCTCTCATAAAAGTTACTTAAAACTGTGGTCAACAAGATGCTTTTACGTGCAAAGTTGCATGACTCTAGGGTTAGCAATGCTGAGAAACTGACCTAATTGCAAGATGTAAACAAAGTTAATGAGCATGGAATTTAGATCACAGCAAGTTACTTTTGGTAAGATGGTGTTATACTCACAAAGACATGTCTACATACCAAGTTACATGACTCCAGGGTTAACAATCCCTGAGAAACTGACCTAAATACAAAACTGAAGCAAAAGTCACTGAAGCATGTTACCGTGACTTGCATGTGACAAGATGTTGTACCCTCCAAGATGCATATAAGCTGAATCACTCTGGGGCTAATATTGCACAAAAAACCTGACCTAAACCCAAAACTTAATGATGGATGGTATGAAAGATGGATAGATGGAGAACTGGATGGACAGACGGAGAGACAAAGATAATGCTGTATGATCCTTCCTTCCTTCCTCACCTGTGGTGTTTACGAAAATTTGTTTGATTAATGACATATCACACACAATCTATTGAATACCATCTTTGTGTTAAGCCCTACCACTATGGAGTCTCTATGCCAGGTTATCACAGCTGAATTTGTAGATAGGACAACTGAATCCATAAACTGTAACTGCCTATCGAGATTCAAAAATTATAAAATCCATTTCCGTCTACACTCGCGTATAATCACGGTCCAAATGCAAACAACATAGACCCTGATCTGCCATCACATAATGTGCCGGCAGATCAGAGTCAACGTTGTTTGTTCTACTGAATAGTCCTTACAAACTGCATAGGCCCATTACACGACGGCAGATCTAGGTCTATGCAGTTTGCAGTTGGTATCGGCTTATACACGAGTATATATGGTACTTATTACAAAAAATAGACAGGTGACTGTACAATATCTGTTTTAAATCTGCAAACAGATAACACTAGAAATGTGTTCCTGGAGAATGAATGATCCACTGCAGTGGCATAAATGTAAAATGTAACTAAGTGTACTGATAGAGAGACATAAAGACAGTGGACAAACAGACATACAGAAGGACAGGCATGGATAAAACTTTTTCCATTCCACATTTATGGCTGGGCAGAAGAAGTTATAATAGAAAATCCCTACCCAATGGTCCCTGTAGGGTTTTTGGCTCGAACACAGGACATAATGATGACACATTTTTCTCTTCCCTGGAACCCATCTACTGTTCCAACCTCAACATCTCTAATATTGCTGTCGATCAGAATAAACACTTTTATAAAAAGATCAATGTAAAAAAAATTTGTATTAAAACCTGAAAAGTTCTCTTGAAAATGAAGACAATACTACTTCTGAGGAAAAATAATCGCTGATGTCAGTGTAAATTAACTTGTACAAGATTGATACAATAAAAAGAATAATTATGAATGAAATAAATAACTGAAATTTCTTAAATGGAAAAAATTAAACATCATACGTTCAATGACAATTTTGTTGTAATCATCTGATAACTTGCTATGTCCAAACTCTGTCATATGAAATGCAATTAAAGTGTGAACAGATAAATGGGCACAAAGACTGACAAAAATGCAATCCATCACTGAATGGCAAATGCATGAAGCATGCCACAGCACCTGTGCATGCTCTAAAAAGCACTCTTTTGATTATCTTGCAGGTAAGCCTGTGTAATCGCATATCACTCTTGCTAGATATTGTGTGCACATTGCTATGTATATTTAATCTAATAAATTGCTTGTTGATATTACTGTTACTTACAGTTTTGATTTCACTTTCTTTCTGTTACATATTTTTTAAGTCCTAGAGTCATAACAACATATGGGTGATATAACATATTAGTGACAACAGCATCTAGCAATCTGACCAAACAGCATACTGAAAAATTATCAATCATATGATAAAAATATATATTAATTAGAGTACCATGAACAGCACAGTATACATATGCCCTATGCTGAATTGTTCTCTACTTAGGCACTAGTAAGGCATAGTTGACTCGGGAGATTATTGACCAATATGTTTTCAATCAAAATGATTGTTATCGCTTTTTTTCAAGGTTTAATTCTTAACAATCAACTAGATTATGTCAGATAGATTGAACTGGAAAAGATCTTACTACAGTGAAACCCCATTACCTTTGGTCAAAGTATCCAGTCTTGGACTAAACTTACTGTCCAGAAACCATTATTTTCTTATTAGACTTACCATGACCATGACCTTTGACCTTTAGACCTCAGAATCTATAGGTTTCTTTACTACTCTTAAGTGCAGTCATCCACAAAATGTGGTCATGGAACTTACTCTAGAATAAACGTTATCCTACAAAACCCATTTTTCTTTGAGCCACAATGACCCTGACCTTGGACCTTTGGGACCCAAAACCAGCAAGCCTCTTTCAGTCAATATCTCTCTTCCATGCCTTAAGTGCAAGCCCTCCACAACTTTAGTCACGACATGTGGTCTAGAACTAAAGTTATTATACAAAAACCATTTTTCCTCTTGCAGTCTGTGTCCTTGAACTTTGACCCTTCAACCTCAATATCAATATGTTTCTTTCTTACCCAACATGTAAGTCATCCAAAAACTCTGATGAAGATACACAGCTGAAAACTGAAATTTTTGTGCAGAAATCATTTTTCTTATGTCAGTCCCAATGACCTTGACCTTTGACCATTTAAGCCAAAATCAATATATTTCCTCCTTACCCCAAGTTCAAGCCATCCACAAAGTTTGGTAACTATAGATATGGAGAACTTCAGTTGTTGTTCAGAAACAAATTAGGTAACAATGGGTAGGCGAATATCATAACAATATGCTCCACCTTATGGCAGATGTATAAGAACAAGTCAAGTGAGGAGCTGAGAAAAAGAAAGGTACATGTAACCCAGCATGCATGGAAATGGTATTTGAATTGATCCCTGGTTGATATACACTATTTAACCTTTTTGTCACAGAAGCTTCATTTCTGTAAAGTGTGATCCCAAAGTTGTACATATGTCTATTTGGTGATTGCTTAACAAATGGCTTCTATTAACGGCTTGCTATTTTGCCTTGGTATTGGTGTCTAATTGAATCTAAAAGTCTAATATGATCCAGTAATGTAAGCTGAACATTCAACCATTTCAAAAAATCTCCTATCTGACACTGGATAATTTACAGACTGGAAGACAAAATGAAATTGAGACAGATGCATCTTTCTTTTTGTGACATATGTGACATAAACATCATGTCCACTTTGAAAGTGAGGACAGCTATGCAGGAATTTCTGTACAAATTGTTACCTTTTTCCCAGAAGATCTTTGAGCAGTTTCTTCTGATTCTGATATGGAGCTATGATTCCTACATCACATGACCTCAGCTTCTGAGTCTGCAAGACAAACTTGCACAGCTTGACTGTGAACTCTGCTTCAATAGGATTACTCAGAGACCTAAAATAGGAAAAATTGTAGTCGAAATGTTTTGAACAGTTCTTCAACAGTTTCAGGTAGAGTCTTGAAAATCGAAGACATGGGAAAATTACACACTTTTCCTCCAACAGCCATAATTTTTATGTCTTGTTGAATTTGGAAAATGAACGAGTTCATGTAATTTTTCAATCAAAATGATTGTTATCACTTATTTGCAAGGTTTAATTCTAAACAATCAACTAGATTATGTCAGATAGATTGAACTGGAAAAGATCTTACTACAGTGAAACCCCATTACAGCATGATGTTCAGGGTCCATAGAGTGCCATCATGCTATGTAACGTGTCATCCAATATTGCAACAAGTCAGTTAATAAAAGAAAGTGATGCATGCACATCCCCATGACTTTACATATCAGGTGTGCGTGTGTGGCAGGGGTAAGCATAGGCACCAAGCTAGTTCTTCAATGGCACAGATACCATTTTTAGTAAATGCATATTAAATTGAGAAATTGTGCAAATACTATTATTGCATATTTAATATTTAATTTTAAGCATAGTACCATGTGTTGGTATATACATGTACAGGATGAATACTGTAGCTGAAGTATCAATACATGTACTCACCATCCGATGGTGTTGCATCCATAACAGTAAATCCATAATAATTCCATCGAAAATTTGCACAAGGAAGCATATGTTTTAGTAATTTCAGCAAAGATCATGATGTGTCTAAATTCAATGCAAAACAATAATCCAAAAGTAGTGCGATGAAAGATAAAGAAAATTACGGTTCAGTATGTATGCAAATGTATATATTGAGGTCATTAGGGAGTGTCTGTATACATTTCAAACTGCTCAAATTTTCTCTGCTTGATTCCATATGAATCTGAATAATGTATGTATGTAAATTTTTCAACCACAGCATGAATAATTGTCAATGAACAAATGAATCAGTTTTTGGTTGGGGCAGGAATGAAGAATATGATTCACTGGTCAATTGACTGTGTGATGATTGTCTGACAACATGTCTAAGCCAGGTGCGTCCAGAGGTGGCTTCATTTTTGTATGTATTTCTAAAGCAGTGCCCACTAATTTCAACAACTTTAAGCTGCGAGATAGACATTGATTATTAGAAATTACTTAATTATGTAGGTAAATTAACTGATTATAATTTCAGGTCAGAAACCTTTTATCTGACTACTGCATTGTTTGGTAACTGGTTGTGTATGCCAGTTCCCAGAGCAAACACGCTGGTTGACTGAGCAAATATCTGTTGGTTATTGTTTACCCTGGACTAATCAGTGATTGTACACAGTATGCTTTGAAGACGAAGACGATTTATTGGCCTTATTGATGATGATAAAAATATAATGCCTGGACTCTCATTTAAAGATGGATGTCGATCCCTATCTGAATTGCAGAGAGTGTTATTGGTGTATCCAAAATTATCCTCTCTTTATAAGCTCAATATTGCTACTACAAACCAATTTTTCTAGTAAAATATATTTCTTTGATAATACTTACCTGATCATAATACCTAAGGAGATCTACTACTAACTCTCAAATCCAGCTCCCCCCCAGCTAAAACTTTTTAGCTAATAAACTAAAAGTTACATGCCCACAAAGGTGGCAGTTAGATAGAGTGATCTCCTCTTCATACAGGGATTGGCGCCAAATTCCATGAATACTTCAGTTACTATTAGAGCGGAGTGCACACTCTCTATGTAGATGTAACTGCGGGAAGGCTGGGAGGGTATATGTGTATTATGATCGGGTAAGTATTATCAAAGAAACATATTTTCCTATAAAAAATTGGTTTCTTTTTCAAATATGTTATTCGATCATAATACCTTAGGAGAATAGGTAAGAGATGGAGGGAGTTACATCCCCTTACCCTGGAGAGACCACCTCTGGTCCCCTAAGGTATGTGAGGCAGCTTATCGATATATAACCTGACTGGAGAGTTGATTCTATATGCTGGGGCATGGCTTCTGAAATGGAAAAATTTTCCACCAGTAAATCCAGCGGGTAATGAGCTGGGTAGTTATCTTGTTGCACCACGGCGGTAGGCAATACCAGGTCTAGCTGAGTCTTTTGGGATGCAAGATCTCTGAGGTAAAAGCTGGAGAAAGTTCACTCCGACCTCCATCCCACAGCTTGTATAGTGTCAGCTAGGGAACAATTTCCATCGAATGCAATGCTTGTTGTGAGTTATAATCTACAAAAGGCAGAAAACTTCGTCATCGAAAGAGAGGAACCAAAAAAGTTCGAAAATTATAGATGGAGTATACTTCCCTTTAAAGAGAAAACTCTTCCAACTTGCTTTAATATAGAATAACTTCCAGAGTACCTGTAGGTTGGTTTGTGAGGCCTCTCTTCAGAGAGAGTGCATGATTCGGCACAAGAAGAAGTAGTAACTGAAGTATTCACTGGTTTGACACCAATCCCTGTATCAAGGGGAGATCACTAACTTCCACCTTTGTGGGCAGTTAACTTTTAGCTTATTAGCTAAAACGTTTTAGCTGGGGGGGGGGGGCTGGATTTGTGAGGCAGTAGTAGTATATTTGAAGAAGAAAATCAGAGTCAGATGAAATAATTTCTATTATCTTATATTGAACACTGTTTTGAAAATGGGGTATCCTTCTTTTGGGGGATGTCCCTGAGGTGTTCCTTTATTTTCACTTGAAATTCCATTTTGGTCTCACCTTATTTGCCCCATGTGTAGCAGGTGAGTAAATAAACAACATTATGTTTGATACAATGACCTCTTGATTCAAATATATTTGAGATTTGTACAAGTGCTTTTAAAGAGTTTTTATTTTTCCATTTAAATTCAAATAGTGCAACTTACATTACAATTCAGTACTTTATTTGCAAATGATGTACACATGAAAGAGTTTTTCTGGCCTTTTGATACTCATCTGCTCTGTTGAGTGTGTGGGTTTAGGTCATGCTGGTTAGTTATTTTGAGGTTACACATAAGATCTTGTTCCACGAGGGCTCAAAATCTGGACAATTCATAATCCTTAGGGGTAAATTGACCTCACGACATCTTGCTATTTTACCTTTCAGGTTGCACTGTTGGAGGTAGTCAGTTATCTTTTGTAACTTGACACACTTGGATAGGATTTTCCTAGTGTGTTTGTAACAAGGGGAGTAAGTGGTTAGGAAGTAGTAAATGCTTTAGCTTTGGAGTTCACTAATTGGGTCGTCCAGTTCTTAGTGACATCTCTTCTAATAACTGTTTTTAGTAGAGGAGCTAGACAGAAGTGCTGATGCACTTTCGTTGAGACTCAGTATGCTTTCAGTATATTTGGGATCTATTAGATTGGTAGCACGCAGAGGGTTGCCTTCACTTCCAATTAAGTTAAAACTAGAAGAAGGTACTGCCTGAAGGAATGTGCAAGTGTTCTCTCGTATTTGCTGGGGTGATGTAGTCACCCCCTGTCCCTGACTGTTTTTTTTATCCTTGTAACTCATCTGAGGGAAAAATTCTGGTTGATACATTGGTCCAACTGATCACCATGTCTAGTTGGTGTGAAGTTTACATACCCCCAAGCAGCCAGTGCAGCCACCTTTTTGGCCATGTGACACAGCACAGTTGGTTGGCAGTAGGCAAACAATTCACAAGCCAAAGGTCTGCAGTTGGTGCACTTGTGTCAAATGCTATTATCTTTCAATGCAGCCAGGATTCAACTGTCATTAATGATATAAAAACCAAAATATAAAATTTTTGGTTGGGTGGGGATAAGAGAAGAGGTAGCTAAACAACTCTAATTATTTTGTGAATAATAAAGGCTTTGTATTCTGTTAGTGACTTCCTTGTGCGATGCTGTCATTATGACAAATAAGTGACATCACAGTAATTGACATCAGTCTCACAAAGTTATGGGAGAAGCATGGCTTCTACAAGAGAGTTAAAAATTCCAGCAAAAAAGACAATGGGGCCTAGACATCCAGGTTCTCATGCCTATGTCACATGGTGAAAAAGGGGGCTGTGCCAGCTGCACCAGCTGCTACTGGGTATATAAACCTCACACCAACAAGACACAGTGATCAGTTGAACCAATGTATCAACCAGAACTTTTCCTTTGATGAGTTACAAGGATAACAAAACTGGTCAGGGACTGGGTGACTACCCCACCCCAGAAGATGGGAAGGAATGCCTCCATATTCCTTCAGGCAGTGCCTTATTCTTGCTTTATTGTTGATAGTTCAATAATAATTAGATTAATAATTACCAGCTTTTTGAAGACCTGACATCTTTAAAAAGTAAGCCAAGATCAAGTGCAGTGACTCACTAGTGACACAAATGAAATGAACATTCACAAATAGAAACTTTAAACATCTTTATTCATATAAATATAGATGTAGTGGTAAGACATTTTTTTCCTGCAAGAATACAACAAATCTTGCCAAATTATTAAATCAAGCTATTGTTCATTTTGGCACTTAAATTTTTTATTACTTCAATAAATTGTGAAATTATGGTAAAATTTTGGGAGCCACATTACCATCATGTTATGTATGAATTCATGTTATAGCGAAGTGTGCTTATAGCAGGATTTCACTGTACCATCCAACCTTCCAGAACATTTAACTTCCTTAAAAAAGCATATCTCATAGCCAGCCAAATTCTGATTATTTATCTAAGTTTTCATTTCCTGCTTACCCACTTTGAGACAGCAACTCATGCCCATCAGAAATGTCAAACAATAAATAAGGCCGCAAACATAGCCGTTGACTCCTGTTGTAAACAGAAGGGTCTGTCATGATCTTCTTCTCATAAATGTAGGAGTTAGGGAAGCTGCAGATTTCCAAATCCATCCTATACTGGGTGTTCAGCATCATCACTGGATTGATGGGGCTGTACTTAAAGTGGCTGTAGAAGCGTTCAAACAGAGACTGCCCAAACTTATTCTCTGCTGCAACCTGGGCAAGAAGAAAAGTACTTAAGAATTCTGTGCATTGCACTGATAGTAAGGTAACCTATAAAAAAAAGTATTTCTCAAAATTATCTCCCCTAGCTCAAATTTTTATATATTTATGTCACCTTTATATTAATCTTTCACATGGTGTATGTGTGTTTATTATTTGGGTCTTCTGGTTCCTTATTTCAGAAGTTTTGCTCATGAGTAAAGCACCTGAAACAGAACCAGTTTAGAAATACCACAGTACACCCCTGCCATCCAGCATCAGACAAGAGTGATATGCAAGTTCCAATACAGCTTTTCTAGAAAACACATATGGATGTCAATATGAAAACTAGAGGAGAGATTTGATTATATGTGCACCTTTAGATGATGACCATAATATGTACCAAGTTTCAGAGTGATCCGTAAAAACTGCAAGACAAGTTGCATTCATGAGATTCTGTCTTACACTGCATTCAGCTGCAGGACAAAAAGGGCAATAACTCTAACAAAAACTGTGACAGCATAGTGATTTGTTGATATGCATTGCTTCAGATGAGAGCCATAACATGCACAAAATTTTATGATGATCCACTGAAAACTGTAAAACTAGTTGCATTCATAAGATTCTGTCATATGCTACATGCAGTTCCAAGTAAAAAAACAGGAAAAACAAAAACAAAAATCACAGAGGAGCTGTGAATTGTTGATACAGTGGTCCCCCTTTTGAATGGTGGCCACCCGATTTACAGCCAGAAACCCTTGGCATTGACAAGTTCATGTTCAAAACTACCCGTACAGGACTGCAATCCACCAATGTGACCAGCATATTAATGTCAAAAATTTCAAATTTACCCCTCACAAATGGACACGTAATGGGCTTTACAGGTGGAAATATCATGCATATTTGTTGATTTCTAAATTCAACATATCAACATTTTTCCCAATATGCTATTAAAGTACCTAATTTTAATCCATACTAAGTAATCTGATTATCCTTACTGCTATGTGTTCCTGGGATGTCAGGTTTTGTTATTTTGATAATTATTGGCTATTATAACCACCAATATTGATCAAGACAACAAAAGCTAACAGCTCAGAAGCACAGTATTGTTCAGCTCAAGCTGCCATCATGTCCATCATAAGTAAAAATGGTATGGTAACCATCATGGCTTCTCTCTAATAGATTATTTAATGTATCTGAAAGGGTGCCAGACTAAAACCAGTTGATCACATGACAAGCTCACTTCCTTTGTAAACATTCAGCATTTTGTGCAATAGCTACAAATTAGTTTGTCAGTGGAATAAGTTGTTGCAAAAACTGCAAAATGTCATCAGACATTTTCAATTTAGAAGTAAAAGTGAAAGCAATTCAACTAAATGAAAAGAATGAGAATATTTTCATCATTGCTGAGAAATTTGACATCAGAAAGATTCAATGAAACATCATCAATTATACCTTCTGCAGCATTGGGAAAATGGAATGAACAGAGAATGATAGTTACAGACATGTTTGTACCCAGATTTTATTTAGAAGATTTTCAAATGATTTTGCACCATGACTGATGATTATTCATTATTATTTTAACTAACATTAACTTAAGTTTTATCACATTGATTCCATAACATGCATGTGATTTTCAATGAAAATATTTAATATTTAAGAAATTAGTTATGCTTTGCTGACTGTGTATGTAATTATTATTCGCATCTGTTTGGATCCCCCTCTTATAAGGCCACTTTCCTGCTGCAGATGGGGTGGCCTTATAAATGGGATACCACTTTATGAACATCTTCAATAATGATCATAATATGTGCTAAGTTTGAGTTATGCATCAAAAACTGCAGGACTAGTTGCATTCACAAGATTCCTCCACACACTACATTCAGCAGCAAGACCTAAAGGGCAATAACTGTAACAACCAGAATGTAATCAATGATTACATACCTCATTTCTGCTAAGCTTTTAGCAGATTCCAGCAATCATTGTGAACATTAATTATAAAACAGAATATATAAAAAAATCAGACTAAGGAAATCTGTACAATAAAATGTTGGCTCCTTTGCTAACTGAAGTTATTTTTTGCACATTTTTATCTTTATATTTTTAGAACTTAATTTTTAAGCAGCACCATATAGCCAGTATTGTGAAGATGCTGTTAAACCATGTACATACATACATACATACATACATACATACATACATACCTACATACATACCTACATACCTACATACCTACATACATACATACATACCTACATACCTACCTACCTACATACATACCTACATACATACCTACATACATACATACATACATACATACATACATACATACATACATACATACATACATACAGACTGTGTATAAAAGAAATAAATACAAAGAGACAAAGAGAACATTATTTTAGGTGGGGGACCGGGGGGGGGGGGTCAAGTGGTCTAAGGCGCTCGCCATACCGATCACTGTCATCTCACCTCTGCCTGCATGGGTTCAAGTCTTGGCTTGGCCAATGTGGTTATGTGAGAAAGCTTGCCAGTAGCTTCCTGTGGGTCGGTGGTTCTTCCGGGATTTTCCCGGGTTCTTCCTCCACCAGATATACTGGTCACCATGCATTGCATATTATGTGCTGAAAAAATGCGTTAAACCCATAAACCCAAACCAAATCATTTTATGTGGTATCAATGAAGCAGTAATATAATGAGATGGTGAAAACCAGAGAATAATTTTGTTGTTCTCTTTTGTTTTAAATCATAGTTCTTCAAATCTGCTTCAAAAGCTATTACCTTTGTACACACATAGAAGCCAGATTTTACTAGGTGAAAGTCACAGCCTTTGACTAACCTTGGAGTGACAGCGAGTGTACAGATCATGCATCAGTAATTACCTTGGTTAGCCACTAGAGATGAGGCTTCTCCTTAATAGCATGCAGTCCACTAATCTAATTCCTATACTCATTCACATGTACACTGCACAGTTAACCTGTTAAGGGTAACCTTTCACAATATACAATATATTAATATGGAAAGTTTACCAGTGAAAAAAACATATTTATTCCTACTTACAACTGCACTGGTCAGAAAGGACCATCTGAGTAGGTATGGACAAATCTATGTGGTCATGAGCTTAACACAAATACCTGACCAATTAAAGGAAAACATATAAAATAGGTCATAATGACTTTCACAAAATTTTAACCAAGTCAATGAAGCATGAAATAAAGGTCACAGAGATCTCTTTTTGCAATAAAGTTGTAATACTTATCAAGATGCATCTCCTCACCCAGTTTTATGATTCTTGGAAAGATAGTATCTGTATAGTATGCCACGAACTAATGTGGTCATGATGAGCTGTTTTTGTGTTGCGTGTGGTACTAACAGGGATTCATTTCATCATCAATTTCATGATTCTAGCATGAACAGTGCCTGAGAAATGAACATCAAAGGTAAAATTTAATTCAAGTGTTATGTATATTTAATCTATAATGTATATTAAATTTTGTCCATGATGACAAGTTGCATTTTAGATTCTTGTCACTTGTAAACAGAATGTTTACAAGTATTTGAGTTCAAGGTCTTTCGTATTTACAGTCAGACTGGGCTTTTTCCATTTTATTGCTTCACATCTTGTTGATTTTCATATCCTGTTGATACAGATCATGTGAAAATGTCTATAAATAGGGAATTGGTAAACAAATAATTCATATCCTGTTGATACAGGTCACGTGAAATTGTCTATAAATAGGGAATTGGTAAATAAATAAATCATTCCTATTTTAGATCAATCTGTGGGAATCTATTTGTAATCAGATTTTACATTGTGTCATTGAAATTAGATATAATTCGAGAGGAATTATTTATTTAATATATATTCATTGGAATTACTAAAGTGCTCATTGACTTTTGAATTAATACATTACTTTGGACTTTTGTGAACTCATTCAAAGACATTCTGGATTGTATCATTGTGTTACATCAGGACATTCAAGACTATTGCAACTCATTCAGAACATTCTATATTTTTGGCCTTGTGACAAGCCTGTCTGTGGCAGAAATCTATTCGCACTACCGTATGTAATCCAATCCTTGGCTATGCAACTTCCTGTCCATGGAAGGGAGTAGAGTGTGGCTTTGTAAATGTTCCTCTCCATTGTGTCAATTTGGCATCAGACTTATTTTCCGAACATGTGACTGTTGGGACAGTGACTTCTTTACCTATAGAAGGTATTCATTTGTTACTAGGCAATGACCTAGCTGGAGATAAGGTCGTGGTTAATCTACTTGTAACTGGCAAGCCTTGTTTAGATCAAAGAATTGATCCTATTGAAATTGAAATCCCTGATTTGTGTCCTGCTTGTGCAGTTACCAGAGCTATGGTAAAAAAAAGCTATTGAGAATGATGTTGATCATGAAATTATTCCTTTAACTGTCACATTTATTGGTCAGTCTTTTGATGAGGTCACTTTTTCTCTTAGTATTGATCACAATGATCCTCTTGTTACTACTCACTTCTCTCTATTCTAATCAGGATGACAAAAGACAATCACTAGTTGTTGAACAAGAACCAGATCCTGAGATCTTCTGTTTGTTTTAGAGGTCTATTAGTGAACTGAAGCCACACAAGTTCCAATGCGTTACTTTGTGAAAAATGGGGTCCTTATGAGAAAATGGAGACCACCTGAGGTACTGGCTGGTGATGAGTGGTCAGTTAGATATCAAATTGTCGTTCTGAGGTCATATTGACAAGAAATTCTTAGTCTAGCCCATGAAACTCCCTTGGCTGGTCATTTAGGAGTCAATAAGACTTATCACAAGATCTTTAATCATTTTTATTGACCGAAACTTAAAAGTGATGTTTCTAAATACTGTAGATCTTGTCACACTTATCAAATGGTTGGAAAACCCAATCAGAAGATACCTAAGGTTCATCTGCAACCTATTCCTGCATTTGACGAACCATTTAGCAGAATATTGGTAGATGGTGTCCTAACCTAAGACCAAGTCAGGCAACCAATATTTGCTGACCATAATGTGTACATCTACACGATTTCCAGAGGCAATTCCTTTGAGAAATATTAAACTAAAACTATTACAACAGCTTTGGTAAAGTTTTTTACACTTGTTGGCCTTCCCAAATCTGTCCAGTCTGATCAAGGGTCAAATTTTATGTCTGGAATTTTCCAACAAGTTATGCATGAGTTAGGCATCCAACAGTTTAAATCTTCTGCCTATCACCCTAAAAGTCATGGGGCTCTGGAAAGATTTCATCAAACTTTGAAGAATATGATTCGGTCATATTGTTTTGATAAAGGAAAAGATTGGGATGAGGGTGTTCATTTCTTGTTGTTTGCTGTTAGGGAATCAGTTCAAGAATCATTGGGTTTTAGTCCTTTTGATCTGGTTTTTGGACATACCGTCAATGGACCATTGAAATTATTGAAAGATAAACTTCTTTGAAAGGAATATTCAAAGACTAATCTTCTTGACTATGTCTCTGATTTCAAATATAAGTTGTCAAAGGCTTGTGAAGTAGCAACTAATCTTCACTCTACTCAGTCAAAAATTAAATTAAGGCATGACAGAAATACAAAGGAAAGGAGTTTTCAGCCTGGTGATAAAGTTCTGGCTCTCTTACCCTTACCTCAAAATCCCCTTCAGGCTAAATTGTACGGTCCTTATAGAGTTGAAAAGAAAGTAAATGATTTAAATTATATCATTAACACTCCTGGGAGGCAGAAACAGAAACAACTTTGACACATAAATATGTTAAAATAGTATTTTGACAGAGATAGCACAATTAATTATTCAATCAATTTAGCTGTACCTGTCCCACACAGTGAGGATGTAAACGATGGAATGCAATTTGACCATAGTGACTCTGGTTTAACCAAACTTTAGAATTCAGAAATATTAAACAAATCTGGACCAGACACTTTCACATCCACAACAACAGGAAAGAAAAGAGCTAAAACAGCTATTACATGAGTATGAGTACTTGATTCCTAATGTTCCTACATGAACAAATAAAATCTATCATGATGCTGATATTGTGGATTCTACACCTGTGAAGCAGCATTCTTACAGGATAAATCCTCTCAAACAGGAATATTTAAAAAAAGAAATTCAATATTACCTGGAGAATTATTTTATAGAACCAAGTAAAAGTAACTGGAGTCCACCATGTATTCTTGTGCCTAAACCAGAAAATCCATTCCGCATGTGTACAAACTAGAGAAAAGTTAACAGTGTCACCAAAATGGATTCATTTCCAATGCCAAGAATAGATGATTTGCATTGACAAAATCGAAAATGCAAAATGTCACCAAGTTTGACCTTTTAAAAGGATTCTGGCAAATTCCACTCACAGAAAGAACAAAAGAATTTTCTGCATTTGCAACTCCAGATGGACATTATCAGTACAAAGTGATGACCTTTGGAATGAAAAGTTCTCTGGCAATATTCCAACATCTTATGAACATGCTAACATCTGGGCTTATAATTGTGATACGTATATCGATGACATCATCATCTAAAATGACACCTGGGAAGATCAATTGGAAACCATTCGGAAATTCATTGATCGACTCAGTGATTGCAGAGGCACTCTCATGTGTATAGAAGTACTATATGGCTTTATTTTTTTTATATTTTGTGTAATTCAGCTGAGTGTCATTCATAAGACATCTTCCTTTGTAATTTTTATTATTATAGTATCATATGCATATTTGACAAATATGTAAAAGAAAGCTTTATTGCATAAATCTTTCTTTTTCTTTATGAAGGAATGTGTTATGTATATTTAATCTATAATGTGTGTCTAAATTTTGTCTATGATGGCAAGTTGCACTTTAAATTCTGGTCACTTGTAAACAGAATGTTTACAAACATTTGAGTTCAAAGTCATTCTTATTTACAGTTAGATGGGGGGGGGGGGGCTCCATTTTATTACTTCACATCCTGTTGATATAGGTCATGTGAAAATGTGTATAAACTGGGATTTGGTAAACAAATAATTCATTCCTGTTTTAGATCAGTCTGTGCGAATCCATTTGAGATCAGATTTTACATTATGCCATTGAAATCAGATATAATTCAAGACAAATTATTTATTTAATATATATTCATTGGAATTACTAAAGTGCTCATTGATTTTTGAAGTAATACATTACTTTGGACTTTTGTGAATTCATTTAAAGTCATTCTGGATTGTATCATTGTGTTATACCACAACATTAAATACTATTGGAACTCATTCAGAACATTCTATATTCTTGGACTTGTGATAAGGACATTTAGGATTATTTGGAATTTGATTCACAATATTGTAATTATTTCTTGAATTTCACTTTGCATTGTAGGGAAATAAATTGCTTGTTGATATTACTTACATTGCTGGTTTCACTTTCTTTCTGTTACATATTTTGAAGACCTTAAGTCGTAACACAAGTCAGTGGAGCATAAAATATGGGTCATAATGACTGCAGTGAGGGAGTAGTGCTTATCAAGATGCATCCCCTCTGAAAGTTTCATGATTCTACATAGAACAGCATGCAAAAAATTAACCTAAGCCAGTTAAATATAAAATGTGTAGATCACAGTGACATTTTGCATGGGTGTGGTACTAATAGAGATGCATAAAATGAACTAGGTTAATGATTGTAGCATCAACATTAACACAACATTTTTAAAAGTCATTGATGCATTAAATATGGATCACAGCATCCCCTCTCCAAGTTTCATGATTCCAGATATAACAGTATGTATATAAGATTAAGAAAACAAGTGGTAATGAGCTAAACAAAAGCTTAACCTCCTCCAGTAAAATGTGGAATGTAGGTCACAGTGGCCTTCTTTTGTTGTAAGGGTGTGGTGCTAACAGAGATTGATATAATCATCAAGTTTGACTATTCTTGCATCAACTGTGCTTGAGATATAAAGCTAAAACACAAAATCCATCTCAAGTCAGTGAAGTGTGAAATATGTGTCACTTCGATCCAGTTTGTGGTAAGATTGTATTACTCATCAAGATGTATTTCTTCTCCAAGTTTCCTGATTCTAGGTATCACATCAAGGTATACAGGAGGTAAAAACCTATATGGTCATGAGTTAAACATAAAAACTTCAGGTAAACCAATAAATGTTAAATATAGGTTACAGCAACCTACTTTTATTGTAAGGCTGTGGTACTAATAGAGATGCTTTAAATCATCTAGTTTGATGATCAGAGCATAAACAGAGCTTGAGAAATCACTTAAAACAACAAAACTGAACCCAACCTACTTTATTGATGAGGGTTTAGTATTCATCAAGATGCATCTACTCACCAAATTTTATGATTCAAGGTATAATAGTAAATATACAGGGTGCAAATGACATATGTAGTCATGAGCTAAGCACAAAAACTTAAGCTAGTAAAATGTGAAATGTTGATCATAGTGACCTTAATTCTTTTGTTGTAAGAATGTGGTGCTATCAACTAGTTTGATGATTTTAGCATGAACAGTGCTTAAGAAATAAACTTAAAACACAACATTTTTAACCAAAGTCAGTAAAACATGAAATATGGGTCACAGTGACCTATTTGTGATGAGGGTGTAGTAATCATCAAGATGCATCCCCTAACAAAGTTTCAGGAGTCCAGGTATAACAGTATGTATACTGGATGCCAAAAATAACCTAATTAAATGCAAAAAACTTAACCAAGAATGTACAAAAAAGGAACATTTATGTACAAAGTTAGCACCTTAGCACTCCCTAGGGGGTATGTGTGATGAAACCCACCCCAAACTGTTGTCTAGGAACTAGAAACAGGGCTCATGAAAACCATTCATCCTTCTCATTCTAAACAGTTAAAAATTGGCTGTGCCAAGTGAAACTTTACTACTTACTCATCCCTGGGCCAAGTAGCTGCAGATTTACACCTTAAGAATAAATGTGTGCTTTTTCTACTCTTGACAAGTGCTGAAGTTCAATATCACTTAATATCTAGCATGCATAAATTATTGATAATTCTGGCCTACTTGCCTAATTGTTGTTGGTCTAGAACATGTTGTAACAGAAGCAGACTTTGTTTTCTACACTGGTACCCATTGCAAGGTTCATGCAAAAATGGGTCAAAATCATGAATATATTATTTTCAGAGTGAAGACTATGGGATAAACACCCTTCTAACACATTGCCCTTAGATAAATATATAATAAGAAACAAGGTTTGTAACTCTAGATATTGCACTTTAGTCTTCAATTTCTTAATGGTATTCATGTTTGTAGTGTCACTTGTCAGTAATCTAGGTGTCATTTTAATGTCCAGAATTTTTTCTTTTCAACAAACTATCACAGATCTTTTATGAGTTAGACCTGTGAGAAGTTAAGAGCTGAGAATGTACAAATTTTGAGATTTTTCGCCTGGTTAGACAATGTTTAGCTCACCCTAGGTCACCAGTATTTTCAAGAAATCGAAAATTTCTCCACATTAAAAGGAAAACTAGATTACTGAAAAGTGTTACTGTAAACTTGAATACCTCCAAGAAACTGAGGGCTAGGTGTGGAACTGCAATTTCTCGATTTACAAACCTGGTCTCTTATTACACATTTATCTAAAATAATGTGATGGAGAAGTGTACTGTGTTGAGTAAAATGATGACATGGATGAGTAATTGTTGCAACTCACTCATCATGGGGAACAGTGCTTGGAAAACTTTTTTCCCCTGAGCCCTGTAGGAATAAAGAATGGTTGAGATGTGTATGTGCTTTTATCTCTGTGGATGACGATGCTTGGCATTGTACTATAGCTCTAGTCTACTTTGCGGGAGCAGAGTAATTTGTCTACCTGTGCATCTTCAAATAAATACCATAACATGTGCAAAGTTTCATGGAGATCCACTGAAAACTGAAACTAGGTGCATTCACAAGATTCTATCATACATTACTAAGTCAATAAAGGCAACAATAACAAAAATGGTAGACACACAGTAATTTATTGATATGCACATCTTCAGATGATAATCATAACATTTCCTAAATTTAATGGCAGTCCACTGACATTTGTGAGACAAGTTGCAATCACAAAACACTGCATCCAGGTGAAAGTAAAAAAGGGCAATAAGTCATATAAATACTGCAGAACTAGTTGTGCTGCATGAAGCTATACACTGCTCCCTCGATAACTCACGCCCAGATAACTCGTGAACCCACTTAAAACGCGGGGTCAGGCGTGGATCCCATTTTTTAAAACCAGAAAATACAACCAACAAAAATGGCCCCTATTTGTTGAAGGTACAAAAAATCACTATCAAAATTAGTAAATGAAACCTTGATATATCACTCGTTTTATTGTCAAAAACAGTGGTTAGTGCCCGGAAATTTGAATCAACATCATGAAATTTTCAACTTTTAATAAGAAGTCATATATTGTGTTAAATTTTCTTTCCACACAACATTCTCAGTAGACTATAAATAACAATATTCGACGAAATCTCGATCAATGAAAACATCACTAATACCTACTGGTGGCAACACTTTAAAAATAAATACCAATTAAATAAGCTTTGTCAAGTGAAATTTGTGTTTTAGTTCTATCTTTTAATTAGGTTTCAGTGGAATCATCACAAATGCAATATGCCCTCTTGTATTCAAACGTGAAAAATATAATTCAACTGACCCAGCTATCAGCGAGAGCGTTTCCATGAGACCTAATTAAGTGTGGACCATTTTTTTTATTTCAGACTTGCGGAAGTATTTGTTGCGTTGTTACACTCAATTAATAGCAGACCTGCTTTGTATTATCATGTTAATTACGTCTTTTGTATCAAATCACACAAAGGGGGTGGAATAGCAGAAAAGTTAAAAGGCGTGCAAATCCTGCCTGCGTAAGAGCTAGCGGTCACGGCCGTGTGTCAGGTCAACTCATTTCAATTGATCAATCGAACACTGTTATAAATATTATTATGTAAGTAATATAACTGAACAACCTGAAATTAGCCTACTCATTCACAAATGTGATCAAAGATAGTAAGGCAACCAAGACAAATGAGTACTTGGTGAATAAAGGGCTTTATTTTACAGATATGGTTCACTAGGAGAAGTGAGTTCCAGAGTTTGTATTGGACTTAAAATTTCTAACTTGCTACTCAGGGATTTCCTCAAGGATGAGAAGAAGTTTCACTGTTACTCTATATGAAATCACGACATCCATACTTTATTAATAGAACAATAAAAAAAATCGAGTTTCGATGTTGATGGTTTTACGAAAAAAATGTCTCTAGTTTTTGAAAAAAGGAATCTTGTTTAGTTGTGAATCTACAACAACAAAAAGCAGTGACATAATGGACAATGTTTTCGCTTACACGTGTTGTTGAAACTGCTTGGACTAATGTTGTTAACGATCTTTCAGAGGTTCGGTATCTTGAAAATAAAGGTAATTTATACAGAAAAGTAAACAACTACATTAGAAAAAGCTCTTTATTGACAATTATTCCCAATGTAATTATAAAACGAGTATTCAGCCATTAAACAGCCCCTTTCTCCCCCTCACCCAGTGGTTTTCTCGATGTGCAGTGGGGATGGCATCCCTTTCTTAATTTTTTTGAGGTCATTCGGTAACTGGTGCCATCGCTTATAGTGCGGTCTATGTTTTTGGACCCTGTTGTGCACGAATTATCAATGGAGAGGTGTATTACAAAAAAGGGCAATAACTCTAACATCTAACAAAAATTGCAAGGGAAAAGTTTATCTGGTGATATGCACATCTTCAGATGATAACCATAATATTAACCTAGTTTTGTTGAGATCCATACATGTATCTTCCATAAGCCTTCTGTATTCAGGGATCTTGCAAGAGTGTTCTCTCTGGACATGTATCTTTTATTATAAAATGTCACTTAAGGCAAGTTTCATTCTCAATAGGAAGATGATGCCACTGCATTGAAAGTTTTTGGTAATTCTTTCTCAAAGGATTCATCCATTTATATGTGTCATTGTTTCAAAGTATGGCATCCTCACAATGAATACATATACAAAGTTTTGATGAGCAGAGGATTAATGGTTTTGAAGAAAGTGCTTGAATAACATTGACAAAATTGCTCAGGTGTGAAAGATTGCTCCAATTACTTTTTCTTTAACTCCTAATGGATTAAAATCAAAGTACTGAGAATACTGATGGCTTGGAAGGTTTATGTAAGAATACATTAAACAAGATCAAAGGGATTAATATAACTTGTAAGATAGTGAAAACTAAAATGAATATCCCTCTAAATACAGTAATTTAAATTACACATTTTAGGTCTTTTATTTTCTTTTATTTTCTTTATCTCTTAAAGTAGAATTGCTCAAGATATATACAATATTTTGTGAAATTGTTTTAAGCAATTACCTTTGATGAGCATTTTCTATTGAGATGATTCTCTATTATTTAAGTGCTACACAGAAGCTGTCAAACTACAACAAGGAAGGTTACCACTCTGATAAATCATTTCCTCACAGGATCAGAATGATTTGTGTCCCCTTTATATCCTGACTGGCTATTCAGGGTCAAAAGGCCATAAGAGTTAAATACAGAAAGTGCTTTAGTACTTGAAACACAAAATATTCTTAGTAACCGAGAGTAGGCATCATGATGTTGGCTCTGTATGGATAAAATCCCTCAAAGTCAAAAGTCAAAGAGGGTCACACTAATATTGCAGGCAGAAAGAAAATCATGCAGCTCCTATAATTGTGCCATACCTGTGAGACAACTGTAGGAGGCAACTGCTCTGGATCACCCACTAGTACCAATTTACTGGATCCATACTGAAGGGGAATCAGGCAGTCCAGCTCTGTTGCCTGGGTAGCCTGGAAAAGGTAAGAATATGTCAAAACTGACAATAAGCATAGAAAACAGAAGACAACAGTTTCATAGAAACATCATAATGTCATGAGTGGCAAAGTGACAACACAAAATGTTTCCCCTTCACATGTACAATATTTTTTTACATCTACTAAAAATAATATTTTTTTTATCATACATTTTTAAGGCAAAACTGTCAACTTGCATCGATTTATTTCCATTCTTTGGCATGGCATTTAACAACTATTATAACACTGATAAAAAGAAGTTAAAAAGTTTACAATTATTTATGACAGTGACTGTTTATAAATGTAGCTACTACATATAATGCTTTAAACAGTATATTTGTTCAAATGAATGACTGTTTTCTTAGGAGAAAGAAAAGATTTTTATTTTCATTAACACATTTCTTGCTTGGATTGATACAGTGAACATTGTTGGGATGGAGTTACTGTAGAATCATCACAGAGCAGTTGTAACTGAGAGAGTTCATAATGTAACATCTTCAAACAAAATATTATAATTTTTGTGAGTTTACCTATAAGGATTTAGGTTCTTTATTTTCTGCATTTAAATGTGAATTCTGTGGCCCTGGCAATCCTTAAGTCTAGTTCAATAACTGATGCACATCCTCATTGCTTATATAAATATACAGTCTTAACATATTTTAAGATCTGTTCATCCTGATTGATAGGGAGGAAGAGTGAGAAGAAAAAAGAAGAATAAGAAGAAACTCAATGGGTCTAATTATGGAAATATAAGTTAGAATAACATACATAAGGGTAGATATATTTCCTAAATGGAAAAAGAAAGTAAAAAGTGATATCACCTGTGGCAATAGATGTGGTGTTGCCACTGTGGTGATATAAAATTTCTCCCACTGATACATTTCAATATCTGATTATGAAAAATATCATAAAAATGCATACAAAGTTTTTATGAAAATATCAAACAGTTCTGGCGATATTAACCAAACAAGAATGTGATGAATGGATGCCATTTGTATGAACAAATGGGTAATAACTTAAAATGCCAATAGCCCCAACACTGTTGAATAAGTTATACTTATGTTGTCCTACCAGTAGTCATTGAAGGCAGGACAACAACCAAGCACCAAAGTATGAGATGATAACATTAACAAACATTCATTTGTAAAAACTATTAACACAAAAATATTCATACAGATGTTTATAATACAAATACAAATTAGTTCTCTGTGAATTCACATGCATTACTACTCATCATTAAGATCTGAAAAATCAAAGACAAGATACATAATCATCCTTCTGACAACAGCTATAAAGAATTTCAAGGAGAAATATGAAGAGGATGACATACTTGATATAGCATTAGATGATGGGGAGAAAAAAGGCAACATTAAAATGTTTCAAATCTGGGGATCTAGATAGAAAGAGATGACATTTTAAGTAAAATACAACTGAAAACAACAATCAAAGATCATATCAGTGTAATCTTACTGAGCAAACAGCGTAATCTAAGTATAAAAAGTGTAATTTACATATTACATGTCATAATGAAAAATCTACATTTATTTTCGTTACCAACCTGAATCTGCAGCTGGTTAATCTTGTCACAACTGGGCAAAATCCAAGTGAATTAGTATCAGAATTCAAACACAGAACCTATTTACCAAGTCTATATGCAACATCAACTGTATCTAGTCCACATATCTCATTGTGACAGATCATCAAGTCCACTCCACATATTGTGAAATGAGTGTGGTTATGTCCTAAGTCTGAGCACTATATTAATCACTTGTGCATTCTTTTCAATTTCTGAAGCACCATTGATTTTTGCTTTTTGGATCTGACACACTTAAAATGTCATAAAGATCGACTAACATTTTTCACAGTCATTTTACATTCATGAATCACTTCGATAAAGCCCTCTTCACTTGATATCTTGTGCCATTATTTATGGTATAGACTGATTCTCTAACCAGTTCTCTTCATTAATACAATGAATCTGACAGATTTTCAACTTGAAGAAACCAGTCTTTTTTTGAGGAAATTCATCACATACAACTGCTATAAACGTAACATTAGGAAAGTACATATGCGATATGTGTACTCTTTGAAATATGCAAGTGCTAAACAGGAGCCCTCTTTTCTGTATATTTTGTACACATTACAATGTTTGGGGATAATATGGCTTTAAAAAAAGGACAAACCCAGCATTTTATTCCTTTATTTCATTTTATTTTGAATAGTGTACCTAAAAGTGTAAACAGTTTTTCCAGCAACCCTTTTGTAAAAAAGTAGGGATAAAGTTGGGCTACTTTTTAACATTACAAAGAGTCCCTATAAGCGACTGATGCTCTACTGGCTGAAAAAAATGTCAAGGAATTCAAGGTAAGACCATTTATACTTTTTAACTGCCGAGTGTTGAAAATATCTCTGATATTTTTGACAAATTCCAGACAAATCAATTTAGCTGCTGTGGCATCCATATTGAATGTAAGATCAGCACCATTTTCATTCAGGACCAACTAGACATCATTACAAGTCTTTTGGTGAAAACTCCATGTCAATATGACAATCCATTCAGGAGGAGCAGCAACATGTAGTTAGTTGTTGGAGGGGGGGGGGACAACTAATTTTAATCTACTATTGCATTGCTTTTCTTTTCCAGTTTAGTCCAAAGTCCAAGCTAATTATTCCCCCCTCTAATTAGTACTGGATGGCCAGAATTGAAAGGAACATAATCACAGTCTGACTCCTTAGTCACAGCCAACATATGGAATACCATCCCCTTTTGACTTGGAAAGGACATCTGAGTTGCATGAGAGGAGGGAATCTTTGCAATAGTAGCAGGTAAGTATTACATAATTAAAATATGTTTCCACACACACACACACACACACACACACACACACACACACACACTACATTTTAATAGCAGTTATACATTATCTGTTACTATTGCATTGCTGAATTTACCAGTTAGGAGGAAGGTTGATGGCCTCAACAAATCTGTTATAGAAAACTACTGTACTTACCCTTACAGTAGAAGTGTTCACTACTGTAAGCTGGTAGAAGTTTCGGCCTTATGTTGTGCCACCCCTACAGGGCCCAAAGTAAAAATGCCTTTACTCTCAGGTGCCAAAGATCAAAATTAAAAGAAGAAGGCAGAGTGAAACCACCAGAATGCAGCTCTCATAATATCATCCAAAGATGAGTGATTTGCATAGGCCCAATATTTAGCAACAGCCCTAATTTCATGGGCTTTAATTTTCATGAAAGAAAGGTCCCTCTCAGTGATGAATTGATAAGCTCTCTTGATAGTGAGGATAATACCCCTGAGAATAGTAGCTGCCAAAATATCAGAAGAACTCTTAAGAGGTAGGATGAGACGCTTTTGACCCTTTATTCCCCCTTTTAAAGAAGCCAAATAAAACCTTAAGGCCTTAACTAGGCAAAGGAGTCTGTCTTGATCATCCGCAGCACAGATACAACTGAGACTGGATATCTCAATATGAAGTGGAGCTACTGGTGGCTGATTCTTAGCCAGGAACCCAGGTTGGCAAAGACAGACAGAATCATAATTACCATTTAACAGTAAACAACCATTTTCCACTGAAAAGGTATGAAGCTCACTCCTTCTGGATGATGCAACGGAGAGCAGGAAAACAGTCTTAATGGTAATGTTCTCAAAGGAAGCTTCACTCAAAGGTTCATAAGTGGGTTTTGACAAAGCCCAAAGAACATATGAAAAATTCCATCAAGGCATCAGTGAATGCGATACCAGTCTCTCAAGCTCAAAATACCTGTTGAGATCAGAAAGATGAGGGTCTGACCCAATGGCAGAAACCGTAGAGAACATGAGTTAGAAAGGGCTGTCCTATAGTCCTTAATAATGGACACTGAACATTCTCTTTCCTCAAAAAGGAAGAGAATAAAATCTGTAACTGCGCTTAAAGGGGGACATCTAGGATGTTTCTGACTGCACCAATCACAGAAGATTCTCCATTTTGCATCATAAATCCTGGAAGCAGATTGCCTCCTAGCCTGGACGATGCAGTTGGCAAACCTTGCTCAAAAACTGGTTCTGGCAGACTGACTGCTTGAGATGAGCCAAGAGCGAAGGTGGAGAATCTGTAAGCTGTTGTGGTGATAAAACCCCTGTACTGTGACAGCAAGTCCCACCTCTGAAACAATCTCATGAACTCATCTACCAACAGGTCAAGTAGGTCAATGAACCTCATCTGGGCCACTGTTGGGTTGCCAGGATGAGCTAAGCACTGGAGATCCTGCCTTGGAGCACCTGCAAAATTATTTTGAAAGGTGGAAAGGCATACACATACAAATGACCCCACTTCAGACTGAAAGAGTCAACCATCCAGACCTTCTGAGCTCATACTTATAGCGAAAAAATCCACAAAGGGTCTCCCCTACATTTGGAAAAGTGACTCTGCTACAGACTGGTGCAAATACTATTCTGTGAGGACCACACGACCCCTACTGGATAGACTATCTCCCAGGATATTCCTCTTACCCAGAATATGGCGGCCCAAACCTTCTGAGCTCATGCTCAGTGAAAAAATCCACAAAGGGTCTCCCCTACAGTTGGAAAAGTGACTCTGCTACAGACTGGTGCAAAGACTATTCTGTGAGGACCACACAACCCCCAATGGATAGACTATCTGCCAGGATATTCCTCTTACCCAGAATATGGTGGCCTCAGAGAGGGATCTCCAATGAGGCTGCCCATTGGAGGTGGTTCAAGACTTCCACACAAAGAGAGGGTGCATGTGTACCTCCCTGATGCCTGAGGTATGCTACAAATGGCATGTTGTCTGAGGTGACAATAACACAATGCCACCTTGTGAGACTGACACAACCCTGTAAGACCAGAAACACTACCTGTATTTCCAAGTTGTTTATATGAAGGGTAGCTTCTTCCTGGGACCATAATACCTAAGAACTACCCCCTCTGGCTCCAGGTGAGCACCCCATCCTGAATCTGATGTGTCAGTGTACAGAAAGGAGTGGGGTTTGGGGGTGTGAATTGGGATGCCAGTCAGAAACCGATCCAGATTTAGCCACCAATGCAGGTGGTGGCAGAAATCAGATCCCATGGAAATCTGAGCTGACAGACGGTCTTTGTACAGTCTCCAGTTTGCAAGATGCAGGAACTGGAGAGGGTGCAAGTAAAGTCTCCTAAGGGTAAACAAGTTCACAGCCTAGTTCAGAGTCCTTAGATGAAAGAGGTAAAGGCAAACTGATGAAGTCTTACCCAGAAGAGCCATTACGAGTGACATTATTTGGTCGATCCTGTCTGGAGGAACATGAACCCTCCCTTGGCTGGTGAGGACATTCATTGCCATATATACAAAGTCCTGGGAAGGGATAAGATCCAACTTCCCCAGGCTTGAGATAAGACCAAGACAGGTCACCATCGACCAACAGAAGGATATGTTCTTCAGAAGAGAATTCCTGAGAACTCTGTTCATCAACCAGTCATTGAAATACTGGAGAATGGGAATCCCTAATGACCTCAATTGGCTGCATCTACATCCTGCACCCTGGTAAAGGCTCTGGGGATGGAGTCAAGACCAAATGAAAGAGCTTGAAACTGAAATACCACCTGGTCGAGACAAAACCTTAGGTATTTCCTGCATGGAGGGAAGATGGGGATATGAAGGTAAACATCCTGGAGATTGATGAAGACTGCTCAGTCGCAGGATTTTATGGCATCCTGACTGAGGTGGCAGTCTCCATCTTGAAGTGTTCTTCCCAAAGAAATCTGTTTAAGGCAGAAACATCAATTAAGAATTTAAACTTTCATCCTTTTTCCAACACCAGACAGATCCAGGAACAGAAAGCTGGAGTCTGGTCATTCTCCACCCTCTCAACTGCATGATTCTACAAAAAGGTGTGTACCTCTTCCCTTAATTGAGCCAGTTTGGACTGGTGAAAGAAGATGGGGGTCTATGATAGGGGACAATGTTGCCAGAAATGAAGATCCTTTAAAGAGGAATGGTGCAACACATTATCCGTGATGCCCAACCAAACCCTAAAAAAAGAACCAGATGAGCTCCTACCAGGACACTGGGAAGAGGAAGACACTGAAGGCAAGGGTGCAACTCCTTAGGGGCGACCACCTTACTCATTGGGGAAGGTGGACGAGTCAAAAGACTTTCTCCTTCAGCCTCTCCAACCACACCATCTAGCGAACAATGGACAAGAGGGAGCTCTGAACTGAGGCTGCTTGTGAGACTGCAGAGGTTACGCCTGCCTAATAACTTGGAAGAAAGTCACATAGGGCGGTCACATTGGGCGTGCTGCTTAACCTGTTTGAAAGGGTTTTGAGCCACTGCCAGAGGCCTGTGTTGTTGGTCCCTCAAATCCTGTGATGCCACAAAGGGTATGAGGCATATGAAAAGCATCTCTGCCTCAAGAGGTGCAGACCTAAAAAGGTTCTTGCCGTGGAGGCTGACATGATCATCGCAAGAGTATGAGCCTTAGACTCCAAGGCCTCCAAGGCTTTAACAGAGAGGCGACCCCATGCCCCAGCCAACATCCCCACTTATGATGGCCAGAGACAGAGAGGGGGAAGGGGCTTAAGAGGTAAATGGATCCAATAGCTGGAGGCAGAAACCATGAGGACAAAGTGTAGCTGAGGTGACGGACCACCACTTCTGCTGCCTTGCGAACTCTTGTCCCCGGGAAAACTTTTGTGTAAGCTCCTGGACTATCTCAAAGTGCAGGAGAAACAGAAGATCTATATCAGATACTTCCCCAGAGAGACTGGAGAGAATTTTCTTGTCCTCAGCACCAGAAGGCTTAGGACACAAGTCTTGGGGAAGGAGGTCATAAACTTTGTTCACTGCCTTATCCAAACTTCCTCCTCCAACAACAACCCGAGTCCACCATGATGAAGATGACATCTCAGAAGGCAAGAGAGGCCTGTCCCTCCCAGTATCTCTCTCAGGAGAGTGAGATGTCAAAATGGTGTTGCCCTCATCCTGAAGCTGCTCATGGGGCTAACCCTACTAGTGGACCTCCCAGGTGAGTGGGATCACTGATCCCTTGTAGATTGATTAGGGGGCGAGTGGCAGCCCCTCCACTTTTTGTTGGCTCTGGTTAGGGACGGTGGAGCAGGTCAACAAACTGTTATGTCTGCCCTACCTTGAAACAATGAGAGGGACATTCACGATGATATGGGGGCAAAGGAAGGCTCCCTTTCCAGAAAGGAAGGTCCCCATATCTCATGGGGATTAAAAGGGAACCTAAGGGGGATACTGATCAGGCAAGCACAACCCAACTCCCTATCCCCATCAGGATTGAAATGTAACATAGGAACAGGTTGGTATTGACATGATCCCTGTCCCAGACCAATAATCAAAACACATACATCATCCAAGAAAACAAAAAAGAGGATGGTATTCCATATGTTGGCTGTGACTAAGGAGTCCCAGTGGGATCATATTCTTTTCAATTCTGGCCCTCCAATTCTAATTGGAGGAGTGAATAATTAGCTTGGTCTGGGAACTAGAGTCCTGGAAAAAGAGGGCAATGCAATAGTAGCATATACTGTATTACTGCTATTAGAAACAAGATTTTCAGATTTCAAAATGGCCACCATGGCAGCCATACTGAAGGTTGATCTGCACCATTTTAATTTAGACTCAGCTAGATATCATAAGGAGTCTTCTAGTGGAACCCCATGTCAATATGATTTTCCACTGAGGAGTATTGATAACAAGATTTTCAAGATAGTGGCAACACTGGATGTCAGAATGGCAGCATTTGCATTTAGATCCAACTTAATATCATGTCATTTGGTGATCTAGGAGAAGTAGCGATAAGAAGATTTTCAAGATGACCACTGTGGCTGCCAAATTGGAGGCCAGATCAGTACCATTTTCACTGAGTACCAACTAAGTATCATGAGAAGTCTTCATGTGAAAACCCCAAGTCAATATGCCTTTCCATTCATTAGGAGTAGCAATAACAATATTTTCAAGATGGCCATCTTGGTGGCCATATTGTATGTCAGATCAGCACTATTTGTACTTAAAACCAACTAGACATCATAAAAAATCTTCTGGTGAAAACCCCATACTGATACGACTTTCCATTCAGGAATAGTGATAACAAAATTTTTTTAATGACTGACATGATGGCCATATTGGACATCAGATTGGCACCATATTCATTTAGAACCAACTAGACATCATAAGTAGTCTTTTTGTAAAAACCCCATGTTGATTTGACCATCCATTCAGAAAAAGTAGCAATAACAAGATTTTCAAGCTGGCTGCTGTGTCAACCATATTGGATGTCCAAGTGGTACCCTTTTCATTTTGGACCACCTACACATCATAAGAAGCCTTTTTGGTGAAAACCCCATGTCAATATGACTTTCCATTCAGAAGGAGTACCAACACCAATATTTTTTAAATGGCTGCCATGGCGGCTATTCTGGACATAAGATCTGCACGTTTTTCATTTAGGATCAACTAGACATCATAAGAAGTCTTTTACTGAAAATCCCACCACCCATTCGGGAGGAGTAGTAATAAGATTTTCATGCTGGCAGATGTGTTGGCCATATTGGATGTCAGAGCAGTACTATTGTCATTTAGGACCAACTAGACATCATATGAAGTCTTCTGGTGAAAACCACATGTCAATACAATTTTCTGTTCAGGAGCAGCAATAAGATTTTCAAAATGGATGCCGTGGCAACCATATTGGACATCTGATCTGCACCATTTTCATTTAGGACCAAGTAGACATTATAGTGAATACTCCATGTTGACCATTCATTCAAAAGGAGTAGCGATAATAAGATTTTCAAGATGGCCATACTGGATGTCCAAACAGCATCATTTTCATTTAGGACTAACTAGACTGTGGGATGAATGTGTGTGTGTCAAGTTTCATGGTGATCCTCGAAGTACTTTTAGATGGGGTAGCAATAACAAGTTTGTGCTGTTGGACAGATAGACGTGGGAAGATGGATGATGGACAACAGGCCATCCCATAACCTCTTCTGGTCTATGACAAGTACAGCTAAAAAAACTGGGAAAAAGTAGGGGGAATTAGTGATATTTTATTATGAAAAATTTTATGAAACAAAAACATGCTCTTACATGCTAGCTATCTCTCTAGTCCAGGTTTCCACTATCTTCTTACATACACTTCTTTTCTTTTTCCCCATAAATACTGAGCGGCAAAATAGAAGCCTCTCAACATATGGTTAGCAAACCAGCAGTTTTTATCACATGCTGACATAAAATTGACGACAAGTGTGGAATTTAGGACCATTTTGGAAAAAGCAGTAAAAAAATAAGGAGTCTGAAAAAAATATGCAACAGTAGGAAAAGTTTGAAAAACTAGGGGGCTGGAAAGACTGAGTAATCCATCCACAATTGAGAATAGAAACATAAATCAGTGTATAAAATCATAATGATTATGCCAAAATCATAATGATTATGCCAAAATCATAATGATTATGCCAAAATCATAATGGCTGGCAGGTATGTAAGACTGAGAAATCAAGCCTAGAGTTCATGTTCTCCTGCCCCTTGTACAACAAAAGGCCTAAGTAAACCCGATATCACTCACCTGGCTTACTTAACTTAACAATGAACAAATTTGCTATGAATGGCTTATGTAGTACTGTAAGAAGTCAAATATATTATAATCAAAGTCATACAAGATATTTATAAGTTAACTTTACAGGTGAAGTTCACACAACTTTCACATGAATTAAATTAAAATTCATTGGTATTTAATTTTTAAAGGCCATGGGTTTTTTACCCTTGGTAATTACATTTGGAAGTGTTTCAGGCGAAAAGTATATTGGGGTATTTTTTTTTAAATTACAATTTGTGAGTAATGGCACTAAATATACGAGATGCCGTAAAAAGATGCACAATACATGTGACAAGACATAAATGACAAATGTTTCAACATTGCAATAGTAGCAACTGTCAAACTCTATTTCACCAAACAAACCAAACTTGCTTCCAAATATTTAAGAAATTAAATGTGGCAGAATTTTCAGCAATAATTCTCTGCAACTAAATGTATACACTTAGACATGGTTTTTACAAGAAATATGTTCTGACTGGAGCAAAATCAATAATAACCACAAAAAAAGAGTGAAATACTTGCAAATAAATACCATTAAATGTGCAAAGAAAATCTGATCCTTAGTTACAATACTGCACAGAGTTTATCCTAGCCTGTGACTGAATATTTTCTCTAACAATATTACAACAGTATATTTTTTCTTTAGTTATAAATGATAAATTATTCATTTTAATCTCTATGGATTATTTGGCTAATTTTATAAATTGTTCCATTGAAATGTACACATCTTGTATTCAAACATTTATTTTTTTGTTTGCTTCATTTTTACAAAGGGAAGTACTCTGAAAACCCAAACCTGTGATTTTCAACGGTCAATATCATGGGTTACTTCCCTTGCTTAACATCAGATTGGGAAGACAAGCATTTTAATGGAAAATAAAACTGATTACATTATTGCATACAATTTTAGAGCTTTTTGTAACCACGCTAAATTTCATTAATATGTACAGAACTTGCTCTTAATAAAAACTCATTGGACACCTTGATAATTTAGGTCAATTTAACAAATTTACATGGGGACCTGGATGGCCAAGTGGTCTAAGGCACTCGCCTATACAGTTCACCGACATCTCACCTGTGTCAGCATGGGTTAGAATCTCGGCTTAAGTATGTGAAAAAGCTTGCCAGTAGCTTCCCATAAGTCTGTGGTTCTTCCCAGGGTTTTCCCCGAGTTCTTCCTCCACCAAATATACTTGGTGTCATGTATAGCCTATCATGTGCTAAAAAATGTCATTAAACCCACAAAACCAACCGACCAGAATGATAACATACTCAACCAATCACATGGCAAGATCACATCATTTATAGATCTGAATCATGCACATTACTGAACTCGTCTAAGGTCTTGATGATACAAGCAAATATTCCAAGTTTGATCAAAATCAGATCAAAACATGGCCTTATAGCCAGGCAAGGTAAAAAAAAAAAAAAAAAAAGTGAAGTTTACATTAACAATACATATTCAAAGTTAGGAAATATATAGTTGCAGTGACCGTGACTGGAACCTACAAAATGCCAGATGATCATCTTAGATATTATATTTAAATAAATCACAAAAATGTTTCAACACATTATTGGCTATAACATGCCAAGGGAAATGGGAGCTAAGTGCCTATCCCAAGGATACACTGAGGCAGCCAACCAGGACTAACGTGGGCAGGTACAGAACCTGCAATTTTTGGATTATGAGTCCGAAACTCGACCAACTGAACAACTGCAGCTCCCAAATCACAAAACGGTTATATTTATGGGTCAAAATACAACTATAATTGTACTCTTAAAAAATATCATAATTGCAACAGTTTTTACAATGATGCTATTTGAAAGGTATTAACATTACAATTTTAATAAATTTTGATATTTCTAATGTACCATTTATAAATTACAATTAAAAGCTGTTCGATTAAGTTTCCCATCATTCATGCCCTCTAAATTGTCAGATTTTGACTAAGCTCCCTTACCTCATCTACAATTATACATTTAAAGAAGGCTTCCTTGTTTTCTTTGTCATCTCTTTTCAGGATGTTACTCAAGATAGCTCCACCCAAACCACACAGGGTCCCAGCAATTATGTCTGCTTTCAGGAGGATGTTCCGACGTAAATTACTCTCTTCCTCTGAAGTTAACCTGACTTCCGCCTGAAATGTATATACCGTAATCACAGTAAGTCTTGGGACACGAAAAAAAAATTATTTTTTTTCCGTGGCCCAAGACTTATACGCACTTAAAACATATAGCATTTTCACTGTCCCAACAATTATAGACACAACAAATGTCTGACGAAATTGGCAAAATTGGAAAGATTGCCACATCAATAAACTGTTATAAACTACTATGATTGTTTTTATGTTATTATTTTGCATGTATATATTTTCAGATTTCTCCAACATGAAATAAAATAAAGGCAAATAAAGACTTCACAATTCACGGGCCGTTTCGGGTTTACCTCGAGACCTGTATTATAGTGTACAGTACTTACACAGTGCAAATCGTATGTAGCGCCAATTATATCCTTGTTTAATCCCCAAAATATTCGATGCAGACTTTGCTTTATTCATAGTTTTTACCAAATCGCTTTCTTCAAGATCACAAATTGCTATTTTATTTAGTATGATCCACGCGCTAAAGAGTTACAGTTTTTCAGTGATATAAGCGATTTTACATAGTGATGTAATCTATATAAAAAGACACAAGTTTAATTATATAAGGTAAACCAGCATTTATTCACATAACTGTCATATATACATTAAACAATGATCATAATATAGGTTAAAATTGTGAAAATAGATCGACTTTAGAAGATCATCATCGATCCATTCAAGTTTTGTGTTTCAGCTTAATATAAAATCGTAATTTTCCAAACATTAGTCATTCCACTTTTGCTTCATTTGGCCAGCTGGTTGTTTCAGCGTTTCCTTTTGTTTATACTTGGCAGATGTGTCTTTTGTTTTCCAACAGCAATCCAGCCCAGTTAATTGTTTAAACCCTGAAACTGGCTTGGGTAAAGAGGGAATTTTGTCCGGCGGCAATGCCGGTACCCGTTTGTTCTACAACATTAATCCAAACTAATTAACTGTTTTAAGATCTAAAGAGGATTGAGAACGGGACATGAAGCCGTGCATAATAGCGGTACTAAATTAATTGGCCCCCAAAATTGATATTAGATTCACCAATCATTGGCTATCATTGTGTATCAATTAAGGTATGAACACTTGATAGGTTGAGTAGAAATACGTAAAATTTAAGAGACTTTGCAGATTGGTGAATTTCATTTCTCACGAGATGTGTGATGCTTACCAGTAATTTTTTTTTAAAATTATTTATTAAACAAAGAAGTCAACCAAGCATATGATCTAGAAATAAAGATATAAAAATCGTCTACATCATAAGTCATCATAAAACATTTCACTATGGATAAGTTTGTAGTACGTTTTAGTTCAAGTGAAGAGGCTTTGCCTCGTTCGTGGAAAGAGAGTCCAATTCCAACATCTAAACCCAACAGAACTGTTGTTCGACCAAGGAAATGACTCAGAGATGATGGGAAGGAAGAAGAGCAAAATACGGAGAAAAAACCCAAGGTTGAACCTGAGACTGTCCCAAATCATGAGAATTAAGAAAAAATCTAATTCGTGATGCAGAGAAAGAAGATACCGACAGAGCCGGTGCAAAACGTGGGCATTATATAACATTTACGGTGAAGCAAAAACTTGAAGCCGTTGACTTTGCAAAACAACATGGAATCAGAGCAGCAGCAAGGCATTTTAAAGTGCCTAAATCGTCAATATGCAATTGGACGAAGTTTGATTTTTCGCAAAATACAACAAAATTAGGACACTTGCCGAGAAGTGGGAGGCCTATTACATATAGAGAAGAATTGGACACTAAAATAGCTAAGTGGGTTCTTGTCCAGCGGGATTTACAAATCCTGTGACTATTGACGGAATTTGTGCTTATGCAAAAGAGCTCGTTGGAAATGAAGAACCAGATGTGGATTTCAAAGCAAGTCGTGCTTGGGCATCTTCATTTATGAAAAGGCACAATTTACTTCTTAGAGCAAGAACACCCATGGCACAGAGATTGCCTGCAGATTTGGAAGATACAATTTCCTCGTTCCACCAATTTGTGGTGGAGAAACGAGATGAGGATGAATTCGACGACTCGATGATCATCAACATGGATGAAACACCCATGTATTTCGACCTTGTCCCTGGAAAAACGGCGGAGAAAAAAGTGAGCTAAATCTGTCCGCATTCGCACAACAGGGGCCGAAAAAAGACACTTAACCATATTACTTGCTGTTACAGCAGCAGGAGAAGTACTACCACCCATGACTGTATTCAAGGGTGTTCATGAATTAAAAGGCATCAAAATACCAAAGGACTGGGTAGTAACAGTACAGAAGAAAGCCTGGATGGATGAGACTCTGATGCTGCGGTGGATACAGGAGGTGTATCTAAAACACACCCAGAAAGAAAGATCCCTCCTTATCATGGATTCATTTACAGCCCACAAGACAGAGCCAGTGAAGAAGGCGCTTAGAAAGGGAAATGTCGTCCCTGCTGTAATTCCAGGGGGATGTACGTCGAAACTACAGCCACTAGATGTTTCTATCAACAAACCTGTGAAGGCTGAATTACGCAAACATTGGACTAATTTTTTAAGGAAAGCTGTCGAAAAGCTAGCGAAGAATGAGGACTGCATGTCAACGATCAAAGCAGCTGATAAACAGACTGTGATCAACTGGATTGATGATGCTATCAAATCACTGAAGGGGAAACCAGAGCTCGTCAAAAAATCATTTAAAGTGTGCGTCATTAGCAGCCATAGGAATGGCTGCGAAGATCATCTTGTGCGCTTCGATGACCTTGAGCCATCGTTTGATAGTGATGATCAGGAGGATGTAGAGTTTGATGGTTTTGATTCCGAGGATTTGAGACAGGCGCTTGCCAAATTAGCAACTCTGCATGACGGTGATGACATTGAAAATAATTAACGTGAATTCTGTTGAAAGTAAAATATGTTTATATTTGAACTGCGAAAATGTTCTCTGGAATTTCCTTTTGTGCATACATTACCCATATTAAAATTGTTCAAGCTATATTCATGCTTTTGTTTTGAACCACAACACATTCATTATTTCCAGATCTCTCGCTCTCTCTCTCTCAAACACACACACACACACAATCATCTTAATCCCGTCATCTCTCTCTCTCTCTCTCATACGCAGGAATAATACACACACTTCATCAACGTCAAATTATTTTTCTTGAATTTTATTATTTACTAAATTCTTTATCATGTACTGTATTAGTAGCCATCACTGGTGTATTCTTCGATGTGTGATTTATCTTTTACTCCAGAATTTTAGTATGATTACCGTAGCTGAGTATACAGGTACTTAAGGTCGCTTATATCAAAGCAAACTCCCACCGAGTTTAAACGGTATCACAGTTATTTTCAAAGCATTATTTCTAAACTTCTTTATCGTATTTTAAAGATATTATAGAAGTTTAGTGCAGTGGTGCCTATGATTCGAAACCAAGGGATGTACTTCAAACGGCGCAAGTTAAAATCTTCAATGTACATGTGGTGACGCCATGATGTATAAACAAGCTCACTAAATGCGAGCGTTGAATCAAACGCTATTTTCGTTGTTGTCATACTGGTACCACATTTTATTGAGTTAGGTATTTACATTTACAAGGCAAAACAAACTAATTACTGATGACTTTCAACAATTTTAATGCAGTAATGCATAAACTGACAATAATTCATAATGATAGTCCCTTTAACAACAACGAAGTTCTTCTTTTTTTCTTTTTTTTAATGTCGTTGCGTTTGATAAAATGCATCGATCGATTAGTAGGAAAAATAAAATCTCTAAGATGTCCCAAGACTTATAGTTCATGACAAAATTGCTATAATTTCGTGTCCCAACTTTTATAGGGCATAAAAATTACTTTTGAAAATAATTAAGAGTGTCCCAAGACTTATGGTGTCCCAAGACTTACCATGATTATGGTATAAAACAGTCACAAAATGAGGGCTGTATGGCATACCAAGCCCCATACTCTTGACAGGAAATGAAGACTGTATGGCATACCAAACCCCATACTCTTGACAGGAAATGAGAGCTGTATGCAATACCAAGTCCCATATTCTTGACAGGAAATGAGGACTGTATAACATACCAAGCACCATACTCTTGACAGGAAATGAGGGCTGAATGGAATACCAAGCCCCATACTCTTGAAAGGAAATGAGGACTGATGGCAAACCAACAACATACTCTTGACAGGAAATGAGGGCTGTATGCAATACCAAGCCCCATACTCTTGAAAGGAAATGAGGACTGATGGCATTTCAACAACATACTCTTGACAGGAAATGAGGGCTGTATGCAATACCAAGCCCCATACTCTTGAAAGGAAATGAGGACTGATAGCATACCAACAACATACTCTTGACAGGAAATGAGGGCTGTATGCAATACCAAGTCCCATATTCTTGACAGGAAATGAGGACTGTATAAAATACCAAGCCCCATACTCTTGACAGAAAATTAGGGATGTATGCAATACCAAGTCCCATATTCTTGACAGAAAATGAGGCTGTATGGAATACCAAGCCCCATACTCTTGACAGGAAATGAGGGCTGTATGGAATACCAAGCCTCATATTCTTGACAGGAAATGATGACTGTATAACATACCAACCCCCATACTCTAGACAGGAAATGAGGGCTGTATGGAATATCAAACCCCATACTCTTGACACTTTTGAGCAAGAAACTCAAGCTCAAGCTGAAAGTACAAAAACTCTGACAGTATATAACTTTAATTAGAATAAAACAATAAAATTAGAATTACAGAACTTTCAGAATTTTCTTAACTTGGGTCACTCTACTAGGCTGCCAAATTTCGATGACAGTTGCATCATATCCGGCCCCTCTCACACAACTTCACTTGATTCCAGATCTTACCTAAAACTATTCTGACCAATCAAAAGGACAGATTTGTAAATTTTGAGTAAGAAAAATTCTGGAATAACATTTTTTACTTAACATGTGGAGTAAAGCTTTGTTATTTTGGGGTTATGATTTTAACTGAGAGTTTATTGCTCAAGTTTCACTATTATGAACCTTACCTCTGACTTTCAACACAAAATCTGAACACAGATAATAATATGACATCATCACCTGAAAAGTGATTTCCAGTTTATGTCTCACTATCTGCTTATGCATTCAAGACAAAAAAGCATATATGATACAGAATTTTACTATGTGGCAACTGCCTAGTGCTTCTATGGGTCATAAGAAATGATGCAAAATCCCAACATGCTGGTTAAGAACACTGACAAATGTAGAGATGCCAACCCCTGAACATGCTTATCAGGAATCCTAATATCAATTTTGCAGAATCTAGACAGCGTGTCCTGAATAGATAACATGTTCCCTAAAAAACCTATACAATCGTACTGCATCTTCTTATGAGCCTATACATACTGGTACACTGTCAGAAAATAATGAAGGTCTATTGATAATAAATGGTGAATCCATTCCTCCAATTCCAGAACTCTGAATTCCTTAAACATATTTGGCTAAAATAATAACCATAAACATTAGTCCTCACTAATTAAATAGCATCTTTCTTTTCTCTTTATCTCTGCTGCCATTAATCACTTACTAACAGTCTAAAATACTGGTTTCTGTTACATACATAATGGAAACTGGCCACCATGTATAGCCTATCATGTGCTGAAAAATGGCGTTAAAACCACAAAACCACAAACTTAGTTTTACTAGTGCACTATCATAGTTTTGAATTTCAGAGTAGATATCAACTATCAATTTAAAGCAACAAATTGACAAAAACAATGATCCATTTGTAAAAATAATAAAACCATCTCCATTTGTAAAAATAATAGAACCCTCTTCATCATCCAAGAATTTTAGTACAAATGTAAATGTCCTTTCTGTGCTCAACAATAAAACACTGGTACTCATGAAAATACATGTACTGTAAATGTATTCACAGTCATACTCACAGCATAATATTAAGTCATACTCACTGTGTACTATTCACATATCAGTACCTGAGCTTCCATTTGGTTCTCAATTCTATTCTTGTCTTTTTCCAAAGCCTTCAGATCATTTTTTATTCGAGCAATCTGCAAGAAAAAATCGTCAGAAAATTTTCCATTTGTAAGAAAGAGAGAATCCTTATGACAAAATGGATTAAACCCTATGGAAAACAATTGTAAATAGTAACTAAGTAAATGACTCTTGTTTTTCTGTTTTTCTCTCATATTAATCTATACTTAGTGTTCGCCATTTTAGGTTTTTACCAATTTTCACCAATATAATACCAGCTTTCTTAAACCAAAAAATTAGGTTTTTAATGATTTACACCCATTTATCACCCCACCACCACCAATATTTTTTCCAGGTACTCATTTTCTTAAACACTGACTCCTTATGAGATTGTTGCTTTCCACAACTGTGAAATTGGAGCAGTTCTCTCCTGTATACACAGAACAGACATAGGGTGGAGGTCAGCAAATCAAACAAGAAAAATGAACTTTCTTACCTTAATTAAAAATGTTTTAAAGGCAGTGAACGACAATAGTAAAATGTGTATATTATTACCGATTTTTATAAAATAAACACTGAAAAATTTCTGGATTTTTTTTTACAAATAACAACTGAAAATGTGGAATACTATACTAAAGCCCTATATATTTTGTATTTGCACATGTGCTGACACAAGAATGTTAGAATGACTGAATACTTTAGTGTGAAACTTTATACATTTTGTTATACTGTAAATGTTGTATGAAACAGAGGATCTTACTGTACATTATTTCTTGTAACTGAGTTACCCTCTTGACAAAAAAATATTATTATTATTATTATTATTATTATTATTATTATTATTATTAAAGTGAATTTGCTCAAAAATATGGTTTAAAAGGCTTGTCTAGTCACATACAGTTTGAATGAGAAAACCATAGGCATTTCAATGTGAAAAGACACATAGTGGAGATCAGATTTATCAAACTAACATTTCTTTGAATTTGCTACTCCCATTACCTGAACAACTGCTCTTCTATTTAAACACTAAGTACAACAGTCCATGACCATTCGCATTTACAAGCCATTTCAAATAGGTATCAAGCGTCTTGCTTTCCCTCAATTATTATCTACTGATATGCAGTTTACCTCCCTTTACTTACCACCACCCTAAACAGCCAAATGGCAACCATACTTGAGCTTGCTGCCAAGAAGACTGAACTATAAATAGTCCAGGTAAAGGCAGTTAATAACAAAGATACAAAATAAATAAACCAACAAACAAGAAGTCCAAGAGGTCCAAGGGTTAACTTACTTATCTGACATTTCCCTAATAAACAAATGGATTTGGACTAGAAATCTGGATTAATAGAATGTTTTATGTCAAACTTTATTGAAATTGTGTTGATTGGTTATAAAAACTGTTTCTTGAAGGTTTCTCTGCATTTAGTATCTTCAGCCATATTTGATGGCAGATCAGCATCATTTGTACAAGACTGAAAGACCTCCATGCCAGGATGCACCGTTCAATTTACTCCAATTCTTTAGAGTTAGAAGTTGATTGAAGGTTAAATTTTAAGTAATGGTGGCCATATTAGAAGGCAGATTGGTGTCATTTGCAGGAACTTTAATGGTCTTCATGCCTTACTGCTCTCTGCAAAATATTGTTCAAATTGCTCTAGTTGTTTTTCAGAAGCTAAAAACAGCAAATTTTGAAAAAATGACGCACTAAGTACAATACAGGATACAAAGGATAATGCACACTATGTACGGCCATACCATAAGCACACTTCGCCTTGCAAACAGGCCTCAAGTTTATAAAAATAGCCATCAGAAGATATATCTAATCCCCTTGCCAAACTGAAGCTATTACAAATGTAAAATTTCACATGCAGTGACTTTGACTTTTGATCTATCAATCACAATTGGGTGCAGGAAGCTTGAGGAAGGTAGAATTATCATATGGAACACAAAATTGAAATTTTAGCTCCTGTGACCTTGATCTTTGACCTCTGGGTTTGAGAATCTAAAGGAAGGTGCTTTTGCCCAAGTGAAGACTCCCTACGAAGTTTGATGAAGAGTAGCAATAACAAGATTTTCAAGATGGCTGCTGTGGCAACTATACTGTACATCAGATCGGCCCCATTTTCATTTAGGGCCAACTAGACATCATAAGAAGTTTTCTGGTGTAACCCCATGTCAGTACATGTATGTCTTTCCATTCAGGAGGAGTAGTGATAACAAGATTATTGGACTTCAGATCGGCACCACTTTCATTTAGGACTGCTAGACATCATTAGAAGACTTTTAGTGAAAACCCCATGTTGATATGACCATCCCTTCAGGAGAAGTAGTGATAACAGGATTTTCAAGATGGCCACTGTGGTGGCCATATTGGATGTTTGAATGGCGCCATTTTCATTTAGGACCAACTAGACCATGGGATGAATGTGTGTAAAGTTTCAAGGCAATCCTCCAACTAGTTTAGGAGTAAAAATAACACACTTGTGCAAACGGATGGATGGACAACAGACCATCGCATAAGCTCTTCTGGTCTATGACCAGTAAAGCTAATAAAAAACACACCAGCAATGAAATTAGCATCTACAATACTTGTACACTGCATTACCATTTATCTTGGTGTTGGGTAATATATGAAAAACAACATTACTTGCCTAGTTGTTACAGTTCATATGTCAATCCACCAGAAAAAGCAACCTATTACATATATATTACAACAATAATTTTGTGTGCTTTCGAAGAGAACCGCCATATTAGTAATCTCCAATTAGCCACTGCTATATAATTACCAGTTGTGAAAATCTACACCACAAACCTGTTCACATTTCATCACAGTTTTTAAAAAAATAAAATATTTAAGCCCAGTCCACAATAATTTGATTCACAGTATCCTATAGATATCAATGTCGAGTGTCAGATTTCAAAGCCCAAGTATTCAACCTCATTTTAAGCCTTATGTTTCCATTTCTCCACATTAATGAAACTATCAAAGTGTATTAATTCATGAAAGTATGACATCCAAGTGACAAGGTAACTAACAGACCACTGACAATTCAGAAACTTGGATAATATTTTTGTGGAGATTGAGCTTGGGCTTATATAAATGACACTATGATCAGTTTGTGTAATGTCATTAGAGGGTGGCCACAAGAGAACAGGTGTCAAGTGTGCAGCACAATCAAATGGAGTTAATATTTGTGCAAAACAAGCCACCTGCAATTAACTGAATATGGGATTCTACCGTAGCACTTAACATGTGTCAAATCAGTGACTCAGACAAAAAAAATGTCAGCAGTGAAAACAAAATGGTTGCTTCTTTCCTTTCTAGGGTTTTAGTTCCAACATGCACTATCTGATCACTCTGGAAATGTCACTTACAAAATATATCTGGGTTACGAAAGAGGCAAATTACACAAATCAAATCAAAACTTTTATCACATTAAGTACAAACAGTGTTTACAGCAAATATCAAAATAATACAAATACAGGTGATTCAGACTTGCACAAAAATGGAAACCATATACTGTACTAGTAAACACTCATAGCTATAATTCTTCTCTTCTTTTCTTTCTTTTATTTTTCTCTGTCTCTTGCTCTCTTACTTTTTTGTTCAATTTATCTTATTTGTCAAGTAAAGAATGAGTTAATTAGCTGCAGGACAATAACTACCCTTAATCCACTGTTTATAATACTGTCAACAAGGATAATTGTTAGTTTTGTTTCAATAATCCACTAAAATTTACTAATTGATACTGCATTTACTATCATACACATATCTGATACCAATGCCAAGTCTCTTTTTTAATAAGACACTGTCACATGGTGGTCTGCACAATATGGCATCCATATTAAAAATAGAATGGAGCAGATCTTTCATTACAAGTGACACAAAGGATTTTTAAAATATTTTAATTGTTGATAAGTTCATGATCAAATTAAATATTTTTTCTAAGTAAGCACAAGTATTTTCTGAGATAATTAGGTACCTATTCACTTCTGATTGATATGAGCTTCATTCCAGTTTAATAACTTGCAACAATTGACTTTTACTTGAAAAATGAGACACCAGGTCTCTTTGTCTCCAAAAAAATAAGTTTAAAAAAAATAATTTTCAAGACATCATCCAAAAATTACAAGGCATTACAAATTTATTTGGCACAATTGTTGGTGTCCATACACAAATAGTGTCCAAAAACATACAGAAATATGATAAGCAAAGGTAACTTTCAATTATATAGGTTTCCACAAAAATGAATGCATTAATGCTAAAATTAGATCACAGGGTTGCTGCCTGAATTGGAAAGAACTAGCTTGCTCTCCAAGTGTCTAAAAGTTTTAAACTGTATGTTTTGATGAAACAACCCTGAGATAATCTTTGATACTAGTTTATTCAATATTAAATCCTTAGTCTAAGCTGTGTTCTAAAATAAACACAAAAAATCATAATGTACATGTTTAACTTCATATCTTGTACCACCAGAAAGCTTTAGAATTTTCACCACATACGAAAATAATACTAACTATAGATATTTAAAACTTCAGTAAGATTATGTCCCTCTTGATTTATGATAACGTTTCAGATAAGTACTAATAGTTGTAGAAGACATTCTATGATATAACTACCATTTAAAACTGACACACTGACTTTATCAGAACTAAAGTGCAGACTCTCTGCATCCCAATACATATTACTACAGTCACCTTATTGTTTTACACCATAATTTTTTGATACATCACTGAATCAATAATGAGCAGCCTTGCACACACTCAATTGAATACAGGGCTTGACATTAATGGTTGCTCAACTGACTGAGGCAAGTTAAACTAGGGTCAGGGCAAGTGCAATCTAAGAGTTTGTCTAACTAGGCAATTGATCTTTGGGTATTACTGATGAAAATAATTATAGGAAAATGTTCGTAGAAATTTTAATTCAAATAATGCAATAAAGCAAATTTTTCTTCCACATTATTTTGTCCTTGTGCTCTTCAAAATAATAACAAGACCTTTGCTGAACTATTCCATTCCTTACTCAAAATAAAGGTTTACTCAAATGCAAGTCCACAATGATGTAAGACAGCTATTAACATCACACCTGCATATCAAGGATGTGTGATAAAATAATAATTAATGACATTGCATTATTACAGTACAGTAGATATAACCATATTGTAATTTCATGAATTTTCCATGTTAGTGTGAAAATAACTTAATTTTCTGACTGTCAAACCTTGGACTAACTTTATGTTATGTCATTGCTTAAGATCAATGTACAACTATTTACATGTTTACATGTGACAAACAAAAGTGAAATTTCAAAATGTCCTTCATGTATTAGTTTCCATCATCAAAAGAAAAGACAGAGACAAACAGAGAAGAACGTTTCTGCCAAAATAGAGAAAATACAGCTGGCTTGATCTTGATGAGGGTTACTGGCTGTTCTTTAGGGATCAATGATCAAAGACTGTTCTGTACTTAGACATGATTTAATCCGTTATATCATATTCTGCTAAAAAAAACAATAATTTTTTTTATTTTTCACACAATTGTTAATGTTATTATTTTTACAAAAATTTTGAATCATATTTTAACCCTCTTGAATGGCCGCTTATCCAGCAGCCACCCACTTTTTACATCGAGAATGCCTTGACACTGATGAGTTTGTGTTCAAAAGTACACCTCTAGGATGGCCACACTCTAATGTGGCCAGCAGCCAGCATATTAGTGCAAAAAGTGTCAACTTTACCCCTCACAAGCTGGCACCTATTGGAGTTTACAGGGAGAAATCACAAATATTTGTAATTTCTAAATGCAACACACTGACATTTGTTCCTACATGTCGATAAAGTACCAAACTCTAATCCATACAACATGGTTAGTAATCTGATTATCCTTACTGCTATGTGTTCCTGGGATGTCAGGTTTTGTTTCTTTGATAATTACTGGCTATTATTTATTATTACCACCAATAATGATCAAGATGACAAAAGCTAACAGTTGAGAAGCACAGCATTGTTCTGCTTAGGTCAGTGTGACATCCAGTCGCTATAAAATAAAAATGGTATGTTACAATCATGGCTTCTCTCTCTTACATTATGAAATGTATTTGAAAGGGTTCTGGACTATAACCAGTTGATCACATAACAAGCTCACATTCTCAGTTTAGAAGCAAACGTGAAAACTGGGAGAGTCCTTTGATCATTACTGAGAAGTTTTATGTCAGAAAGATTCAAATAAACATTGTCAGTTATATATTCTGCAGCAGTGGGAAAATGGAATTGACAAAGAATGACAGTTTCTGAAAATATTAATTACCATGCAGAAAATAAACTTGGACTAAATGAGATCTTGAAAATGAAATCTTGGCCCCTTTTCTAATTAAAACTTTTTTAAATTTTTTTTTTATCTTTACAAATGAACAAAATTCTAAATTTGAACTTTGAATCAGCACTATATAGCCAAATTTACATTGACATACCATTAAACAATGTACATACATACATACATACATACATACATACATACATACATACATACTGTGACATGGCATGAGACATAAAAAGAAACATCCATTTCTATTATACCAAAGTAGAGGTACTATAATGAGTTGATAAATGACTAAGATTAATGTTGTTGTTGTGTTTTTTACAACCTTTGTTCTTCAAATCTGCTTCAGAAGCTTGTGTGATTGTCCATCTCTACATGCCAGATTTCAATGGGTGAAAGTCACAGGCTTTGAGTAACACTGGTGTGACACCCAGTAATACAAGCATAGTTCATGCATTAATAATTACCTTGATTAGCCACTACAGCTGAGGTATCAAATGAAAAGCATGTAGCATGCAGTCCTCTCATCTAATTCCTACACTCAAACACGTGTAGAATATACATTTAACCTGTTGATGGTAACCTATCATAATATTCAATGTATAGTCATTAATATATAAAAGTTACTAATGAATATTTCTTGGGGTTGTTGTTGTAGTTGTTATAATGGCACATTTAACACATTACTGGCTATATAATTCCAAGGAAATGGGAACTAAGTGCCTTTCCCAAGGACACACCAAGGGAGCTGACCTGGGATTGCCTAGTAGGGTACTGAACCTGCGACCCTTAGATTATGAGTCCGATGCTCAACCATCTGAGCTACCGCAGCTCCATTACCATTGAATAAAAACTTTTAATACTACTTCCAACTGCATTGGTCAATAAGGTCCTTCTGAGTGGCTTAGGATATATATAGCATGGAAGAATCTATATGGTCCTGAGCTAAACACAAATACTTAACCCATGTTAGCAAAGTATCAATTGTAGGTCACCGTGACCTTTTTTAGTTGTAAGGGTGTAGTACCAACAGATATGCATCCAATTATCCAGTTTCATTATTGGAACATAAACAACACCCATACATGACCTTTAAACACAAAAATTTAACACAGTCACTGAAGCATGAAATATAGGGCACAGATACATCTTTTTGCAATATGGATGTACACTGTAGTACTTATCAAGATGCAGCCCCTCACAAATTTCATGATTTTAGGCAGAATAGTATATATATATACATGTAGCATGCCAAACAATTTCATGATTCTAGCATGAACAGTGCCTGGAAAATGAACATCAATCACAATATTTAACCCAAGTCAGTGAAGTATAAAATATGGGCCATAAAGACCTACTGCTGGAATGAGGGAGTTCTGCTTATCAAGATACATTCCTGCAACAAGTATTATCAATCTAGAGAGGACAGTATGTACTTAACATGCAAAAATAGTATGTGGTCTTGAGCTAAATGCAAAAACTTAACCTAAGCCAGTAAAATGAGATGCAAAAAACTGTGTAGGGAGCAGATATGTTGTAGACATGACATCTGAGAAGGAAGTAATGATTAAGTCAACTGTTTTTTTTCCATTAAGTGGGTGGGGCTCTTCCTTATCTGTCTGAGGCAGTAGCATGTGAGAAGAGATGATTACAAGGTATTTGGGGGAATCCATGCTTAAGTCTCCAAGAATGATGCAATTTTGAATGTTTGGCAGAGCTGCTGGACTGCAGTTTCAAAAAGACAGCTGCATACAAAATTAGGATCAAATCCAATATAAATTATAAGTGTTATTGTGCATAAAATAAAAAGTATATTCTGAAAAACAGGGGCCATAATTCTACTAAAAGGTGACGTTGCATGCTTACAATCGAACTTAGCAACACTGACAATCAAACTCAGCGGTGGTCTCATCAATATCATGTTGATATCAATATCAAATTTTAAAATTTGTTTGAAATTCAAAAATTAGTAAGGGAATTATTGTGAAGAAACAAAGTGGGTAGTTCTGACAATCAGGGCTGTAACTCTGCAGAATGAAAATGTAAAAGGATGACAATCAAACTCAGAGCAAGTTTTATCAATATCAATTTGCACACTAAGTTTGGTTGATATCTGATACTAATTAAGACAATTATTGTTCAGAAATTAATGTAAATGGGTCCAACAAGCAGGGGCTATAACTCCACTTAATAATTACAGAGAATGCTGATAACTGATCAAATATAGGTACAGTCCCTCTAATGTCAAGCTGTCCACTAAATTTGATCTGCTAAATGATACAGAACGCTGAAAATCAAACTCAACCAAGGTTTCATTAATATCTGCATACCAAATTTGGTTAAAATAGAGAAGTAACAAAGGAAGTTATTGTGTGGGAAATGAAAGTGGGATGAACAGAAACAAAAGGAAATGCCCTACAAAAAGCAGGGCAGAGAAAAGATAGCAATAATACAACCATTTTCACCAGCAAAATGTTGTACAAATAACTGATGAATAACATAAATATTGAACCAAGAAGGAAAAATTCTCTCACCTTGACAGAATCTCCACTGACTGAATTCAATTCTGCTTTCTTAACAGAAATCTTCCTAAGTAGAGTTAAGTGCTGATTGATTAAACTTTCTGGCAAATTCTTTTTCATTCTCTCCAGTTTTACTAAGAACAAAAGAAAAAAGAATATCTTGTACAAAAACAAAGGGATGAAAACAAACTATACAAATATCAAGGAAATCTCTTGATATGAAAGCTTTATTTGTTTTAAACATTGATCACTTACAAAAAGTAAATTTTACATCAACATTGGGTCCTAACTCCAGCAAAGATTTGCATCAATGAATGAAAGTAAGAAAAGAAAAAAACAACAATTTTTTGTGCACTAGAATTACTGTACATTTTCAGTGTTTGCAACATAATACAAGGACTGCAATTCCTTTTTAAGAATGGACTAAAATGCTATCAAAATCTGGCCACAAATAAGAAAGCCTGTAGAGGTCATATCTATAAGAAGAAATGTTACTGTTACTGTAGAAAATTTCATTAAACTATACAGTAAATTCTGTACAACTATGTTGACTATGTGTTTAGAACACATAAGTATGCTGACAGATCGATTAAATGACAACATAGAGGCATAATGTCTTTTCCTGTTATCACAGTGGGTATATTTGAAAAATAAAATCTTTTTAAAGCCAAACTATTTTCAAATGTATAAAATATACTTATAAAGTGGCAACTATAATCGGACTGTAAACCGACCAACCAAAGAACTGAAGCGTCACACACACACACTGAAGTTTTGTTATTCTGTGATGCAACCTGGTCAAAATAAATTAATTTGGCATAGGAGCTGTAACATCATATGATGCACTCTATAACAATGTATCACAAACATTTGAAATATATTAAAACTAAAGCTAGAGAAAATAAGTCACGCCAAACTTAAACATGCATCTAATATTTACAACAAATAATGCAAGTAGTACATACAGTGACACTTAATTGTACAAGACTTAATGAGGAACATTCTTGCATATATAGAGACATTTGATTAGCAGAGTTACATGTACATACATACATACATACATACATACATACATACATACATACATACATACCACAGATATATACAGTTATCATAAAAAGTTTCACATAATTTTACATGGAATCACATGACACATGCATCCAAATGTATACATATAAACAAAACAGTAATTTCACAACCGATTGAGGCATAACCCTTTGGTCAGCCAACTTGTTGTAAATTTCACTTGCAAATAAATGTTTATGATTTAAGAATAATATCTGAATAAGCCAGTTCCTCAACTCGCTGAGATCAAAAGACAGTAGGCCTATGTGAGAAGCCTATGATGAACAGGAAATCAAAAGAAGATGTATATGGCTACTCTTTGTGACTCATGAACTGAAACTTCACCTGACTTGACAGACAAGTTTTAAATATATTAATAACCTCTGACCTAATGAAACGGGGTGAAACTTGTATCTCTTTTCAGGACGAACTTTCTTCTTCAGAGATAGCTTTAATTTTTACAGGCAAATAGATGAAGATATCAAACTATACTGTCACACTGGCACAAAAGGCAACTTCCATTTCTGTTGCAATAACATGACTACTTTTCCCACCATCCAGCAAATGAAGTGCTTCAACCCTCTACCCTAACGATAAAGACTGCCTCACTTTCGAATTTAAACCTATTTACACCATTGAGTTACATTGTCAACATGACTGGAGTAGTACAAGCGAGATAAGCAATCCCTGCACATCAATTAACACGATATTCCTTTATCTAAACAATGCATTCCTCACGAAACAAACATTTAGTTTGCATAGAGTGAGCAGTCACTGTAGACACACGCCAGTGACTGCTTTAGGCAGGGAGAAACCAGTTTGGTTAGGAAAACCCCTAGCTCCTGACTGAGGAAGCAGGTGACTGTTACATACAGGACATTTATATTGGAAATTTACTGGTGGAAAATTAGAATGGCCATTGTAAACAGGTGACCACTAAGTAAAGGTGACTGTTAGGACAGATTTGACTGTATATTGCAGATATTTGTGACAAAATGTTTGTAATTTGTCTACATAATGATGTACTCTATTTTTCGGGCGTATATGTTGTTACTTTTTGACCTGGAAGTCTGGGCTTCGTCTTATATACGGATTATGTTATTGAAATTGCTTTAAGTACTGGTAATACTGTGATTTTGAGATGTAATCAGCAAAATCGAAAACAGGTCACATAGCTGTACCAATTCATGTTCAATTACCATGTCAATAATTTTTTATAAACAAATATGACTACTTTTATATTGTAATTTTTATCATTACTTTGTATGCATTTGTATGTGCTTGTTATTTTCTGATTTCTCCAACATGAAAGAAAAGAAAACAATTCACGAGTTCACAATTGACAGGCTGCATAGTACTTACAGTCTATACTCTATAGTGTACTGTACTTATGCAAAGCATATCGTTTGTTCCTAAAAAAAAGAAAAACAAAATGAATGGAGTTTGCTTTATTCATCTTATTTTGTTACCATAACACATTCATCCTGATCACATTTTAGCCATAGGTCCACTGATATTTGATTTAACAGTATTTTATTTGATGCACTCAAGCAATTACCGTTACATCTTTTTTCATTGATATAATTGATCCTACAAAGGGATATAATCCCTATTAACAACTCAAAAGTTCAATGAATATTTATAAAATACTGTAGATTAAGCACAAAATTATCATATATTCACAATACTGTCATATATTTACTAATGAATGCCCATAATATAGCTTAAAATTCAGAACAGAGATGGACTACCCGTAGACCATCAACGATACGTTTTTAGTTTTGCATTTCAGTTTAAAGCAAAATGTAATGTCAACACAATACCCACATTCATTATTAACAAGCTGTTGTTTCAACATCTTTCTTTGATTATAATTGATGGATTAGTCTTTGGTTTCCGACAACAATCCAAGCCAGTTAACTGTTTAAGGTTGGTTTGGTTTCATGGGGTTCAATCCCATTTTTCAGCACATGATACATGGTGGCCAGTATATATGGTGGAGGAAGTACCCAGGAACAACCACTGACCCATGGGAAGCTACTGCCAAGCTTTCTCACACACCCACATTGGTCGAGCTGAGACTCGAACTCACACGAACAGAAGTGAGATGTGTGAGTGATCTGTAAAAACAAGCACCTTAGACCACTCAGCCAGCTAGGGCTCAATTAACCGTTTAAACCCTGATATTGACTTTGGGTAATAGGCAATGCTGGTACCCCTTTGTTCTCTATCATTAATCCACATCAATTACCAGTTTTATGATCTCAAGTGGATTAAGAACCACAAAAACTGCTCGTTTGTGTAAATTTGCTACAGTATTTCATAGATATATGAAAGAATTATAAAAAAATAATTTTATTTATTCTTTTTATGTGACTTTTCTGTTTTTCTGTCTCTATCAATAAGTTTCTTTCCATTTCTCATTTCCCTATGGAAAGCCTCATTTCCCTATCAGTAGACTCACTAATCTGATCTCATCTGTCAAGTCTTGCCCTCAAATAGGTGTCAACTGGGATAACCTGACCAAAGCTCTAGGCATATCTAATTAGCATATAAATAACACTGCATAGCCATGTGGTTCTTGTGACAATGGATACTGTAATTAAAACAAGAATGAACTGTTTATTCAGAGGTGTCAACTGATAATGGAATATACTAGTGCACTTGAAAATGAGGAAGATCACAATCGTCAAGTAACTGAACATTACAGATTACAATCGCCCTGAATCCTCCCTCACCCTCTCTCTCTCCAAAATGAAACTGGGGATACTGCAGGCATCAGAGGCTGCAATTTCCCAATTAATCTGGAATAGCATATAGTGATACCATTAATATTTATGGAACCACAAGTTAGTAGCAAAAAGATGAAGCCAAGGTGTTGATCTGGCTTTGTCTTATACTCCACATTGACTTATATATGGATGAAGGATTGAAAATTTACAAAATTAGTGAATTCAACTTATACTCCACGTCAACTTATACGTAAAAATATATAGTATTCTGTTAAATTGTTTATAATTAAGTTTTAATGTATGTACTACTCTACTGACTGCATACAATTTATATTTATAATTTGTCCTGTTGTTTGAATAAGTCTGAATGTTATTTAAATTATTAACTGTTTTACATAGTAGTAACAGCTCAACAGAGCTTGTGTTTTCTATGTTGTAAGCATATGAACCAACTTTAAATAACAATTACCTGGTATCACTTGACTTGACAGTAACATATTTTTAAACAGTGGACAATGCACAGAGATGTACTGATATGCTATAACCAAATTAAATTATTCAGAGTTACACATTGAGCACGGGCTCACAGGTTTCCCACAATTTTTTGTCCTATGTCCCCCAAATCTTGACCCTGTGTGCCCCCCCCTGGACACGCTCTTTATGGCAGAAAAAAATCTAAAAATACACCTATAGCTTGTCAATAGCTGATGTCCTTCTATGTCTTTGTCAGCGCTAGCAATGGCCAAAGTCACTAAAGGTGATAAAAACTGTAAGATGGCAATGAATATCTATTTTAAAACAATGTCTCTGGCAATGAAAACTATTCAAGGTTTATGGAAGTTGTCCAAGTTGCAATGTAAAGTGTTTGACAGCTGTAAGTGTAACTTATTTTCGAATAGGTCACCATCATTGTGAACATGTGGCTTTTAGGGAAAATTTTCCCCCGCAAATCCAGTGGAAGTTTTTGAGTGCCTGCATCATTGTGAAGCATGTGGCTTGTAGAGAAAATTTTCATCCCACAAATCCAGTGGAAGTTCAGTGACTGCATCATTGTGAAGCATGTGGCTTGAGGAAAATGTTCCCCTCCAAATCCAGTGGAAGTTGAGTGACTGCATCATTGTGAAGCATGTGGCTTGTAAAGAAAATGTTCCCCTCCAAATCCAGTGGAAGTTGAGTGACTGCATTATTGTGAATCACGTGGCTTGTAGTGAAAATGTTCCCCCACAAATCCAGTGAAAGTTGAGTGCCTGCATCATTGTGAAGTGTGCTGCTTGTAGGGAAAATGTTCCAGCCACAAATCCAGCAAAGTTGAGAGGCTTCTTCATTGTGAGGTTGTTGAATAACCCAGCCTCTTGTGCTGATGCCTTAGGATAACTCAGCCTGTTGTGCTGATGCTTTAGGATAAAAGGTCTATGAGGTAAAAGCTAGAGAAAGTCATCTCTGACCTTCATCCCACAACTTGGATAATGTCAGTTAGGGAATAGTTATGTTCGAATGCTATGCTAGTGGTGACTGCCCTAGCCTCTACAGCAAATATGCACAAGAAACTTGTTTCATCTTGGGTTAATTCTGTATACACAGAACAAATAACCTATCATAACCAGGATGATAGAGTTTAATCTGAGATATTGTCCTTTTATTCTTTCAATGGCAGAAATAAACAAGACCTCCTTCTTCTCATTGGCTCAGTTTGTTTATGGGGTCCTGTAGATACCCTTGAGGCAAAGGGTCCAATGAGGAAAGAGGCTTGACAACAAAGGACTAATTGCCCATGAGTGGGAGCCTGTTCTTGGCAATGTAAGAAGGAACTGTTACAAGTGAAATAAAACCATCTCGAATATGCTGCTGATAGTTAGGATTGGCTAACAAGGTATTATCTTACCAATTCTGCCTGTTGTAGCTATAATGACTAGGAACAGGATTTGTATCAGAGGTGAGTAAAGGAGGCTCTAGACAGTGGTTTGAAAGGTGCTTTATTCAGACATGTCAGAACTCATGGTAGATTCCATTTCAGATGCAGGGCCAAAGCCTTTTTGGGAGCTGCAGTGGCTCAGTGGTTAGCATGCTGGACTCACGACCAAAAGGGTGCGGGTTCGAATCCTACCATCGGACCAGCCTGGGTCAGCTACCGTGGTGTGTCCTTGGGCAAGGCACTTTACTCCAATTGCTTCAGCACTAAATAACCTACTTGTGTTGCCATGCCATAAAGCACCAAACCAAACTAAACCAAAGTTTCTTTGATCAAGACAAAAATCAAAGTTTGTCAAAAGGTCAAAAAGGTCCTTGTTTTGGTCTATATCCTCCTTTGCATGATGATGAAACATGCCTAAGAGATTCTGTCCACCACTTGTTTTAAGAATAGTTTTCCCTGATGGCTTGCTGACATGAGCCAGGGGTGCAGTTTCAACAATTCCAGATTCGTCTGAAACACATGCATTCGCATTTGAGCAGATTTTCCTGTGACATTCAAACAGCTACCACAGTCTGGTAAAGTGGTTGATTTATTATTCTTTAGAGAGGCAGCTTCAAGACCCAACAAGGCAAGTGGCCTGCAACATTGACTGCAATGTTAAATCCTTGCTATTTTTAGGAGATAGAACAGTCTATTATACATGATAGGTGCAGGGGTGTGATGCCAATTCTCACACAGGTAAAAAAAAAAAGGTCAGTACATATATACTGTATACATCATGCAAGATACCTACCACTATAACAGCTAGAATTAAAATAAAGTGGAGACAAAAACCAGATACAAAATTCTCTGAATCATAAAAATGTCATGTAAGTAGAGTTTAAATTCTCTTATCCTTTTTTTCTTGTATGCAAAACATTCACAATAATACATCTGAATAAAGGTGAAAATACCATATAATTTTTTTAATTCATATTTAAGTAGTACTTTAAAATGTCAGTGCTCCAACTACAATTAAAAAAATTATTAATTTAAACTATGATTATTATTATTATTATCATTATTATTATTATTATTATAAAAGACAGTAAGTACTATTAACATATGCATGTATAATCTAAGTAATAATTAAAATATTCAGATGACTCAGTAAAATAATTAACTAAAAATCAATGACAAATACGAACACAAATAAAAATAGAAATATTTTTTTTAAATAGCTGAATTTTTTTTATCATAATTCTAAAATTAAGAAATTTAATCAGATTTTGAAATCAACAAATTATTTTAATTATTGTAACAATCTACCGTAATCACGGTAAGTCTTGGGACACCATAAGTCTTGGGACACCCTTAATTATTTTCAAAAGTAATTTTTTTATGACCTATAAAAGTTGGGACATGAAGTTAAAGCAATTTTTTCATGTACTATAATTCTTGGGACACCTAAAACATTTTTTCTTTCTACTGATCGATCGGCGTATTTTATCGATCATAACCTCATGTAAAATAAACAGGAGTTCGTGGTTGTTAAGGGACTCTCATTATGAATTATTACATGGAAATATTATAAATTATTATAATTTGTTTGAAGAGTCAATAAATATATTGAATTTTCTCTGTTTTCTTATTATTTCTATCAAATTAAAATATGTATAATATAATCAGACGACGACAAGAATTGAGCATTATCGGTATGTAATACCCATTCAACAATAACTTCTCCCTACTGCGCTGTAGTTTACTATTTACTATTGTAGTTTATGTATTATTGCATTAAAATTGTCGAAAGTCACCTGTAATTATTGGGGATTTTTTCCCCCTGAAAATGGAAATACCTAATTCATTACAATGTGATACCAGGATGAGAACAACCAAAATAGTGTTTATTTCAACCCTAGCATTTATTGTATGCATGTTTATATCATGGCGTCACCACGTGTAGATTGAAGATTTTACTTGTGATGAATGAAGTACATACATTTGCTTCGAATCATAGGCACCACTGCACTAAACTTAATATCTTTAAAATACGATAAAGAAGTTTAAGAAATAATGCTTTTAAAATAAAAACTCCGTTGTAGTTTGCTTTGATATAAGTGACCTTAAATAAGTTCCTGTTTACTCAGCTATGGTAATCATGCTAATATTACGCAATATAAGCCGATCACACATCAAAGTATCGGCATTGCCGCCGGACAAAATTCCTCGTTACCCAAGCAAATTTCAGGGTTTTAACAATTAACTGGCTTGGATTGCTGTCAGAAAACAAAAGACAAATGCGCCAATTATAAACAAAGGAGACGCCAAAACAACCAGCTTGCCAAAATCAAAAAGTGGAATGAGTAATGCGTGGAAAATTATCATTTTGTGAAGTCGAAACACAAAACTAAAATGGATCAATGATGCTCTTAATCGATCTATATTCTGAATTTTAACATATATTACGATCATTCTTTCATGAATATATGACAGTTATTTGAATTTATGCTGGTTATGTGCTTTATATAATTAAACACGCGTGCCTTTTCATATAGATTACATCACTTTGTAGGATCGCTTATACCACTGAAAAACAGTAACTGTTGAGCGTGTGAATCCAAATAAGTGAAACAGCAATGAACTTGTAGCTGAAATGTAATCTGGAAGAATGCGATTTGCTAAAAATGATGAATAAAGCAAAATCTGCATCGAATATTTTGGGGAATAAACAAGGATATAAGTGACGCCAAGTACGATTTGCACTGTGTAAGTACTGTACACTATAGTACAGGTCTTCCCTTAAATGTAAGCGGCCCGTGAATTATGAAGTCTTTATTTACCTTTATTTTAAATCATGATGGAGAAATCAGAAAATATGCACATGAAAAATAATAACATAAAACAATCATAGTAGTTTATAACAGTTTATTGACAAATGATGTGGTAATTGAATGAGCTGGTCACTGCTGTATGACGTATGGCGATCTAATTTTGTCTTTACATTTTTTTGTGTCTACAAGTTTTGGGACACCGAAAATTTTATATATTTTACAGGCATATAAGTCTTGGGACACGAAAAAAAATTATTATTTTTTCGTGTCCCAAGACTAACCGTGATTACGGTATTGCATTAAAATTGTCGAAAGTCACCTGTAATTATTGGGGAGTTTTTTTTCCTTGAAAATGGAAATACCTCATTCATTACAATGTGATACCAGGATGAGAACAACCAAAATAGTGTTTATTTCAACTCTTGCATTTCTTGTACGCATGTTTACATCATGGCATCACCACGTGTACACTGAAGATTTTACTTGTGATGAATGAAGTACATACATTTGATTCGAATCATAGGCACCACTGCACTAAACTTAAATAATATCTTTAAAATACAATAAAGAAGTTTAAGAAATAATGCTTTTAAAATAAAAACTCTGTGGTAGTTTGCTTTGATGTAAGCGACCTTAAATAAGTTCCTGTCTAATCAACTACGGTAATCGTGCTAATATTACTGAGTAGAAGCCAATCACACATCAAAGTACCAGCATTGCCGCCAGACAAAATTCCTCTTTACTCAAGCCAATTTCAGGGATTTAACAATTAACTGACCTGGATTGCTGTCGGAAAACAAAAGACAAATCCGCAAATTATAAACAAAGGAGACGCCAAAACAACCAGCTTGCCAAAATTGCCAAAATCAAAAGTGGAATGAATAATGCGTGGAAAATTATCATTTTGTGAAGCCCAAACACAAAACTAAAATGGATCAATGATGTTCTTAATCGATCTATATTCTGAATTTTAACATATATTACGATCATTCTTTCATGAATATATGACAGTTATTTGAATTTATGCTGGTTATGTGCTTTATATAATTAAAAACCCGTGCCTTTTCATATAGATTACATCACTTTGTAGGATCACTTATACCACTGAAAAACAGTAACTGTTGAGCGCGTGAATCCAAATAAATGAAACAGCAATGAACGTGTAGCTGAAATGTAATCTGGAAGAATGCGATTTGCTAAAAATGATGAATAAAGCAAAATCTGCATCGAATATTTTGGGGAATAAACAAGGATATAAGTGACGCCAAGTATGATTTGCGCTGTGTAAGTACTCTATACTATAGTACAGGTCTCCCGTTAAATGTAAGCGGCCCGTGAATTATGAAGTCTTTATTTACCTTTATTTTAAATCATGTTGGAGAAATCGGAAAATATGCACATGCAAAATAATATAAAACAATCATAGCAGTTTATAACAGTTTATTGACGAATGACGTGGTAATTGAACGAGCTGGTCACTTCTTTGTGACGTATGGCGATCTTCCCAATTTTGTCTTTACATTTTTTTGTGTCTACAAGTTTTGGGACACCGAAAATTTTATATATTTTACTAGCATACAAGTCTTGGGACACGAAAAAAAATTATTATTTTTTCGTGTCCCAAGACTTACCGTGATTACGGTATACATTATTTATCTTACTTTCTTCTTGTTTTGTATGAATTCATTTTGTTGTTTTGCAATACTGTAATGACGATAAGTCTTGGGACACGAAAAAATAATAATTTTTTTTCATGTCCCAAGACTTATATGCATGTAAAATATATAAAATTTTCGGTGTCCCAAAACTTGCAGACACAAAAAAATGCAAAGACAAAATTGGGAAGATCACCATACGTCACACAGCAGTGACCTGCTCGTTCAATTACCACGATAATAAACTGTTATAAACTACTATGATTGTTTTATGTTATTATTTTGCATGTACATATTTTCCGATTTCTCCAACATGACTTAAAATAAAGGTAAATAAAGACATCATAATTCACAGGCTGCTTATATTTAACGGGAGACCTATACTATAGTGTACAGTACTTACACGGTGCAAATCGTGCTTGGCGTCCCTTATATCCTTGTTTATTCCCAAAAATATTTTATACAGATTTTGCTTTATTCATTGTTTTTAATAAATTGCTTTCTTCCAGATTATATTTCAGCTACACATTCATTGTGTTTAATTTATTTGGATTCATGCGCTCAACAGTTACTGTTATTCAGTGGTATAAGTGATTCTACAAAGTGATGTAATCTGTATGAAAAGGCACATTTGTTTTATTAATAAAGGACATAACCAGCATAAATTTGCATAACTGTGATATATTCATGAAAGAATGATTGTAATATATGCTACAATTCTGAATATAGATCAATTAGGAGCATCATCGATCCATTTTAGTTGTGTTTCGGCTTCACAAAATGGTAATTTTCCACACATTATTCATTTCACTTTTGATTTTGGCAAGCTGGTTGTTTTGGCATCTCCTCTGTTTATATTTGTTGGATTTGTCTTTAGTTTTCCGACAGCAATCCAAGCCAGTTAATTGTTTAAACCCTGAAATTGGCTTGGGTAAAGAGGAAAGTTTGTCCAGCAGCAATGCCAATACTTTGATGTGCGATTGGCTTCTACTCAGTAATATTAGCACGATTACCATAGCTGAGTAAACAGGTACTTATTTAAGGTTGCTTACATCAAAGCAAACTACCACGGAGTTTATATTTTAAAAGCGTTATTTCTGAAACTTCTTCCTCGTATTTTAGAGATATTATTTAAGTTTAGTGCAGTGGTGCCTATGATTCGAATCTAAGGTATGTACTTCATTCAGCACAAGTATAATCTTCAATGTACATGTGGTGATGCCATGATGTAAACATGCGTACAATAAATGCAAGAGTTGAAATAAACACTATTTTCGTTGTTGTCATACTGGTATCACATTTTAATGAGTTAGGTATTTCAGAGGGAAAAAAAAAACATAATTATAGGGGACTTTCGACAATTTCAATGCAATAATGCATTAACTGACAATAGTAAACTAGAGCACAAAAGTTACTCTTGAACGGGTATAACATACTGCTAATGCTCAATTCTTGTCATCGTCTGATTAAATTATACATATTTGAATTCAGTAGAAATAATAAGAAAACAGAGAAAAAATAAATATTGACGTTTCAAGCAAATTATAATAATTTATAACATTTCCATGTAATATTTCATAATGAGAGTCCCTAAAAAACCACGAAGTCATGTTTATTTTACGTGAGGTTATGATCGATAAATTAAGCCGTTTTGTTTTAGGTGTCTCAAGACTTATAATACATGAAAAAATTGCTGTAACTTTGTCTCCCAACTTTTATAGGTCATACAAAAATTACTTTTGAAAATAATTAAGGGTATCCCAAGACTTATAGTGTCCCAAGACTTACCGTCATTACGGTAATAATAATAATAATAATAATGACAACAACAAAGTCTACATTATAGCCAAATTGTAGACATCTAAAATACCATCCAAATATGAAACAAACATATTTCTAGGGTAAAAACACTTCTATTCTGACTGCATTATTGTGGAATGTTTGGTGTATATATAAAAATGGATAACAAAAAGCCTAGACCCTACTTATATGACATTTTTCCGATCAAAAAGAATTTCTCACTGTGCTTTTGTCTCCATTTTATTTTAACTGTAGCTGACTAGCCATTGCAGTGGTAGGTATCTTGCATGTCATATACAGTATATGTGTACTGACTTTTTTTTATTACCTGCGTGAGTCAGCGTCACACTCCTGCATCGCATCATGTACATTAGGCTGCTCAATCTCCTAAAATTCGCATGGATTTAAAACTGTACTCACCACTGACAACTACCTTTTTCCAAATGACAAAAGTCTGCATGGGCAGAGCACAGTATGGTTTTAAATTTGTAAGGTATGAAAGGATTAAATACTTTCGAGGTAGATTGTTATTGTGCTAGGTAATTACATTCCCAGACTGAATGTGGGGTATGATTCAGAATTGGTCATATTGTGACTATACTTAAAAACTGCAAGAAAATTACGATTAATTTGTACAATAAGACATCATTAATTTATTTTTTTTTAAAGTCTTTTTATGTGTTGTATGACATCATCAGAACTCGTAAATATTAATGAATCTGACCAAAGCTATCTCACCTGAAGTTTTGTAAACTTAAATATTTCATGAAGTTCGTAACTAAATTTGATAGATGGTTTACAAGTATGACTTATATTTGTTGGCTTCAGTCTCACTTTAAGTTTGTGAGAAAAAAAACAGTAGTCAGCATGACCAACACTTCAAGTGTGAGACAAATACAAAACAATCCACTCACACAGCAAGACCAACACTTCAAATGTGAGACAAATGGAAAACAATCCACTCACAATGTTTCATGCCTACGTTACAGACATTGTATGCGTATATGGATATATATAAGTCAAGGCACATTTTGAATGCATGTACACAAAACATAAATACTATGTGCCCAAACCTACCTTTGAAGTAGAAGCAAACAAATTTTCTATAAGCAATGGAAAAATCATTTGCTAACAAACTCACATGACTTGACATTCTTCTCCAGCAGTCTCAGTAAACTATATGCTTTTACATCTTCATGCATTGTGTCAAGTTTGCCAATCCGAACACATTTCAGTGCTGACGTTTTATCTGCAATTAGTAATTGAAAAAACATTTTTAAATAAAAATTCTTTTCTCTTCGGTGATGTTAATGGCTAGTCTAGATTTTGAATGTGTTAAAGATTGTTTTATTCTACAATTTATCAACTCTGTGGATAACAAACTCAAATTTTTGATGATTTGAATTCATTTATTTTATCAATGCTATGGAAAATAAATTCAAACTATGGATGATTCAGTTCAAGAACATCGAGTAAGTATGCAAACAAGGCATTCAGACTCTAACTGGCAAACAAATTTCCATCACAGGTTTGGTATGCTATAATATGCTTGAATCAATAATTATAACTAATTACCTGTTTGGGAAAAGACACTCTTATATTTTGTTTTTCATGATGACTACAGAGAAACTTAAAAATTTAATGATTAAGCCTCTCTAAAATTCAGATTAAATCCTAATTCCATGAAAAAGCATAGCTTATATTTCCATTTACACAATGTTATGCTTTAATATAAAGAATTCTGCTCTGCTACTCCCTTTTAACAGTATATTCAAAAAAACAGTTACTATAATAATGTGTGGGTTTTCTTTTGAGATTCAGCATTCCTTCACCTCCAACACCTCTACGCTCATCCTTACACTAGATCCAATTACAGAGTACATGTACAGGATTGGCAAAAGAATTTTTAAAATTTTGATAAGTATGAATCATTTCATTAAAATGTCAACAGCACTGATGCACTGAGAATCTGACATCCATTTTAATGCAAGCAACATCATCACATAATATGTCTTTCAGATTCTCAATGCAATGCATAACAGGCATAATTCTGCATATTATTACAGTGGTCCCCCTCTTATAAGGACTCCCTTTCTGCAGCAGGAAAGTGGCCTTATAAGAGGGGTGGCCTTTCTAGAGGGGGATCACACAGTTGAGTAATAACTACATATAAAGTATAAAAGGTGTAACTAATTTTTATATATTTTATATTCTCATTTAAAAATCACAGAAATATTATCTGGTTATGGATTTAATGTGATAAAACTAATATCAACGTTATTTTTTAATAAAATATGAATAATCATCAATCGTGGTGCAAAACCACCTTGTCGGTAAATTCTGGGCACAAACATTTGGTTGCAACTATCCGTGTACGTCCGTCGATTCCATCTTCCCACTCACTGTAATTGAATGTATATTGACAATGTTTATTTGAATCTTTCTGACATAAACTTTCTCAGTAGTGATCAAAGGACTCTCCCTCTTTTCGCTTAGTCTAATTGCTTTCACTTTTCATTCTAAACTGAGAATGTCTGACGACATTTTGCGACAACTTATTCCTTCGTGGGCAATATGTAGTTATCACACGCGATGCAGTGTTTACAAAGGAAGTAAGCTTGTCACGCGATCGAGTTTTTTTTTTTACTTCCTTTAGTCTGGTACCTGGTTAAGTACATTTCATAATCTATGACAGGGAAGCCAGAAAAGTTAACTTACCATTTTCCTATCTGGCGACCAGATGTCACACTGACTTGAGCTGAACAATACTGTGCTTCTCAGGGGTTAGCTTTTGTCATCTTGATAATTATCGGTGGTATTAATAGCCAGTAGTTATCAAAGTGACAAAAGATAACATCTAAGGAACACATGGCAGTAAGGATAATTGGATTACTTACCTCTTTGTATGGATTAAAGTTACTTTATAGGCATTTTGGAACAAATGTCAATGTGTTGAGTTAAGAAATTAACAAATATTAGCGAGATTTTAATCTGTAAAAAACCATTAGGTGGCCGCTCACAAGGGGTAAATTTGACCATTTTTGCACTAAAATGCCAGCCGCTAGTTGCGTTAGAGGGGTGGCCATCCTTGAGGGGTACTTTTAAACACAAACTCGTCAGTGCCAAGGGATTGTGGCCATATAAAGCGGATGGCCGCTGGTCAGAGTGGCCATTCAAGAGGGGAACCACTGTACTTTTATCAAAAGTAAAAGAACCTAATATCTTTTTTAATACTGTAGTAACACTATTTTCATGGGGTACCAATTTTCGTTGATTTTTTGTTGCCCTGAACCACAAATTTAAACCCCCAACGAAAAACTAGCCACATATGATAAAGACCCCCCCCCCCCTTTTTTTAAATCTATTTCATTCCTTGAGATCAACAAAGCTTTTTGATAAATCAACGTTATTTCTATAATCTGGTTAAAATATTAGCTTTTACATGCGTCTGTTTTATTTTCACCCATCTAAAAATAAGAATTATAAAGCATTTTATATTGTTTCAATGCACAAGTAGCTATACAGTATTCGGTTGATACAATTTCCACTCACTGCCTTAAATCAATATATTGTGAGATAAGTAAGGATAGAGAGAATGAGAAAAAAATCATAAGCTATTCAAACACTGTTATTACTGAAAATAAAAGAATAGGAAATGATAATATAAATGATAATTAGATTTAATACTTATTCAAATATGTTCTTCATTCAAGGGAAACTGTTGTCAAAAAATGTAAATCCTCATGAAAGCACGTCTCGTTTTATCCATGCATTCTTAATTCCAATGAACAACATGACTGTAAAATACTAAACCTTTTTATTTAGGCACAATTAATAATGAAACAATGTGTATATACACTTATTACGGCAGAGTATTGAAGCTCACACTTCACTGATTTTCGAACAAAACCACTGAATCAACATCACATCACTCAAGTCGACTAGTACACAAATGTTTGTCGGGTAAATAATACTGAACTTGTTGAATTAAACAAGTCCAGGATTCTCAAAGCCACAGATAATTAGGTCCAATCTTTCACACATTTTCATGTGAGCCACAATTATCCATTCAGCATCAATCAGCTTCATTGACAATGTTTTAAGTAAAGTCCAGTGGTTGAAATTGGTTCGTACGTGAAGAAGGCTCAAACAAAGGAGAGATTCCATTGTTTTTCAATTTAGTTAGCATCTTCGCACTTTGATGGGCTTTGAACACATCAAATATTGACACTGCTTGTTAACTGCATTGAGCAAGAGGCAGCTGGTCATGTGTTTGATTCACATGTGGAATGATGATATTATCCAAACTGACAGGGATCTAAGTCGATTTTTACCATTCTTAAGTTAACACCATGGTCATCAGAAAGTAATTGATGGTGCAACTTTATGGACAGTGTTTTAAGGAAGAGATCATATGCATGTACTTTAATAACCGATTAGTAGCTTAGTATTGTTGGCTGCGTCAACTCCCTTTGATGCTGAGTGCAAGTGATTTATCTTGACAGATGTTTGATTTGTGCTCATACAAGTGATAGTACTGTTTTAACCATTGAAATGACCGTCATTTGTTGTCCTCGTAGCTTTGTTCTTTTGTATTCTTTATTTGAGGTATTTGTTGAGGTTAATCCACGAAATGAAATACCTACAAATATGCAAACTTTGACAGGCAAAACCATGAATTTAAGTACCCACGAAAAGGTCTTTTTTTTCAAAACCACAAAAATTGAGACCCATGAAAATAAATGATACTACAGTACCTAAGATATACTGTATCCAACCAAGCGTATCCTCACAGTAACTGACCTACCAACAGAAACAAATTCCAGGAGCCCATTATATGTCCATTTGTTCTGTCCTTTTATTCTTTTTAACTGCTGAGTATTTAAACCATATCTGATATTTTTGAGAAAATGCAATACAACAAATTTGGCAATTTTTTTATAAAAAATCTTACATGCTCAAGTTAGCATGTTTGCAAGATACCTTTAGGTGCAGTATAAAATTCTTTGTCATGGCCTTAGACCTTTAATTTGATATCACCAATAGAAAATCATGGAACCTAACTGTCTCAGGCCATGGCAAGTTATATGCACATGGTCAGTTTAGTTAAATCTATAATTATTATCTTTGGTAAAATCATGAGGCCCAAGTGGACCTAAAATTGCTCACCTGGCTGATATTCACAAAATAACCAAACACAAGAGCAGTAGACCCAAAAATTTGGATTGCAAGGATGCTTTCTGTAGAATTTTCTTCCAATGCTGTAGATTTCAATGTTATAAACACAACCGTTTCAAGGTTTCTCCAGTTTTCATACCTTCATCCATATTTGATGGCACATACACACCAGTTGTCAAATATTGAAAGGCCTCCATGCCAGTATGCTTATTGTCAGACTTGGTCAAATTCTGAGAAGTGGTTTTATGAGATAAAGTTGTGTAAATGTTTTCCTATTTTTAGCAATGTAAACCATATTTGATGGTGGATCAGCATCATTTCTATAAATATGAAAGGCCTTCCAACTTGGATGCTTTCTGTCAAATTTGGCAAAATTACGCAGCTTTATAGAAGAAGTTATTAAAAATTTACCTAATCTTAGCTACTGCAACCATAAATGACAGCTGAATGACATAATTTGTATAAACTTAAATGCCCTTTATGCCAAAATGCTTTCTGTCAAATTTTTGGTCAAATTGTGCCGAGTGGTTTTTGAGAAGTCATTCAAATGATTTTCTGTATTTATTACAGGTGACCTCGTTTAATGGTGAATCAGCATCATTTGTATCAATCTGAAAGGTCTTCTTACTAGAATCTTTTTGTCAAATTTAGTCAAATTCTGACTAGTCATTTAAGATTTGTTTTAAATATTTTTAGTAATGGTGGCCATACTTTATGGCAGATTGGCATATATTTGTAACAAAATTGAAAGGTCTTTATGCCAGGATGCTTTCTGTCAAATTCAGTTGAATTCTTCTGAGTGGCTCTGGAGAAGTTGTTTCAAGGTTTTTTTGTTTTTTTTTATGTTGACCATATTGTCTGCCACATCAGCATTATCTGTTTAAATTTGAACACCATTGAAGCCAAAATACTTTCTGCCATATTCGGTCAATTCTGTTGAGAGGCTTTTGAGAATAAGTCATATAAAGATTTTTCAACTTTTAATAATGGTACATATATTTGATAGAGGACTGGCAGAGTTAGAACAAATTTGAAAGACCTTAATGCCATGATGTTTTCTATCAAATTTTTAATCAAACTGTGATGAGCAGTTCTTGAAAAGTCATTCAGAGGTTTTTCTTTTCTGAGTAACAGTGACCATATTTATTCTATTCATCATGTTGTGAGAAGTAATTTAAATGTTTTTCTATTTTTAGCGATGGCAGCCATATCTGATGGTGGATCAGCATTATTTTAACAAAGACCTACATGCCAGGATGTTTCATGTCAAATTTGCTCTAATTCTGCTAAAAAGATTTTGGACAAAACTGTAGATAGCAACTTTGAACAGATGATGGACAAAGGATCATGCCATAAGATCACTTGACCTTATGGCCAGGTTAGCTAAGAAACCAAGTTACTGAACTGGAATTATTCAAAGTATTCTTCAGATCAGCACCAGTTTCATACACAACCAAATATACATCTTAAAAGGTCATTTCGTGAAACACCATTTGCAAGATAGTCACCGTGGTAGCCATACTGGATGTGAATGAAGCAAAATTTTCATGCAGGACAAACTAGATTATGGGATGATTGCATGTGTAATGTTTCAAGGCAAGTTTAGTAGGAATAGCAATAACAAACTTGTTCTAACAGATGGACAACAAGTGACAGACCATTGCATAATGTCTTCTGGTCTATGACCAATAGCACTAAAAATTACCTGGTCTGGAGCGATTATGTTCCACAAGCCTCTTCATGAGAACATCGACAGCAGCATTAGATGGGGCACAAACACAAATCTTGGCCCTTCCATTGGTATCCTACACAAAAATAGTCAATACAGTAAAATTATACATAAAAATTGACTAGACTCATTATAGTTACACTGAGTTGGTTAGATACAGCATTAGCTACCAAGAATTTACCTTATATACTCGCGTATAATCCAGGTCCAAATGCAAACAACATAGACCGTGATCTGCCATCGCATAATGCGCTGGCAGATCAGGGTCTATATTGTTTGTTCTACTGATTAGTCCTTACAAACTGCATAGACCCAGATCTGCTGGCACATTATGTGATGGCAGATCTGGGTCTATGCAGTTTGTAGTTGGTATCTGCTTATACACGAATATATATGGTACCATTCTCAGCATTAGCCACAATAAACAAAATTTTCTTCAGAATTTCTGTTCACAAAAAAATTAAAGTACAACATAATATAAATTAAGACAAGAGGTCCAAGTTGGCCTGAGATCACTCATCTTACATCAGCCTAATTGCCATATGCAAGAGTGGTTGGCTTATAAATCTGGGTCTGACTCAGCAGAATGCTTTCTATAAAGTTTTCCTTTACTTCATCCATATCTGATGTCAAATCCGCATCACTTATCTGATATTGCAAGGCCTATACAACAAGATGCTTTCTGTCACAGCTGGTCAAATTCTGTTTAACAGTTTTTAGATAAGGTTGTTTTAATAACTGTGGCCACATTCGATGGTGGATCAGCATCATTTGTATAAATCTGCTAGGCTTCAATCTAGAATGCTTTCTGTCAAAATTGGTCAAATTCTCTCCAGTGATTTATGAGAAAAAGGTGTTGAATTGTTTTCTATTTTCAGCAGCAGCAGCTATATTTGATGGCAGATCAGCACCATTTGTACAAACATAAAAGCCCTTTATGCCAAGATGTTTTCTGTCAGATTTGGTAACATTCTGTCCAGTGATTTTTCAGAAGAAGTCATTTTAAGGATTTTATTTAGTGACAGCTGCCATATTTGATGGTGTAACAGCATCAAATCTAAAAACTTGAGATCTTTTCATGACAGGATGCTTTCTGTCAAATTTTTGTCAAATTCTTCTGAGTGGTTTCTAAGATGAAGTTGATGAAAAGTTGTTCTTTCTTTTTTTATTTTTAGTAATGGAGGCCATATTTGATGTCAGATCAGCAACATTTGTAAGAATTTGAAAAGCTTCCTTGCCAGGATGCTTCTGTCAGATCAAATTCTGTTCAGTAGTTTTTTAGAAGTTGTGTAAAGGTTTTTTAAATTTTTAGTAACAGCAGCAATATCTGATAGCAGATCATCATTTGAACAAAACTGAAAAGCCTGTATGCCACGATGCCTTATGTCAAATTTGGTCATATTCAGTGGAACAGTTTTTAAGAAGAAGTCTTTTAAGGGTTTTTCAATTTTTAATAACAGCAGCCATATCTGATGGCTGACTGGAATAATATGTACACAAATTTAAAGTCTTTCATGCCAGGATGATTCCTGTCAATTTGGTCAAATTCTGTTTAGCTGTTTTTGAGAAGAATTTGTTTAAAGATTTACCTATTTGTAAGTAATGGTGGCCATATTTGATGGTAGATCAGCATAATTTGTAGAAATCTGAAAGGCTTTCATGTCAGGATACTAATTGGTCAAATTATGTTGAGCAACATTTGAAAAGAAGTTGTGCAATGACTTTCTACTTTTAGAAACAGCAGCCATATCTGATAGCAGATTGGCAGCATTTGTGCACAACTAAGAGCCTGTTGTGTAAGGATGCAGTCAAATTTGGTCAAATTCTGTTGACCGGTTCTTGAGATGTCATTTAAAGGTTTTTCTATTTTTACTAACAATGGCTATATTTGATGAGAAATCAAAAATTTGTATAAATCTAAATGGACTTCATGCCAAGATGTTTTCTGCCAAGTTCGGGTGAAAATGGCCCAGTGGTTTTTATGAAGCTGAAAACAGAAATTTAGAGGTGCAAGACAAGCAAAGCATGATATATGCAGGGTCATAGTATAAGCTCACATGGCCTTAAGGCCTGCTGAGCTAAAATTTATTTACAATGGAAATTAACCTCAAAAATGCAATTTAGACATGCTTGCATCCTTTAATACCTGGTGTACTACATTGTCATACCACAAAAATACTTATTTTGTTTTAAAAGTCTATCATCTAAAGTCTATTATCCTAGTAAATAATAGAACTTTGTTATCATAGCAAGATTAATATATCTGCATCCAGTTACACTATACAATGCTATAAAAGAAAGTTTTTCTTAAGCATGTAAGAAATAAACTATATCTATATGCAATATACCACTACAAAAAAAAACATGCTAGCTATAATTTGTTTAAAACGGGGCCTCAAACAGTAGAATTTTGTGGGAACAAATGGGGGGTTAAGACAAGATTTATTCAGTATAGATTACAAAAAAACACAGCACAAATCAAAATTGCAGTTCATCATCATATAAAAGTTACTAAGGATAACACAAAAAATTAATGAATAAACATTCACTTATTTTCATTGTGGTCCTTAATTACTGATCACATGACACATAGCAGTGATTAAAAATAGAAATCTGTACAACTTTTTCACACATAAATTTTGGGCAAATCACTACATACCATTATATTAATATTATTACATACAGTACAGCTCACGTGATTTTTCGGAACCCCATGCTTCGCAGTGGGGGTGGAGAGGATTAAGAAAAAAAACCTCCACCATCACTCCGTGCGTCCTGACGGAACTGCCACGGCATCTCATGGAGAATAGCCCTGTACACCACGCTTTCTCGCGGAGTCGCATCCGATCACCACCATGGAGTGGACATGGTCTAGATAATATGGGCATGGTCTACTGTTTATGACCCCTGCAAGCAGAGGTTGAGGTGGGGGGCACCGATTTATCTACATTGTTATCCCTTTGGGGAGCAATTTTTTAACTTTTATATACTGAGAAAAAAAAACGTAGTCATTCAGTTAATTATAAATATTTCTTTGTTCTAACGAAGATAATGTATGATATATAGTGCCAAATCAAATTTTAGATGATGATAACGTAATGACAATGCCTCACAAACTGTATTAATACTACATTTTGCGCAATGAATCTGATTTTTTTCTTCAATACTATGTTATTGAAATCTAAACATGCATTCATATCCTTATTTTTTTTCAGTAAACGCAATAAAAAAAATGTAATGATCATATGAAAGTCAGTGATATTGTACTCCCTCCAATAAAAAAAACTATAAACATCGAAAAAATTAATAACAAAGCTGCAGTCATACCTTAAATAAGTGAAACAAAATTGCAAAAGTTCTGATGGTTACTCCATGCATGAGCTCTCATTCACATATTGTATGATTTCTTCTGACATCCAATCGCTTAAATAAAGCATTATTAAGATTTCACATCGTTATTTTATTTTAAACTGTGCTATATTGCACTATTTACCAAAGTAGCGGTTTTTTAAAAATCACAAATTGTCGCAAAAGGTCATCCTAGATACATGTAGTTGACACATGCAGTTTTCGAAGAGAAGTGCTCATGCGCGAACCAATAACCTAGCACAAGAGAAGCCATCAACACTTCTTGTTTTCTTTTATATTGACATGTTAATTTCATGTGCGAACTGATAACCTAAAAGTACAACAACAGCTCTTCTGCAGTTTTGTTGTCTTTGTCATTGAGTTGACAATAAACAGTGTACTCGGAGATAAGTGATTCATACTGTACAACCACAGGCTATTCCCCTGTTTGATTCTTGTAAAAGAAAAATCAGTGATAGAAAGAAAAACTAGCGAACTAATGAATACAGCTAGCATCAAATTTTTACATTTATCTGTTTATTTTTTCTTCCATTCCTTGCGTCAGACACATTAGTTGTTTAAAATGGACAATGGTTTTGCTCCGAACAACTTACAAAGATGTAATTTGACCATTTGTTATGAACAATGAGACCTAGAGCACTCAATCATTTGGCTCCCTTTCTGTAGAACTAATTTGTATCAAAATTAATTCCTGCCTTTTAAAATTTACCAACAGAAATTATAAGTAACCCATCTATACAAAATGTAAAAGCTTGCCTAAACCAGCAAAAATATATACCCATTTGTTGTATGTAACTACTGTATATTTATATCACCAAATAAAATTGAGCATCAGATGAAATTAATGTTTAACTTTTTCTTTTTTTGTTCATTTTCCTATTGCATACTATGCATAATACAGAAAAATGAGATGAATATTTCTAGATCATTAACTCTTCTTAGTAAAGTCCCCCCCTCTCTCTCTCTCTCATAAAATATGGAATCCAAATCACTCCTGCGCAAGTTGTCATAATCAGTTGCACTTAACATCAGAAACATTTTTTTTTGTACATGCTTCAGTAACAGTTTAAGTTATTCACGATTGGCTAGCTTTCTTCAATTAGCAGTCTCCTCATTCACACTAAGCCTCCTCATTCACACTAAGCCAAAAAGATGTTCCTGCCATTAAAGTTTTTTGTGATCTGCTTATGTTTTGAAGAGTTTTTCACCAATGTGAGTTTCAGAAATAACGCTAAAATGATTATTAATGTCACCCAAAATTTTACTTTTTCGATGCTTGACATGTTGACATTTTTAGGATATCTTAAGAATTAAAATATTAAAATATGACTGATTATAAATCTAGACGTACACAAACTAAAATCTGGAAACATTCGGTATTTTATAAGAAAAGTAGTAATGTGCTAGACATGATAGCGTTATGGAGCAAAAAATAAAGAAATTTTCCCACCCGTGCGCATGGGAACTCCCGACCACATGCTCCAAAGTCAAGTGTGTGCGTGTGTGGGCATCTGCATTAATATTTTTTTGGGGGAGGGGGAAACAGAAATAAAATGGATATATTATTTTTAAAAAATCAGGAGGACATGCCCCCCCCCCCCCCCGGCCGACGCCCAAGTGTGTGCATGTGTATTCTAGTCGCACACTTTATCCACTCAGCCAGAGTAACTCTAGCTGTACCGCAATATACCTCATACATAAACACACTCAATAACCAAAGGCTCTAAGAGTCACAAACAGGAAACTGCATACTTTAATAACTGCGTCAAAATAATTATAAGAATATATTTTGTTTTTATATTTTTGCCTTAGAAAAATAAGCAATACATTCATGCAAAATGCCCTAAACTTGTTGGAAATTAAAATCTCTGAACATCTCAGATTTTAGAATTTTCCACATTATTTTTCATTTCGGTAACAAGTTGAGTTCAGATTAATTACTAGCAATTATCAAACTTCCGTTGTTAATGGCGGGACCATAATTGTGAATGTAAAGTACAACTCGCCAAGTCAGATGGCTTCGTGTGATAAAAACACACCGTTCCCAAGCTGCAACTGACATCATCCTTTGATGCAAACCCTTGGCAATATTTTATAACAGTGTTCATAGTGGTCACTGCCTTTATTTCTGTATAACATTCGTTGAAGTCAAGTCTTTATTAGGGAAAACCCATATAATTTTCTAAAGGGGGGGGAATGCATGAAAACAATTGTCTTTCTCTGATGTAAAGTATAAAAAAGACGTTATTCCGTTCCATATTTCACTTGAAATGAATTTATCTTGTGAAGAAAGAACAAAAAATATCCCGGTCGAAAAAAACAACAAAACAAAACAACATTTAAGCCCCATACATTAAATGGTCAGTCCCTTACATTACACATGCAGTCAGAATATTCAGCCTCGTGACTGTGCCAGTACTGCTTATGGACTAAGCACGCAGTTTGCATTTCAGTGTAAATTCAGTGTTTTAGGTTTGTTTGTTTGTTTGTTTGTTTGTTTTTAAACAGAAGCGGATGTAAATTTGGATTTTAATTGTCGATATCTCAGAGAATTACTTACCTTTGGAACAAAATGACAAATTTATGCTGCTCAAGAAGCTCAGCAAGGTGTGCTTCTCGTCAAGTCAGTGCGTAAGTTTGTTCATATTTCTTTGAATAAATTAAAAGCATAAACTTATTGCAAAAGAAGTCGACCAACCTTTTATAAAGAGTAATGTGTACTGAATATACAAGACTTATGAAATTATTTTTTTATTCTCCAAATATATGATCGAAATAAAGACGACTGATTCTTCCAATGGTATCTGGTTGTAAATCACTCCTGACGTCTCAGTCTTTTCATAGGTGGTCTTCTTTCATTGGCTGTTCAAATGTCTATCAGTAATGTAGACCAGCCCCCTCCACAGTGGAGTTGACATCAGCGTGCTTGCCAAGGCGCGGTGGCGATTTGTAGGTATTTATCCCTACACCGCAGAGTGTTATCACTTAGCTAAAGTGGAGGGGATTAAGTCCCCCACCGCAAAGCGTGGGGTTCCGAAAAATCACGTGAGCTGTACTGTATAGTGGAGATCTAAGATATAGCAAATCAAAAATTTGCTGTTACGATCACAATTTATGCAGAAAATGACATTACACACAATAAATGCACAGATAATAAGCAATGCGACAAGACAATTTAGTAAAGAGGTATCACATATATAAATATATCAATTTAGTTAAATTAAGTTAATTTGTTAACTAATTAGTTGAATTCAGCAGACAGATTTTAGAGCATTACTGTCAGCAAAAATGATGGCAAATGTTTTCACTAGTATAGGACCCTATCACTGTTGTCAATACAATTAGATTTAAAGAAATTAATAATTTCTTTTTAACACTTATTTAATCTTTCTTATATAGCAAATACATTTTAGATCAGGGAGTAAATCATTCCAAAGTTTACAAGCAATATTGGCAAAGGACTTTGAACTAGAACTTTCAACAGCAGGAATCATAAAGTTACATGTCTTGCTGCTAAAATGACTGTTTCTAATAAAATTAAACGGTTGAGATATACAGTACACGCATCGTGTTTTTATGAAAAAACACATCGTTGGCGTGGAGCTTAATCCTCTTCATGATGTGTCGTCATGGACAGGATATCGTGGTCGTCGTGGATTGTCCACGTCGTGGCTCGTAGTGGACGGATTAAGTTTTATTGCCCATTTGAAAGTCGCAGCAATATAATTATGTAATAGTATACGCCCACTACAACACGTGGAACTTACCTATCGGCTCAGCTACAGCACACAGTGCAGAATGCTCTTTTTAATTTGTACGTAATGCCATTTAATATTCAAAGACTCGCTTAATAAAACACATTCACATACGTGTATTGAAAGAGATGAAAGATTAATTGCCGAGAAAAGAGTCACAAATGATGCTTCACAAATTATACAAAGTTTAATTATCTTAATTTTAATTAAGGGGGGGGGGGAGATTCTGTTTCAAACAAACAAACGGTAAAAGAAATAACACGTAAATACATGTATTAGCGGGTTTCATTCCGTTATTAAAATAAAAGAATGCGAGAAATGTTGTGATTTTAATTACCCCAGTCACTTTTAAATGGTCTGCTTAAAATGTTCCCACACAATGAAATATACACTGTGCTATGCAATATACAACCTCTACTATTCCAGCCTGTTTAGTACTTGCGACTCAAATATACATGTCCATGCGACACATTTTCTCAGGAACTAGACACGCGTTTACTTTTACCGTAGACCTACTGTTTTTACTCCGATTCTACGAAGCACGTGATGCTGCATTCTATGACCAACATGCTCGTTAAAAAATATACTTAAGATTGCTGGTTTGGTCATCTGACGAGTTTAATATTACCAAATGGACTGGTGAAAGCGATAAAAAGTGTGTAATCACGATTAATTTGCTTCAATTGGCGAAACTTTTAAAATTTCTGGTGTTTTAATTAATGTATCATTCAATAAGATTTATTTTGTGCTTTGGAATTACTTCTTTCTCCCCTTGTTTAACTTGTACTGTATTACACGCAAGCTGAACACATCATATCTATCAATAATGCCTTGTACATCACCCGAAATTGCGACGACACCTGTTTGCCAAGACTATAAAATCTATCTCTATTATTGCACTCATTGCTGTAAACATGTGGCTTCTTATTTTTCGTTAACTACTCCGACCTGGAGGTGGAAAAGTTTTGGCTTCAGAGGTTGTAAATCCCAATTATTTCCTGTTCATTTTGAACCGTTCATATTAATTCTAAGGTGGTCGCGAATATTGTCAGGTCCACCTTGATTATTGCAGTAATGCTCTCATTAGACTTTCAGTCTATTAAATTTCGGAAGCATTAAGTTCATACATGGTTAATTATGACCAGATTCGACAATAGATAATAAGAAAAAAAGACAAAGGACACTAATAGCAGGTAAATAACCCAATGAATTATATAAATTCTTGTTAAATACAAAATGAATTGCCAAGCAGCGATTTACATATTAACTTACTTATATAAAGAGTGGAATCAAAACTGTATTTCTAAATTTTGTCAGTAGACGAATTCCAAAATGAAGATGAACGAGGCACATTTCTAAAATGCATACTCTCTAATTAGCAATGCCTGTTTCCAAGTTTGCGATAAAAGCTACGGCTAACATCGATCGAAAGTTATGGTGCATAATCTCTCTCTCTCTCTCTCATGTTTGCATGTGATAAACACATTTTATTACAAAAAAGATGCATTTAAAAAAAAAACAACAGAAAGCTTGTAGTGTAATACAGCTTTCTTAAACATGTAATAGCTTTGTGTTGCTGCGATAGATTTGTATTATATGTGCTGCATTGCAAGATTAATTGGGAGAATACAAATTTTATATGGTATATTTTATATACCGCTAGAAACCAGTTTTACGCAAAAATATCACAACTTGACCACATTGCGTTTCTCACTCCATATTACAAGTCCAAAATTCGTTGTTCCACACGCAACAAAAATAGTTTCATTCAGAAGTTAATGCTTCTTTTGAAACATCGGGGCTACAAGAAATAAGATAGAAGCTCAACACTTCATGAATGGCCATGGTTAACAAGCATAGCGGCTAACGTCAAAGTAAAAATGTCACTCCTCGGCTGCTGCTTGATGATAGATTCACGAACAAAGTAACCTTTTTCATAAAAAATCACTTCGTTTATGGCATGAACAGCCACTGAAAGAGAGCAACCTTCAATACCGTGTAGACGAATTCGGCTCAATTTAAAAATTATCATACTCTGAAATAATCAGTCATTTTTCTAAGTCTACAGATAAAGGTATTTGTATCCTGCTTTCAATAATTTCTTAAAAGAAGGTTTTGGAAACTGTGTAGACATTAAAGAAAAACTATGACAAATTAATAACTAGTACAAGAAGTTCTGTATGAAATATCATTTATTGAGAAAACACACTGAAGTTGCCGCTTATGTCCAGAGGCAGGGTTGACGCGCTACTTGTTTATCTAACGCTGTTTCATTCACGTCTTTCTAGCGCTTGCATTACAGGATGTTATGCCAGCTGAATTGGCTTCATTAAACAGAAACCCTTGGTGTTTTCATAACAATATTCTCATGACATATTTGTATTCTGATTTAAGTAATTTAACTTCTACTCTATGTGCTACTGGGAGTGCGGGTGTGATAGGATTTAGCTTGAACAAAATTACACTTGTTGTGATTTTTAGAAAATAAAATATTAATAATTTTACGTGACTCAGGACCATTGCAGCTTGTTACATTTAAATGCTTGTTTCCTTATCGGGAAAATAACAATACTATATATAGCTTGCTTTATATACCGCTAGAAACCAGTTTTACGCTATAATATCAACACTTAACGGCTATGTGTTCCTGAGACTTTCCCTGTCTAAATTCACTCTTCACAAACTAACATCTGCTTAGTTTTAAAGCGTTTGATTTTGCGATAACAACAAACATTTTTATTCAACCGTGTTTTTTTTTTTTTTAAAACATAGAAGCACGACACTGACCAGTAGCTGCTAGGAATTGTTCTAATTTAAGTCATTTAAGACTTCAACTCTATTTGCTTATTATGCAATGGAGTGGGGAGGGGGGGTTGTAGGCTGGGAGAGAAAGAGAGACGGAGAGATGGGATATAGCTTAAAAAAACTACACTTCTTCTGATTTGTAGATAGTTTAGACGTGCATCAAGGCCAGTACACTCCCCCCCCCCCCTTAAATTTAAGTTAAATGTTTTACACGATAATATGAGAACTTAACATCAAATGCGTTTCTCAGTCCAAATTTGTTTTTCACAAACTAACATCTTTTTAGTTTTAAGGTGTGTGGTTTTGTGAAATTTCATTCAACAGTTATTGTACTGTACATTTTGAAACATCGAAGCGCGAGATTGAACATTAGCTGATGACATGTAGAAACTGTCATGACAGACTGTTGTTGACTCGAGGCAGGAAGCTACAGCAACAGGCATAGCGGCTGGCTTCAAAGTAAGAATGATACTCCTCAGCCAGTTCCTGGTGATGAAATGTAGATTCGTGAAAAAAGTGTGGACAGGAAATGACTTTTTTTCTCATTGAACTCACTTGTTTATGACATGAATGGCCACTGATAGAGCGCAACAGTCAATACAGTGTACACAATTCCGTGCATTTAAAAATTGCCGTACTGTCTCACAAACAATGTTATTTTAAAAGTTTAAGGGTAACAGTACAGAAGAACCTTTCCGTAGTATAGCTCCTGTATCTTTTTTATTTTAAAATACTTTGGCAAGAATTATGACATACATGTCATAATGTGCCAGTTTTCATGATCGTACATGTTCGATATAAATATTACGGCGTTCGTTTGTAATCTCTTTTCGAGTTCTATATGTATTACTGCTTTCAATGATTTCTTCAGGGTGGGTCTTGGAAATGATATGGAAATTAAAGGGAAACTGACAAATTAATAACCAGTACAGAACACACTTTTATGAAATATCATTTATTGAGAAAGAACCTCGAAGTTACCGCTTGATGCAGAACAATGTCAATTTCCGCATCTGTATATGCTAACATGTACATATACATGTATTAAATCAGCAGGGATGTACGTTGTAGCTAAGCAATTACTTTTGATGTACGCTTTGTCATGGACAGGGGTGGAAAGATATCCAAGAAATATAAAACCTCATTTGTTCTACGTTACGTGCGTTCGTCTGTATGTATCCTCAGCCAGGCTACTGATAAATACACAGGAAATGTTACCACTGTAAAGGTACAGGCAAAGGTATGAAATTTATACCTGCCATGTTCGGTTTACTGTGTTGGAGTTTCTCCCATCTGTTTGTTTAGTGTGTCGACTCGCGGAGCGAATACAATAGAATCACCGAGGGGTGCCATAAAACCCACTACGACTCACGACGACTGCAATAAAATCCGTCACGCACTTCCACTAGACTGAGTGGATTTTCACTAAATTAGTGTGAAAATCCACCAGACTGCGTGGACTTAAACTACTCATAGTGGACACTTAATCCCCTGCCCTTTCTCCACGCCCACGCAATTTTCGTGGTGAATCATAAAAACACGATGCGTGTACTGTATATGAAGAAGCTGTACCACCAACATGCAATAAACATGGGTTAGTTCTACTTGATATATTTCATCTGACAACCACTGGATTTTTGAGAACATCAGTACCAATATGCAGTCTTGGTGCTAAACCCAGAACAAATTTGGTAATTTTGTTTCAAGTGGTTTGCAATCTATATTTATGTTTTTGAAACAGACCTAATTACCTGAAGGAACATGTATAGTCAAAATGACACTGAAAAATAGCAAATGCCAAAATCAAAGGCACTACTTGGGCAGATTGGAGGTTACCCATGACATGATCAGTAATAATAGATGATGTGAGTTATACCATAATGACGGTAAGTCCTGGGACACTAAAAATCTTCGGACACCCTTAATATTTCAAAAATAAGTTTTTTATGACCTAGAAAAGTTGGGACACAAAATTATTGCATTTTTTTCATGTACTATAAGTCTTGGGACACCTTAGACATTTTTTTTTCTACTGACCACTTGGCATATTTTATCGATCATAACATTATCCCTTCCCCCCCAAAAAAAGATTTTGTGGTTTTTGAAAGACTATCATTATGAATTATTACATAGAAATGTTATAAATTAATATAATTTGTTTGAAGAAAAAATATATATATTTCATTTTCCTCTGTTTTCTTGTCACTTCTACCTATTTCATATATGTATAATTTCATCGGATTATGACAAGCATTGAGCATTAGCACAGTGTTACAACAATATTAACAATAACTTCTCCTGTTTATGCTTGTTTACTATTGTCAGTTTATGCATTATTCTATTTAAATTGTCACAAGTCACCAGTAATTACATTTTCTGCCTTGAAGATTTAAATACCTAATTCATTAAAATGTGGTAACAGTATTAAAACAATGAAAATAGTGTTTGGTTAATCGCTCGAATTTATAGTGACCATGTTTACATAGGTGTCACCACCTGTACATTGAAGATTTTAACTTAAGCTGAATGAAGTACATCTCTTGGTTTTGAATCATAGGCATGACTGCACTAAACTTCAATATGGTCTAAAAAATACAATAAAGAAGTCTCCGAAATAATGCTTTGAAAATAATTTCAATAATAATGCATTGGGAGTTTGTTTTGATGTAAGCGACTTTAAATAAGTACATGTTTACTCAGCAACGGTAATTGTGCTAATATTATGTAGTAAAAAGCTATAAAAGGATTAATGTTGCAGAACAAAGGGGTACCAGCATTGCCTTCAGACAAAATTCTCTCTTTATCAAAGCAAGTTTCAGGATTTAAACAATTAACTGGCCTGGATTTCTGTCAGAAAACAAACGACAAGTCCACCAATTATAATTAAAAGGAGCTGCCAAAACAACCAGCATGCCTAAGTTAAAACCCAAACTAAAATACAAAACTTAAATGGATCGATGATGATCTAGTCAGTCTAAATAAAGCAAAATCTGCATCTAATATTTTTAGGAATAAACATGGGCACAAGTGACGCTAAGTACGATATGCTATGTGTAAGTACTGTACTGTGCACTACAGTATAGTACAGGTCTCCCGTAAATTCAGCCTGTGAATTATTAAGTCTTTATTTACCTTTACTTGATTTCATGTTGGAGAAATCAGAAAATATGCACATGCAAAATAAATAACATAAAAGCAATCATAGTAGTTTATAACAGTGTACTGACATGGTAACTGAACAAGAGCTGGTCACTTCTGTGTGACATATGGTGATCTTGCCAACCTTGTCTTCACATTTTTGTGTTTATAAGTGTTGGGACACTGAAAATGTGATATTTTTTACATGTATAAAAGTCTTGGGACACGAAAAATAATAATTATTTTTTCCTGTCCCAAGACTTACCATCATTACAGTAGGTGGTGTAATTATTTCTGCACCATTCCTTTATGAAATGAGCTGGTATAGAACCTAATCCAGTAGCCTTATTGACACTAATTGTTGTAAGAGTTCATTTCTTTGGACACTTACACGATAGACAACGAGAAACTACCTTCTAAAATTTCTTTCTTCTATAATAATTTGTGAAAAAGTTTACACCAAATTGACTATTACCCTGTGGAAGTTTACTAACTAAATCTTGTGCCATGGTAGAGAAGAAAAAGTTGAATGAAAAATTTAACCTAATTAAAACAAATTTCTCCATCTATACAAAGACCAATATTGCTAGAAGCACTGACATTCTTTTAATGATTATCACAAATTTTGGGAGTCAGTATGATTTTCAAATTCTTTATTTTTGATGTAGGCAGACTTAGCTTTATAAATTGTAAAATTTGGGTTTTGTTTCTTAATTTCTTAAATTTTGAGATAGTCATACAGATTTCCTAATTTCTTAAAGTTGTATAAAGCTTTCTCTCTAGCTATAAATGTTCCAAAATCACACTATTATTCCAAGGATCTTTAATTTATTTCATTCTAATTCCTTTGATTGGTGCTAGATCATCTACTGGTGATAAAAACTCGATTTAGAACTGATCCCAGGCCTGTTTAACATTTCCACAAATCAAAACTGAAAATCAATTTTATCTCAAGTAATTTTTCTTGAAAAATCTCAGCAATGTCATTATTGAGAGAAAAAATTCTTACAGTATTGTGTTGAAATATAATATCCTTGACTTTTTATATAGTAGAAAAGTTAAGATATGGTCACTTACATCAATACGAGTAACACCACTTTAACATATTTTATGAGTACCAGCAATATAAGTTAGGTCTAAAATTGATGAAAATGTGTTTGAAATCTTTGCTAGCTCATTGATCAGCTGTTTGGGATCAAAGAAATATGCACAATTCTTTTGTGCAAGAAACTAAAGTATTATTTGTATTTTTAGAAACATCGCAATTAAAATCACCCTTAATTAAAGTTCTTAGGTCAATGAATCTTTTACTAGAAGAACAGTAAAAGATATGCTGGGAATTCAAAGGTTGGAGATTGAGGAATATGAGTCAGACCTCCTCTAAATGATGATGTGGAATGCTGGAAATAAAGTTCATTTTAGGTCTAATCAAAATAAAAGCGAATTTTATTGAAATTCAACACTTCTTTATAAATTTGTACTGTGGAAACAAAATTGCAGACTGACATTAAAGGGAAATAACTCCTGTAAATGATGTTGTGTAATGCTAGAAATAAAACTTGTAAGGGCTCATAACTTTAGAGATGCAGATCAAATAATCACAGGAAAAGATATGCTACAGAAACCAACATTTGGAGGATGGGCAATCTGGATCCATAACTCCTGTAAATGATGTTGTAGAATGCTGAAAATTAAACTCATTCAAAGTCTAATCAATGTGAATGCTGCATACTAATGTGGTTCAAATCCAACAACCCATGCTATTGAAATCAAAGTTAGGACGATCGGCAATCAGGGCCAAAAACTGCTGTAAATGATGAAGTGGAATGCTGAAAACAGAACTAATTCAAGATCTCATTACTATAAAGCTGCATACCAAAGCCGCTAGATTGTTGACAAGTCAATCAGATACAAGATCACCTTATAAACATACAAGGATCATGCTCATAAATGTATTCATCCAAAATCTTCAATATACAAGCCTATTTACCATGTTGTATCAAAATGGAATCAGCAATACAGTCTAGAGTAGTAACCAGTTCAGCCAATCATTTGCAACATTACCTCATTAATACCCACAGATGTCTCTCAGCATTCAACTTGTGTGAGACCTAGGTGATATAAGCCTCTATTCCAAGTTTGATCAAAACTGGATCAGAAATATGGCTTCCAGGGTGGTAACAAGCACAGCCAATTTGATGCAATATATTCTCATTAATAGCAGCGAAGCCAACCCATAAACATGCCTATGAGAAATCCTAGCATACATTTTTCAGATTCAAGGCAGCTCATCCTGAATGGATAACATGAAAAGTAATAAATTTCTTTGCAGTCATAATATAAGCCTATACATACCTCAAGCAGTAACAGTTAAGGTCCAGTGAGAATAAATGGTGTATCCATTCCTCCAATTCCAGTACCTCGTATAGTTTCAGCATTTTTGGCCAAAATAATAACCATAAACATTAGTTTTCCTCACAAATTATCTGTGTCTTCCTTTTCTCCTCACCTTTGCTGTAATTTTCAGAAATATGACCTCCAGAGTGGTAACAACATCAGCCAATAAGATGTAACATCATCCCATTATTATGAATGTATCTCACTCATATTCCAACTCGTACAAGATTTTGAAGATATAAGTATATATTCCAAGATTAATTAAAACTGGATCAGAAATGTAGCCTCCAGAGTGGTAACAAGCTCAGACAATCAGATGCAAGATCGCCTCATTAATATGAATGGATCTTGCTCATTATTTAATTGGTCTAAAATCTTGATGATGCAAACATATAAAATGCAAGATCACGTCATCAATATGCATGGATCTCATTCATTATCAAACTCCTCCAAAAGCCTGAAGATATCAGCATATGTTTAATCAAAATTGGATCAAAACAATGGCCTTCTAAAATGGCAACAAATTCGGCCAATCAGATGCAAGATAACCTCATTAATATGCATGGCTCTTGCTCATTATTGAACTCATCTGAGAGCTTGAAGATATAAGCATATATTCCAAGTGTGATCAAAATCGGATCTGAAATATAGCCTCCATGGTGGCAACACATAATGGTTGACATACGGGCAGACAAAGGATGTAGAGCCATACCATAAGCTCATTTGGCCTTTAAGCCAGTTGTGCTAATTATTATTAGCAGGATTCTGATAAGTTAAAATATTTTCAAGAAAGTAAGGAAAAAGTCTGCCTTCTTCCTTTGTTTTCCAACAGATGCTTATACCCCAACCATGCTATGATTTCTTTTCTGTGAATTCATTTTTGTGGGTATCAGTTTTCAGGGTTTTGCACACAAAAAATTACTTTTTTTATCAGTCTCTTAATTCTTGGATTGGAAAAGAGGTTGTATTGTCTCCACATGAAAAATATTGTTCATTGGACCTTTACATTTTTAGCTTGTAGCAACCATAAAATACGTGGAAATTTGTACCTTACAAATTAAAGTAATTTTGAATATGCAAATCGATAATATTTTAAACTCATCACAATTACCTTCATGATTTTCTTGATGAGTGCAATGATGGTGTAAGACTTCCCGGTGCCTGGTGGTCCTTGCAGAAGACAGATTTTGGGCATGGGATATGGAGACAACACCATTTTCGTAATTGTAGCAATGGCCTCTGCTTGTGAAGGGTTATAATGCACCTGGATAAAGATGAATAATTAAGTGAATAATTCCAGTTGTAAAGTGAAATCAACTGAGCTAAAATTTAGAAATTTCATTTTTAGACTCTTCTCCCTTAATGTCTGTCATGAAAGAATCAAGCTACGAGTAACATTTTTCTGTCCAAATCATAATATAATATCATCCATTCTTTGATAATAAAGTGCAAGAAAATTAAAGACCATCTTTAAATTTAGTTATTGCCTTTGTACTAGTTCAGTTCTATTCTTTACTTAAACATTATAAAGTCAATCTCAATTTACTTCTTTACTAAGTCACTAGCCAGCATTCCGACTCACTCTGCAGTTGACGGTACACATGCATTCCCAGTCAAAACAGAGGGTACATGGATATATTAGTTGGTACAGTAGTTGGGACAGCAAATCTGTGGTCAACAATAGTGTAAAACAAGATATCTGCCAGTCCCATGAAAGGCACAAGTGTAATCCAAGTGGTCAATACAAATAATCTGAGTGTAGAAAGTGTAATCCACCAGTTTTCTGTCTTAATTACAATAAACTGTATTCAAGATTTACATTTATTTTCACTGTCAAACTTTCCACTGTGACTGATCATAAAGTAAACTCTACAAACCTCACAATAAGCAAGATGATGTATTATAAGGCTTAGACAAAAAGTACTGCATATACTGGATATTCTTCTTTCAATTTTAGCAGCAGTCCTAATTTCTGTATTTTGTTAATTTGGCACATTTCCAGTTCAAAATAATCCTTCTTCAAACATTTTCCACAGCTACTGACAATTCATGAGCAACATCGATAGAGCCCAATTACTTGATAATTATCTCAACTTGTTAACTCTTGGACTGATCCTCTACATTACACTCTAACAAATATATTGAAATTGATCACTAGCTTTTCAAATTAATGAAACCAGTCTGTTCTCTAGGAATCCCTAATTACAGAAGTATAACTATAAATAGAACATAATAATAATAATAATATTTAATAATAATAATATCCCTTATTTATCCAAGATGACATAGCTAACAGCTTGTTTACATTATGGCCATGCACAATGCAAGAGTGTAGGGAAAATACATGTACATGTTAGGTTAACTCTTTGAATATGGAAGCGCTAATGGCCATAACCTTTTCCAGAATATCCTTACAGTTACCGATTAAAATATGACAATGGAGAATTACTCCTTGCTATTTTGTGTGTGTGTATGTGGTATAAGGCAAATGTACCTAAAAGCATAATTCATAAACAGGTGAGCATAACACATAATTATATGTGATATTTTATGTGTGTGTGTGTGGTATAAGGCAAATGTACCTAAAAGCATAATCCATACACAGGTGAGCATAACACATAATTATATGTGATATTTTATGTGTGTGTGTGTGTGGTATAAGGCAAATGTACCTAAAAGCATAATCCATACACAGGTGAGCATAACACATAATTATATGTGATATTTTATGTGTGTGTGTATGTGGTATAAGCCAAATGTACCTAAAAGCATAATCCATACACAGGTGAGCATAACACATAATTATATGTGAAATTGTAATCTTTATGCCAAAGTCCTAATAGTTGGCAAGTATGTATCATGCTCAACTGCATAACATGGCCAAGAATGAGGAATATAATTGGATAGCAATGTGCTTAGTGAGTGTAATCTTAGTATAGCTGCCTGATAGGTAGGGTAGCTGACTATAGATGCAAGCAGCTTTTTGATCATGATCACAAATTTTCAAACACATATGGAGTGAACTTTGCAAACATGTGTGAAAAAGTCTTTCTTCAATGTTTACTCCAAATATGATATGTACAGAGCTTACCTGATATATGTGCCCCTTGATCATTTTATGTTTATGAGCAGTCACATCTTTTAAAATGTACCTGCAGAGCAAATTTTGCATGTGAATTTTGTAATATACTATTTTTTTGTTTTTGTTCATTTTAACAGCACTTTTAACACATTATTGGCCATATCATGCTGAGGAAAAGGGAGCTAAGTATAAAACCCATGACCCTTGGATTATGAGATTTTGTCCTAGTACATGAATGGGAATGCTGATAAATTAGTAGATAATGTATGACAATTCCTAACCAAACAAAATTCAATCATTTTAAATATGTCCATATTATTCATGAACTATCTAACTAACAATCTTGGGATGGGTTGAGATACAGAGTCCACATTTCAAGCTGTAGGTGGAGCCTCCCTACCTATATATCCAGGCAACTCTTCTGGGAATACATATACCTTGAGGCTTGGGTCCACATATGTCTCCTTGTCTAGAAATGTTACATTGCATGTTGGGTTCAGGATGTCACAACACAATGGACTTCTGGGTAACAATGAAAGAGCACAGTACTGCCGAATCGTTGTAACGAGGGAGCTGATTTGCTGAAAAGATTAAGATAACAATGTAAAAATTCAGATACCTTCAAACATATGATTTCTTATCACAGTTATATCAAAAGATGGTATTCAAGTAATTGTACATCATAAAATCTGAAGCAATTTAAAATCATTAAATTAAAAAAATATAATTAATGGTGATTGTCACAAAAATGTTTTTTTTTTGCTTTAATGTTTCTTTTATTCTGGTTTCCAATGCACAGGCAAGTCTTGGAGCAGTTCTTTTTGTTTGATACTACCACTGATCTTTCTAAACATATGTAATGGTAAATCCAAAACTGTTTACTCAGACAGATGTTTATTAGTATTTTCCCCAAGTCTAATTCATAATTTTAGCCACCTGCCAATAGTTTGCCATACAAACAATGACAGTGGAAGAACATCAACAGTTCTGAAGAAACTCACGAAGTATGGATATGGCTGTTTCACAGATTGTCTAACTCCCACCCCACTTCTATACCAACAATAGTTTGCACGAATTAACTGATGCAAAATCACTATTCTTCATGCATACCTTCATCTCTATTAAGACCATCTCATCTGTTACTCAGAGTGTTCATAAATTGAATAACTTTTAATTATTTTATTTACATGTCAACACTTAAAACACTGAGCTTGCAAGATTCACATGTAATGGCTACAATCATAATCATAGAGATGCTTGAATCCAGGGCAATACAGCATTTTCAGGTGCTTCAGTGATACATGAGAAGGGCCTAATAAATAACAGAACTCTGGCATGCAAAATCTTTGCAGAAGAAGAGGCCCAAGTGGGTCTGATATTGCTTACCTGGCTTACATAACTTAACAATTGTCCATTTCACCAAACCAGCCTTATGTAGTATTATTAAAACACAACCTATGTAAACTATCTCCTAAACTTCACATCAAAGTCTCTTGCTCATAAATGAAGTTATCCAAGATCTTGATGATATAAACCCACCAAGTTTGATTTAAACTGGATGAGAAATATAGTCTTTAGATCTAGAGCGGTAACAACCTCGGCCAAACAGATGTAAATTATCTCATTAATATGAACAGATCTCACTTATTATAGAACCTGTCTACAACAATGATATTATAAACTTATTTACCAGTAGACATACATGTGACAGAAAAGAAATGTCAGCTTAGGACAGATCCAGAGATTTGCAAAATTTGGTCCGGAGTTTAGACTTCAAATCAGGAGGATTTCCATCAACCTGTTTTTAGCATGCAAATGGACAAAAATGGCAACTATTGAACAAATTTCTTTTTCTGTATTAAAATATGCACATCATCTCATCTCATCATTCCTTTCACAGTAACTTGCTGTCTTACATACTGTCTTTATATGTAGCACAAGTATTTTTAGCCTATCTTAGTACATCATTGCCAGTTTTATATTTGTGGCAGTCATCATCATTGTTGATCTCAACACTTAGGAGATGATGCATTGTTATTGGATCCAAGTTTCCTCTAGAGTCATCCTGAATTTTCCTCAGAAAAGAAAATGTCCTTTCAGTGTCTATGGTAGAATGTGGCAATGTTAGTACAACTCTACTGAGTCCACTACGAAGTTTAAATTGTTTCCTGCCTGTGTATAGATTCAAGTTGGTGACTGCCCGCCAGAACTGCTCAAGATTGGTGTTATCTGGGTTGAACTTATCAAGTTCTTCTCAAAATCAACTTTACTAGAATGGCAGAATGCATATTCATGTCCCTCCAACCCGTAAAATTCCTATTTCCATCAATTATTGAGTTTCATGTGATATTTCGTTTGTTTACATTTTGGTGCTTCAGCATTGGGAGATAACACATGCTTGAATATCTTGACAAACTTTTAAAAACTGAAGCCAAATGGACCTGTTTTATGCACTCTTTAGTAATAACTAATCCAACAATAATCCATTAACGTCTTTAATCCTTTCTGAATTACTTCTGATCAGACATAGAATAATCCATCCTGACAAACCTTAAAAATCAAAGCAAAACCAACACTGCCAATAGAATCCATGTAATGTTAATTGTTTTATGTTGCTTGAGCTCATTAGTAATCCAAACGTAATCAATTAATGTCTTTAATCCTAGCTTATTTACAACTGATCACACATAGTAGAATCCATTGATTACTTTTAAGTTATTGTCTGTCAAATTAGCAATTAAGGTGTCATGCTCACCAGTTAACAGTCACATGATTACAGGAAGTCTTTATCATAAATATACTACATTGGAAGCAAGGTGTGAGAAAAAAAAAGGGAAAAATTTCTGCTCCGAAATTTTTTTAATAATAATTTTGACACATTTTGATGAGTCACATGAGGGACGAGAGACACCCCTCATCTCAGGAGGAAAATCCTCCTGGCCTGGATGTTCATATGTGAGAGTGGAGCAAAATCCAACTGGAATTAGCCTCCAAAATGGTATCAAGCTTAGCCAGTAAGATTCAAGATTACCTCATGAATATTGATCTTGTTCATAATCCAACATCTTCACAATATAGAACTATTTAATAAGTTTAATCAAAATCTGCTCAGAAATATACTTACTAGACAGGTGACAAGCTCAGCCAATCAAATGCAAGGTTGCATCATTAATATACATGAATATCAAACATAATCATACTCAACAGATCTTCAAGACACAGGGCTATTTACCAAGATTGATCAAAATCCTACCAAATATTAGAGTGGTAAAAAACCACAGCAAATAAGATGCAATATCACCTCATTAAAAAGCATGGGTTTCGCTCATAACAACATGAGCACAATGAATGGCACATTATATGCCTGCCCTATGTTTGACAGTCCTCTATGTAGACAACTGATTTTTTTGGTGCTGAAACCATTTTATTCTTTCATTCAAAGTGACCATGACATCTAACCTTTTGACCCCCCAAAATATAGGCTTTTTCTTTACCCCAAGTGCAAGCAATCCACAAAGTTTGGTCCAAGTCTGTGATGTAGAACTAATCTTACTGTGTGGAAACCAGTTTTCTTTTTCAGTCACAGTGACCTTGACATTTGACCCTGAAATAGATAGGATTCGTCCTTACCCCATGTACAAGCCACCCTCAATGTTTGGTGACTGTTGATGGCAGAGTTCTAGTTATTGTGCAGAAACCATTTTCTTCTGTCAAAGTGACCATGACTTTTGACCTTTTGACCCCAAAATCAATAGGGTTCTTCCTTACCCCAAGTGCAAGCCATCCACAAAGTTTGGTAACTACAGCTGGTGGACAATTCAAGCAGGAACAAAACTGATAACAGACAGTATGTATGTATGTAGCAGTGTTTTACAGCACCTCAGCACAAAAGTGGCTACATAGCGCAATCCGAAGGTAAAGTTTGAAAAATGCAAAAATTAACTGCACACAAATTTTGTAAAACAAACCATTCCAAATAAATGTAAACATAAAGTACAAGAAGATAAAATATAAAATGTAAAGATGTTAAAAATCTGTTAAATGTATATAAAATAACAGATAAAGGTAACACAAGTCATATAAAATCCAAAACACATGATTAAAATTTGTTGCATCCCCTTTAAAAGTCCAAGATTTTCTCTGGTGGTACATCTTCATACAGTTTCTTCAAGCAATTCACATCATAATACTTCAGTCCCACAGGCTGGAAATTGACATGGTGGACAAGAATGTGCTCCACTGTCAGTGGACACTGACATGGTATGCATTCCGGTCAAGGTCCACCCTTTAGAAGGTTGCACGAGTCTGGTATGTGTGTCTGATATGCAATCGGCACAATACCACCTCATCTTTGCAACTTGTTCTATATGAGGAATGCTACTCTACAGTGGTGGGTTTGATGTTCTAAAGTTTGTTTCTGGAGTTTTCATTCACATATTTTGCCAAGTATGATAACATGCTGATTTATACAATATTTGAAGTCAGTATATGGAATCTGCCATTCAGAAACGGGTGACTGCAGGGCATCTTTGGCTGCTTTAGCTGCCCTTTCATTAAGCTTTTATATCAATGTGACTAGGCAGCCAATAGTACAACAATACTTTTCCAAGACTGTACGAGAACATCATGTTTCTGTAATATCTGGGTTATGAACGGATTGTAAGATTTAAGATTCTGCAAGGCTTTCAATGTGAAAAGGGGATCGAAAAAGATCATGAAATTTGTTTTTTGAGAGGTTTCAACATAGTTCAGAGTTATGAGCATGGCTGTAATTTCTGCAGTAAAAATTGTGGCTTTATTTTGTAACTGGTTCGAGTTGCTGCCATGGGTTGTTGCAATTGCAGCTCCAACTTCGTCTCCATCTCTTGAACCGTATCTATACAGGGATGTATGGCTACAATAGAAAGCTCTGATTTCATTGAATTTACTCTGACAAAGGAGAAGATTTGTTGAGAACCTTTTTAATTCACAAAGGTCAAATATTATTTTAGCAGGTTTTGATAATCACAATGACAATTTAGGAATACAGAATTCTGCAATATTTCCAAAACTGATTTTTTTTTTTTTAGTTTCTAAGTGAGGACAAATTTGAATGCCAAAAGGTGAAATGAAGTTTGGTTTCTGAACATACAAGGTTTGGTATTTTGACCTAAAAGCTACCAGTACATCATATGCTAGGTTAGATGGATTACAAGACAGTTTGGTAGCATACTGAAAAGTCAATTTTGTTTGAGATAATGTGATGGTTCATTTGCCTCAACACAGAGGCTTCCTGAAAGGAAGTTCTAAATGCACCCAGAGTCTAAGTCCCTGGCTGTGAATCAGATCAAGCATCAGCAGATAAGACTTACAAGCTGATCCATACACAATCGAGCCATAGGCAAATTTCAATCTTACTAATGACCTGTATAACTGGAGCAAGACCTTCTGATCTGATCGCAAACCTGTCTTTGCTTAGACTCATAATAAATCCAGGTTTTTTTAGATTGATCCCTGAGATCTCCACTATGTGGAAGGAAAGTTAGTTAACAGTCGAAAACAAGTCCTAAAAATGTGGTCTCCTCCACAACAGGAATCAGACACACATCAAGATATAGTTTTGAGTCATCATGAAAACAATGTAATTGGCAGAAATGCAAACAGTTAGTTTTTTGAAAATTTTAATCCATTTTCTTCTGCGCATTTCTGAACTTTGCTTATGTTCGTCTTTAGTTGACATTCAATAGTATGCATACCCTATTATGTATAGCATATCAAAAAGTCATCAACATATAATGGGCAGTCAGTTCCTGGATTAAGGCATTTCACTATGCTATTAATTTTGATGTTGAATAGGGTGACTGACAATATGCTGCCCAGAGGTACATCCATCTCCTGAGGACAGCTTTCAGAAAGGGGGCTGCAAACACACACACACGATAACAATGCAATGCAAGTCACAAGAACAATTATCAATATACAAAGGTGAAAACAAACAGAATTTGGTGTTTAGACAATTAATTAAGAAAAAGGAATACATAATTCCTGTATGTTAGGGTAGGACCTCAACTGTGTTACTGACTTACCCATAACCAGTGTAATTAATAATGAACATAAGTGTACCCAAACCCCTTAGGGGTGGGATACAGTGTGGTAACCTATGAGGTCCCTTAAAGAACCAAATTCTAAAAGGGAGCGGGGATTACCAGCATGTAAATAGAATTCTCCACTCTGTAGGAGGATGTATTCTCATCAAACAGAAGAGGTTTTTGGCACGAAAAATAGCTGTTTTATTTGTATTCCTTTTTATACATGCTAAAGTTATACGGTAACAATAAATGTTAGGAGTCACTTTATTGTAGCAAAGTGTGATAAGTTTTCCTTTCAAACTGTTTAACTGTTTCAATTTAGTTTCGAAATTCCTGTGCATACTGGTAAAAAGAAACCAAAGTTGGCTTCCCTGGGTAGGCCTACTTTGCATATAAAAAAATCTGCACATTTAAAAGAATCCAAAAGTCGGCTTCCCGGGGTCAGCTTGCTTTGTAATAAAATAATCTTTGTATTTAATAGCCTAAGTTGAAACAACGGGTTTATTACTCTCTACCAGGTGTGTTTATTCACCACACAAACTTCTATTGTTTACCACCTGTCATCATAATTGATACAAACAGGCACTGATGCTAGCAAAAATAGTCATTTGCACTCAGAGTGAATGTATTTCCTAATAATGATTTTTATTTGCAAAATATTGTTATATTGGTAACATGGATATAATACACTTGTGGTTATTTTGCACCATATGCATGAATTGTTGGTGCCTTCAAGCAATCGGCTGTTATTTCTCTCTCTCTCTTTTATTTGTGATTTGTTTTATCCAATTATCAGTTTGATAACATATTCAAACCTCTGAGGACAAGCAAACATGATTTGTTTATCTATATTCACATCAAGTGAACAATGTGTTAATGTTTTTACCTGACAAAAGCTATACACACTATGGATGTATATGCTACATTACAGGACCATGCTGAGTTTGGATAGTGGATACATTTGTTTTTTATACATAAATTGCTTATGAAGACCAAAAAAAAAGGAATAAATGAGATCAGTATAAGGTGAGTTTCATTCAGTTTATTATCAAATAAACATGTTATATACCTACTTTATTGTAACATGCAGTGGGGGATGGGGGGCAGCAAATTCAACACAAAGTCTTTCGTTTCTGTCAGTGAAAAAAGTTTAGCCATAAGTTATGGGACAGGAGAAAAATCATTTATCTTATCTTGTCTCAAGATATACGGTAAAAACAGGTAATTGTTAAGAGGATCATCATCATCTTTTTGTCACAATCATCATCATCATCATCATCATCATCATCATCATCATCATCATCATCATCATCATCATCACTCAGTGTTCTCCCCAGGGCCTTTTACTGTAGCGGGCCCACTACGCTATCGTTTCAAACCCCGATAACCACCGATGCTTTAGAACCTGCCGCTATGCTATGCTCTTGTGCTGCTACACTTTAATGTTTCCCACTACCCTTATACAATTAATCTGTTAAACAAACATCCTTTCACCTAAATCAAAGCCCTATACTCCAATGACACCTGTTCTTACCTCTTCTTGGGTATTTTATTAAGATAATCCAGGATAATTACTCACTCACTTAACCATTATCTTTTGTACCTGGCTTGCGCGACTGCCAGTGAGCGACCTTTTGTGCGGGTTTCGTCTGCACGGTCAGAGTCACATTATTGGCCAGCGACGAAGGAGTCTACTGGTAGTGTTAAAAATATATTTCAGGCACTTTCACCACCAGCCAAAGCAGTTACACATATTATATTAAAAATTCTTGTGAAAAATGAACAGCACCACCTTCCAAAAAACGTAAAATTACCCAGCGCCCGGCTAGCCCCATGTTGGCCTGGTTATGAAAATCAGAAATTGGCATCACCAATAGTGGCAGTGATCCGATTCCGATAGCGTCAGCATGATTTCCACAAAGAAAGAGATCAAGAAACGAACGACCGTATTTAACAATGAATGGAAGACGTTATACCCTTGGGTGGAAATTGCTGGATCGGATGGTAGGTTTTCTATATTGCTAAATTTTGGTTCAGATCTACTGGGGGGTGGGGGTGTTGTAATATATATATTTTTTTATAGTAGTAACCAGTAGCTGTAGTTGCAATTGTTGTCGTTCTTATTAAGTTGTGACGAGGAATGAAAGGTGCATTTTATTCACGGGTTATTATGTTTACATAGTTTACTCTGAGCAGGAGAAATATAATTTAGTCAGTAAACCTTAACTTAAGTGGGTGCTGCCCTATTAATTTCTCATTTCTCTTTTCTGTCTATCCAAGTAATAAATGGAACAATCTTTATCTTCCAGTGTTACCTCTTTTGAAAAGATATCAATAAAAAGTATTCCTTCATAAATATAACTTAAATAGTTTCATCCGTATGCTTACTAATTATTTAGTAAAGTAATTTTTAATTTAATTTAAACTTTTGAACAATATTTAAGCTCTCTGACATTGATTCAGTGAAGAAATTAAACAATAGCAAACACTTTGATATATTGTTCTTAATGGAAAGGAATATGTATTATCTTATTCTGTGATGATTTTTTGAAAACACATCACTGTCATGACTCTTGAAGAATTTGTCCTAGGTAATTCACTTAATTAGGATTCAGGTAGTTTTGTCTCTTTTTTGTACATCCATTAATAAATTGTATGTTCCATTTTTTTCAGATTGTGAAAGGTCATTCTCCTCAATGAATAGAATTAAGAGTGTTTTAAGGAACAGGTTGACAGAGGGTACTGAACTACATGATGACAATCAGTACTAAAGGACAATCCTTAAAAGACTTTAATTTTGATGTGGCAGTCAGTATATATGGCGAGAAGAAGAAAAGACGTATATCATTTATTTAAATTAAGAAACAAATAAGATAGACATTAATCCTTGTTATAACCTAGGTAAATAAAGAATACTATATAAATATTTACACTTCTTTTTTATTTCATTGATATTAATTTGTTTCACTTTTATGACGTTAACGTGTGCTTTTTAAAACATTTTATGACCCTAATGCGCTTAACCCGATGCTATCGAAAATGTCTGGGGAGATCACTGTCACTGCTGCCAAAACTGTCATCACCATGAACACTGTCATAGTAGTTGTCATAATTATCATCATCATCATCACCATCATCATCATCATCATCATCAATCATCATCATGAATAAAATGAACATAAAAAGGCCAATGTCTCTTACGTGTACTTGCGATGGCTTCTCATGCTCAGGTCGAAACTTTCTCCATCGGATCTTGAACACAAACTTCATGTATACAAAAAAGTCAGGCCTGTTCTTCTCTGTGAACATAAAATGTTACATGTTGATGTTAATAACAAAGAAAAATGTGTTTATCTGCAGTATTTTCTAATCTACATCATCACAAATAAATAACTTCTGCCTTACAGACATTGGTGAGATCTGGAAATATAACACAACCACCAAAACTAAATAATTCACAAACAGTCATCTCTAACCGAATGAGAATTTTAAGTACAACCAGAATGTTAATCAATGATTACATAGCTTGTCTCTATGAAACTTTAATTTCTCCAACAACTGATGTAAACAATAATTATCATGCAGAAATAAAATTCATACTAAAATAATCTTAACCTACAAGTGTTGCCCCTTTGACAGGGCATAAACGACATAAAACAATAAAAGAACAACATTTTTCATATGAATTCAGAGTAGGGGTACTACTATGACTTGATAGAAACCAGAGATTAATTGTTTCTTCTTTTTTCAAATCATTGTTCATTAAATCTGCTTCATAAGCTATTATCATTGTCCACCACTAGAAGCCAGATTTTACTGGGTGGAAGTCAAAGGCTTTCAGTAATTCTGACAGGAAGTATTACCATTATTACAAGCACAGTTCATGCATCAGTAATTACCTAGATTAGCCTCTGCATCTTAAGCCTCACATGATATGCATGCAGTCCACGCTCTTAATACCTACTCATTCACATGTACAAATACACAATTAACTTGCCGAGTGTAATTTATCACAAAATACCATGTTCATGCATCAGTAATTACCTTGATTAGCCACTATTACTGAGGCATCACATGAATGCATGCAGTCCACACTCATAATACCTACTTTTTCACATGTACAATTATACAATTAACCTGCAGAGAGTAATTTATCACAATATACAATGTACAGCCATTCATATGGAAAGTTTACCACTGAATCAATATATTTATTCCAACTTTCAACTGCATTGGTCAGAAACTACTTCCCTTGTAGGTCAGAATGTATAGAGCATTGAAAAATCTATATGGTCATGAGCTAAGCACAAATAATTTACCTATGTTAGTAAAGTATATATTGTAGGTAATGCTGACATCTTTGGTTGTAAGGGTACAGTCATCATCACAAGTCATAGGCAATAATCTGCTACACTCCTTTATTACCCATGGCTGGCTGTGCTGAGATTTCCTCGTTTTTCATGAGTACACACACACAAAAATACATTATCTACAACACAATCTAACAATCTCCTACACATCAATGAAAGTGCCAATTTTATCAATCAACAGGTAACTATGATTTAAAGAGAAACTTTAATTGGTTCAATCAAACAGCTTGAAAGGTCATGTTGGATCACAATGGTGAGAAAAAATTACTTGTGCTCACAGCGATTGGCTAAGCAGGTTTATGCATATTCATTTGAAATGAGGAAATCTCCGCACAGGCGGCCATGGTGATAATGGAGTGTAGTGGATTATCACCCATGGTTCGTGTCAGTGAGGTGTAGTACTAACAGAGATACATCCAATTATCAAGTTTCATGATTCTAACGTGAACAGTACTGAAGAAATGAACTTCAAAAGCAAATTTTTACAGAATCACTGAAGCACAAAGATTAGTAACAGCAACATCTTTTAGCAACAAGGGCATTGTACTTATCAAAATGCATCCCTCACCAAGTTTCATTGTTCTAATTAGGATAGTATACATCTAGCATTCCAAATACTCAAAGGTCATAAGCTAAATGCAAAAACCAAAATTAAGAAAAAATTAAATAAAGGTCAGTGTGAGTTTCTTTTGTTGCAAGGTGTGGTTCTAACAGAAATGCATATCATCATCAATTTAATGATTCTAGTATGATCAAAATGTCCTAGAGTTCAACAAACACAAACTTAAACCAAGTCAGTGAAGCCTAAAAATATAGGATATAATGACCTACTTTTCCAATGAGGGTGTAGTGATGATAAAGGTGCATCCCCGCACCAAGTTTCATAACTCTGGATGGGATAGGATGTAGGATGCAAAAAAAACATGTGGTCATGAATTGATCGCAAAACTAAACCTAAGCCATTTAAACGTACAATGCAGGTCACTGTGACTCTCTTGTGTTGTATTTTATGCTAAAACAGACGCATACTATCATCTAATTTAATGAACATGAACAGTGCTTAATACAAACCATTTAACCAAAGTCAAGGAAGCATCAGATATGATTCAGTAACCTACTTTTGTAATGAGGGTATAGTACTCATCAAGATGCATCCACTCAAGTTTCATGATCCCTGGTATTATAATAACATTATGTATACAAAAAGCCTATGTGATCATGAGTTAAATGTACACAACTTTTTAACAAAGACAGTACAAATAATCTACAAAATTAGCCCCTAAGACCCATCCAGGGTCAGCAGGTAGGTACTAAGACCCATCCAGGGTCAGCAGGTAGGTACTAAGAAAACCTCCCTCCAAACTGTTGCCTGGGACTGAGGAAAACAGAATGAGTGGTGTGCAGTGAGGCTGTACATATGCTTTTATGCTTTTACATATGTGCATGCTGATGCCAGGGATAGTACAATAGCCCAACCCTACTTGGTAGACAGAAGCTTAAAACAGGGTTCTATGAAACTCTGCCAAACCTACTACTGCAGTGTTTCCCTGAATTTCCATGAATAGATTCTACACACCAAAATGCATAATAATTAATTCAACAATATTTTCATTGGTTGAAAAAGAACTGTGTTTTAGAAGGACACAATATGCCCTAAGATGAGCTGTCATTATGTCAAATGGCATAACCACATGGCCCTAACAAGAGGCATGACCCAAAGGCAGGAATGGCACAGGAAGCAAGGGGAGAATACATTATTATTCATATATATTTCAAACAGGGTATAAACTGGATACTCCCCCCCCTCAAAAAAAAAAAAAAAAAAAAAAAAGTATGATAGTTTTTTACCCAATGAACTGTTCAGGAGTATATATAACAAGATTTCAAAATGGCTGCCATGGTGGCCATATTGGATGTCAGATCGGCACCATTTTCATTTAGGACCAATCAGACATCATAAGAAGTCTTTAAGTGAAAACCCCATGTTGATATGACCATCCATTCAGGAGTAACAATAACAAGACTTTCAAGATATTTGAGCAGCACCATTTTCATTATGGACAAACTAGACCTCAGGATAATGTGTGTCAAGTTTCATGGTAATCCTTCAAGTAGATTAGGAGGAGATGCAATAACAAAGTTGTGCTAATGGACAGCCAGACAATGGACATCCCATGATGGATGACAGATGACAGACAACAGGCCATCTCATAAGCACTTCTGGTTTATAACCAATAGAGTTAAAAAGCTAACCAAAAGGTACAACCTGACCTCATGGTCCCATCCAGGGACATAAACCAAGAGACAACATAGTATAAGGAGAAAGTGGAATTTGTAATAATATAATATTCCAAATTTAAAGTGAATCTGATAAAAAGTTAATGAATACATAAGAGATGGAATCAAAACTTTCACCAAAAGGTGTCCAAAGAACTGACCCCAGGGACATGACCAAGCGGTAGGAGTAGTGAAGGCAATATGGTCAATGTGTGAACATGCTATATTCCAAAGATGAAGTGAACTGGTTATGGAAACATAAGTGAAGAGAAAAACTTAAACCAAAATAAGTCCTCGTTATAAATCTTGATCCCATGGCCCCACCTAGGAACAGGAGTGTTAATGAGATAATGGGAGTATGTGATAATATTATATTCCAAATATGAAGTAAAATCTGGTAAGGGGTTACAGAAATATAAGTGATCATGAAACTATAATCACAAACTTCACACAAAAATGTGTCCCCAATATGATTCTTGACCAATTGACCCCATCCTGGCGCAGTACCTTGGGACAGTAGTATTGCTGAGAGGAGGGGTGTATGTGATGATGTTACAGTACATGTATCGCATTTTGGGAAAATCCATGTTCCCACGGTGGACCTTAATCCTTTTCACGCTGTGTCCATCATGGACCAGATATAGTGGTCATCATGGATTGTCCATGTCAAGGCTCATAGTAGACGGATTAAGTTTTATTGCCCATTTTAAAGTTGCAGCAATATAATTATGTAATAGTGGACGCCCACTACCTCACATGGAACTTCCCTGTCGACTCAGCTACAGTACACAGTGCAGAATGCTCTTTTTAAAATGTACACAGCGCCATTTAATATTCAAAGACTCACCCACTAAAATGCATTCACATATGTGTATTGCAAGAGATGAAAGATAAATGTCTGAGCAAAGAGTCATGAGACTATTTAGGTGCTTCACAAATTATACAAAGTTTCATTATAGTAATTTTAATGAGAAAGATTCTGGTTTTAAACAAACAAAAGGAAAACGAAAACACACGTAATTACATGTATTAGTGGGTTTCATTCTGTTATTAAAATAAAAGAATGCGAAAAATGCTGTGATTTATTTTTTCATTGCCCCAGTCACTTTTAAATTGTTTGCTTAACATGTTCCCACACAATGAAATATATATGGCGCTATCCAATATACAAACTCTACTAGTCCAGCCTGTTTAGTACTGCGACTCAAATATACATATCCAATCAACACATATTCTCAGGAACTAGACACGTGTTTCCTTTTACCGTAGACCTACTGTTTTTACTCAGTCTCTATGAAGCACATGATACTGCATTCTATGACCAACAGCTTAAAGAAATATACTTAGGATTGCTGATTTTGTCATCTGACGAGTTTAATACCAAATGGACAGGTGAAAGCGATAAAAAAAGTGTAATCACTTAAATATTTTTGGTAGGATATAAACTTAAGTGTGTATTATTTTCAGTTAACGCAGACACAATTTATTTGGAACAGTACATTCTTTCAATCCACATGATAAATACTGCAAACTGTCCCTGAATGTCAAGCGAATATTGTTTATCAGTTTAGCTACTAATTTGTTACATTTTGACCCAATTATACTTCTTAAGAAGTTGACATGAATAAAACATTTTGTCACCAAAGAACATGGATTCAAATGCGCATTTATACTGGGTTTAGCTGTAAAGCCAACAATGTGAAATTACTTAAATCATGCCCATACTCGCCCAAACAGCACTGCAGTAGATACAATTGCAATTACTGTATAATAAAAATAGCCTCCAGTTTTGTACTTCGGTATGGTTTTAGATTTAACTAAGTGGAATTTCTTCTTGTTCATACTTCTTTCTCCCCTTTGTTTAATTTGTACTGTATTACACACAAGCTGAACACATCATATATATCAATAATGCCTGGTACATCACCCAAAATTGCTAAGCCATGTGGTTGCCAAGACTATAAAATCTATCTCTAATTGCACTGATTGCTGTAAATATGTGGCTTATTTCTCACAGCTTTAAACTGGAATTCCTGGTAGAACTTCATTAACTACTCAGACCTGGAGGTGAAAAGGTTTTGGCTTCAGAGGTTGTAAATCCTATTTATTTCCCAATTATTTTGAACCATTCATATTAATTTTAAGGTCGTTGCGAATATTGTCAGGTTCACCTTGATTATTGCAATAATGCTTACTCCTTATACTTTCAATCTACTTAATTTCTGCAGCATTAAGTTTGTACATGGTTAATTATGACCAGATTCAACAACAGATAATAAGACAATAAGAAAAAGCACACTAATGGCAGGTTAATAACCCAATGAATTCTATAAATTCTTGTTAGTACAAAATGAATTGCTAAACAGCAATTTACCTATTTACTTATTTAAATAAAGAGTGGAATCAAAATTATATTTCTAACTTTTGTCGGTAGACAAATTCCAAAATGAAGAAGAACATAGCACATTTCAAAAATGCATATTCTCTAATTATCAATGCCTGTTTCCAACTTAGCAATAAAAGCCACGGGTAATGTCAATCAAAAGTTATGGTGCATAATCTCTCTCTCTCTCTCTTTCTCTTATGTTTGCATGTAATAAACACATTTTATTACAAAAAAGATGCATTAAAAAAATTAAAAAAAGCCTGTAGTGTAATACAGCTTTTGTAAACATGTCATAACTTTGGGTTGTTGTGATAGACTTGTATTATATGCACTGCATTGCAAGATTAATTGCGAGAATAAAATCTTATATGGTTTATTTTATATACCACTAGAAACCAGTTTTATGCAAAAGTATCATAACTTGACCACATTGCATTACTCACTCCATATTACAAGTCCAAAATTCATATTTCCACAAACAACAAAAACATTTTCATTCAGAAGTTAATGCATCTTTTGAAACATCTGGGTGAAAAAATATGATTGAAGCTCAACATCTTCCTGAATGGCCCTTGTTAACAAGCATAGCGGCTGTGGTGAGCTGCCCTGTTGACTACTTTGTCATTATGGCACACCAATTCCTAAGCATGCTCAGCCCCTGATTTTTCACCTAGACAAAAGATAGCTACCAACACTAAATTCAAGTAGGGAGGAAGTAGACACAAACATTCATCACCAGCTCCAATATGGCATAAAACACATGTCACTCAATCTTATAACACAAGGGGGCAGATATGTTAATGACAGTTATGTCCTTTTCTAGACTAGGCACATCTGAGAGGTACACATCGGAATGTGGCTTGTACGAGTAAGGTAAGAAAGTTGCAGGCAACTGACTCACTGAAAAGGCCCTCGAATTACCAGGGTCATGAATATTATTCGAGAGACACCCAGGAATTTTAGCAATCTTTGCTGACTGTGGTAGAACTCATAAAAACAGATGCTCATCATCTTCACTGGCATCTACTGAGATTTGTACCTTGTATGTGGTATTAAACTGCCAGAGGAGGAGGGCATTCAGAAGGCAGCAAAATCTTATATATTTCTTCTATTGCTGCCTTAAAGCTGAATTCCATCTGTTCCACAGTCAGATCGGAATATCCAGGAAAGTCTGTGTCATCTTTGTCGACATAATACAACATGCTGCATGGCAGTGATGACAATGTGCCATCATCATGCATGGTGTGGGTTCTGCCTACAGGGTACGCTTGGAGAACCGGTGGCACCATATGTTGGTCTGGGACAGCCAGTTGGCACCGGGCTGGATGGCTGGCACAAATTGTAAGGCCAGTCCACTATATTGTTTTTTGAAATGGTCACATTACATATATTCAAACCAGATCTACTAACCACCTGCATATAGTGATCACCTGTTCCTACCAACCATATCTTTAGTCTCCTCCAAATGTCCTCTATATTTTGCCTGTATGTAGCAACCACCCGCCTAATCCAACCAGGGCCCATGACCTGCAATGTACTCTATATAGGGATTGTCTGGTATATTTATTCTAAAGATAAATAACCCACACTCACTTTAATTAATTAATTAAATAATTTATGCATGTATGCATCCAATGTATGTATGTATGTATGTATGTATGTATGTGTGTGTGTGTGTGTGTGTGTGTGTGTATGTATGTATGTATGTATGTATGTATGTATGTGTGTGTGTGTGTATGTATGTATGTATGTATGTATGTATGTATGTGTGTGTGTATGTGTGTATGTATGTATGTATGTATGTATGTATGTATGTATGTATGTATGTATGTATGTGTGTGTGTGTGTATGTGTGTATGTATGTATGTATGTATGTATGTATGTATGTATGTGCTAGTTGGATATCTTTGTCTATCCTGTACTGTCTTTCAATCTACCTACACAACTTTTACCTGTATAAAAAGACCACCTATCTATAAAGACCACTTTCAACTGGTCCCCTGTGTGATCTTTATTTGCATGTCTGGCTGTACATATGGAGTTTTGTGACAGAAAACTGAGCTCAAAAGACTAAAATTAAGAAATACCAGTGATGGACAACAGATGATTGTGATAGTATGATGTTGAGTAAAGCAGTAGCTTAAGGATTGAATAACTGACCAACATGAACATATTCTTAACTAAAACAATGATCTTAGTGATATACTATCAGTACCTTTTTTAAAATTGCACAATTCTTGCAACAAAAAAAAGGTCATACCTTGTGGTGGAACCATATTTAAGACACGAAGGACAGAACGACCATCTGTTTTGATGGTGACATTTTCTACATATGCCATTTGAGGAAACCAGTCGGGTTGACTTGACTGGTTCTTATTTTCATATATCATAGTTCCATAGATGTTAAGCCATACTATGTCACCTTCAGTGATGTAGCGACCACGACTCCAATCTTCCCTGGAAATCAATGCTGCAATGAAATAAGAATGTGAACCCAGTCTGAACTGGACAAAAATTGCTGAATTTAAGACTATGCAGTTCCTTTGCTTAGTTTTCAAATTGCTGTTAAAAAATTAGTAGGAAAACTGTTCAAATATATTCATTAAAAAAAAGATAATGGAACTTGATGACAAAAAGAATCATTTTTCAAAGCCAACATTGGGAGAGTCTAAAATGTGAAGTTTGTTGAGGTGTGTTGGATTTGGTCACGTTTGTTTGCTGGTACTATTAATTGACTTGATTCTGTGAATAAACATCTTTTTCTTATATTAAAATGAATCATTTCACACATTTCTTGTTGCAACCAATCAAAATTGAAAGTAAGCCTAAAAATATCCCAGCAATCAGTTATGTTTTGGCTGACACCATGACTGGCAAAATTTAAGGTCTCTCATATAAATGTGGCATCAGATACTAGGTACACTGTATGCTCTATAAACAAAATTGCAACATCAGGAAAACAAGCATAGCTAATTCAATTAATAACAAGAAACAAAGTTTTGTTTCTTCAATAATCCTTTCCCAATCATAATATATTCGGAGAACATCAACTCCTATGCAAATGCAGCCCCCTCAAGCTAAAAAAGATGTTAAATATGTTATTTGGCTTGTTTTAGCAACAAAAGTGCAAAGCAAATGTCATCTGCTTACCGAGACAGAAGTCAGATGAGAGTGATCTCCCCTTGGTTTAAGTAACTGGCGCCAAATCATTGTCACTCATTAGTCACTACTGGAGCAGATGTGCACTCTCCTCCTGGGGTATAAATGCAGGAGTGGTTTGGGAGAATTTGCCTGTTTTATTGGGTAAATATTATCAAAGAAGCATAGTACAATCTTAATATGTTACAAAAATATGTAAAAGGTGGAGGGAGTTATCCCCTTAACCCAGAGTTGGCCCCAGCTCTGGCCTCCTAACATATGTGAGGAAGCCTGGAGTCGGCTGTGAGATATGGACTCGAGTTTGCACAGGTCAATTAATGGATGTCATTTTGAGAAAACTTTGCTCTTGCAAATCCATCAAGTTGAATTGTGTCCTTGGTAGGATAGGTCTCGAAAGTGCAAGCTTGTGAATGTCATCTCTGACCCCCATCCCACTGCTTGAATGATGTCAGTCAGGGAACAATTGCACTCAGGTGCTATGCAGGTGTCAACAGCCCTATCATTGTGAGCCAATATGCATAAGAAATCCATCTGGACTTGGGTTAGTTTCTTGTTGGCTGAATGGATAACCCAATGGATCCAGGACAACAGAACCCGAGTGGAAATATTGTCCCAACTTGCTGCAAGTGGTAAGAACAAGCAATATCTCGCTCTTCTGATCTGCTCAGTTGCTCAGTATGCTTGTGGAACCACTGAGGGGAGGGGGGAAGAAGGTTAAAAGAAGACACTGGTTTCAAGACAAAGGACTGATTTCCTTTGAGCATGAGCCTGTTCTTAACAGTGAAGGCAAGAATTATAATGAGAGCAACCAAGCTCTCATAGCAGAATTGCAGATAGTTTCAGTCAGCTAATAAGGCATTTATTTCACTGATTCTGCCTGCTGTAGCTAGAGAGACTAGGAAGCAGATCTTGCATAAAAGTTGAGTCAGAAAGGCCCAAGACAGTGGTTTGAAGGGAGTCTCATTCAACCATGTCAAAACTGACAATAGGTTCCATTTCATATAAAGGGCCTAGCCTTTTGATTGAGACAAAGTCAAAATTGGCTAAAAGGTTGGAGAGGTCTTTGTTCTGGCAAATGTCCTCCCTTCCATGATGGCAAAACATGTCTGAAATCCTGAAGCAATAGCCCTTGATTGTGATCTTTTTATCCTCTAAATGCCACAGGAGGAAGTTAGCTATGTGGTATCGAGGCTTTGAAGGGAAAGATGTGTCTCTGCTCACACCACTGTAATAAAACTTCCAACTTCCCGTCATAGGCTTTAAAAGTGTTGGACCTTCTTAGGCAAGCGATTCTATCCACCACTTCAGAGAACTGTTTCTGTCTGTGGGCTTGTTTGATATGAGCCAAGTATGCATGTTCTGCATTTCTGTGCATGGATGGAAAACCTGCCTTTGTGCTTATTTCAGCATGGAAAGAAATGGTAAGATTTTCCAGGCAATCTCCACCATAAGATTCAGGAGATTATTCGTCCATGTTTTTTGTTTTCACTTTAGGGGAGCAATCAGGATTAGTCAGCACCCAGATTCCTTCACTTTCTGCAAGACTTGGGGGAATCAGAGGGGTAGCAGGAAAGGTGTATGCATCAAGACCTTTCCAGTTCAGTGAAAGGGCACTGACTTCCCAGGATTTCAGTTCAGGGACTGGCGAGATGAAGATTGGGAGCTTGACATTCCACCTCAGTTGCAAAGAGGTCTACAAGAGGTTGACACCAGTGGGTGCAGATTGAACTAAAGACTGGCTCAGGGGTGAATGGACCATTTGTGAATTGGCTGATTCTGTTGGAACAGCGAGTCCATTAGAAGACTGAACTCGCCCTGGGATGTGGCAGACTTGACAATACATTTGTCAATCATTACACCATCTGAAAAAACCCCTAACAAGAAAACAGAGGTCTGTGGACTTTTTCCCCTATTTTCTTCAGATGTAACTGATGCCAGTCAAGTTGTTGCAACAAATGAGAATACCCTTTCCAGATAACATCTCCTGTCATGCTGGTGTCTTTGAAGATCGTAATTTCCAGTGGTAGATTCTGCAGTGGGATGTCCACCAGAAGCCAAGAGAAGTCCTCCAGTTTGATGAGATGGGACCTCACATAGTTCGAAACTTTGATTATTTGATCTGGAGAGCAAAGTTTCATCTGCCACTGGGATAGAAGAATTATCTCCAGGGGTCTCATGAACAAGCAGTTCAAAACAAGTAGATCTGTCACCTCACTGAGAAAACTGAAGAGGTAAGAAATTCCTAGGCTGAAATATGACTCCAAGTGGATGGAAGATACCACTGAGATGATCTTCAGGAAGACAAACTCAATTTAAGGAGGTTTAGAACTCAATGCCCAGGTGAATGAAATACTGGGACACAGTGAGGTGAGATCTGTTCTTATTGACATGAAAATGCTGGGACACAGTGAGATGAGGTCTGTTCCTATTGACATGAAAACCAAGGCAAAGCAAGGGATAAACAAGGAATTTCATGTCTTGGTACAAAAGGGAGAAACAAGGTATTTCATGTCTTGGCACAAAAGATTGTTACCTGATGCTTTGTTGAATGTCATTCAGGTAGATGAATGTCATGAACATGGAGGTGGTTCAGACGTGTGACATGACTCAGTTCATAATGCTCATGAATACCAAGGGACTGAGATTCAGAACAAAATAAAGGGTCTTAAATTGGTACACTGTTGGCCTGTATACAAATATGGAATTTCTGGCAAGACCTTGTTAATGGGATTATGAAGGTATGCATTTTGAAGGTCTAAGGCTGACTGAAAAATCTCCCACATGAAAGGCACTGAGAACCAATCTTGGTATCTCCATTCTGAACTTTTGTGCCCGAATGTGTTTGTTAAGAGAGTTTACGTCTATAACCAGCCAAAGACTGTCCTTGACCTTGGTGGGGCCCCAGGTGGCTGAGTGGTCTAAGGAGCTTGCCTTTACAGATCACTGACATCTCACCTCTGTCAGCATGGGTTCGAGTCTCGGGCTCAGCCAACGTGGGTATATGAGAAAGCTAGCCAGTAGCTTCCCAGTGGTTGGTGGTTCTTCCTGGGGTTTTCTGGGTTCAGCCTCCACCAGATATACTGACCACCGTGTATAACCTATCATGTGCTGAAAAATGGCATTAAACCCACAAAACCACAAACCCCTGACCTTGGTATCTTGGAAAAGTCAGGACTAATCTCCTGGTAAGTTGTTGTTGTGTTTATTTATTGCTACAGAAAATCTGCTTTGTATTGCGAAAGAAACCCTTGATAGAGGGAGACGGTTGCTGAACATGATCTGGGACTCTCTGAGACAATTTGTAAGACCCATGGGTCATCATAGCATAGTCTCTCCCACTCTATCAAAAAGTGCTGAAGTCTTACCATAACAGGGATGTAGGAAAAGGGCAAAGGAGCATTGCATTATTTTCTGTAAGAATGTTGGCAAGAGAAGAAGCTGGGTCAAAACTGGTCCTTCTCACCCCATCTCATCATCACTGGCTTTTGGAAACTGGGCCTTTGCTTAGGAGTTAGACTTGGAGGATGGCTTCCCCCTCTCCCAGGGATCCTTCCTATTTCTCTGGTCTCACTTGGCAAATGAGAGCTCTGGGATGCTAGGTCTGTATAAGGTTTGCCTCCTTGTCAGATAGATGTTGTGGTCTGATGATGGTCTTGTGGTGGTCTTTTGTGATGATCACATCACATTCCATGAGCTGGAGATTAAAGAAAGCAGCTGTGGCACTGGAGAGTGAGTGCTGAGCTGCCCAGTTGAATACTTGAGCCAAGCATGAGACTGACATGCAGGCATGTATGTTGACGGGTTTCTCAACTGAGTGGTCTTGGCTATGCTCAAATTGCTGAAACAGAGCCACCAAGACCAGGTCAAGCATGGTGCCAATAGCTACAATGCTGTAAACCAGCGGTCGATAAAAGATTTCCTGCCCATGTGTGCTGAGGAAGGTTTCAACATTCCCAGGCCTGCAATATATATATATTAATAGTTGGGCTTTAATGTGGAAGACTAACATGCATGTCTTGTAAAAGGTCAGGTTGAAGTTAGACAGAAGTCATCATTGCAAAAAGAAATGCCTGATGATGCTAGAGTTTAAAAAATGCCTTTCAAAGCACTGCAGGGTGACAACAGCCAAACTGCCACAACTTTTTAAGGCTAGTCTTTCTTGAGACTGATGGATGCAGGAACTCTATAAGAGTTCACTGATGGAGCAGAATGAGGGGGAAATCTCTGGAGGCTGAAGGGCGGAAGTCTTCTTAAATAGATGCTCAGAAGTCAGAGTCTTCCCAGGACATCTTCAGACAAGGCAGGAAGATGGTAATTATGAGTGTATGTCTTCGAACTTGAAAGTGTGGGGCAACAAAGAAGCCCCCTATCATGATACCAACAAATGGGCTTGTGATGCAGGTAGACGAAGACAATGAACAAAGCTTGAAGTTGTTCATGTGAGGGTAAGGTGATCTTCTGGTGTTCATTTTGAGTGTTTTCAAGGAAAAGTGATGGACATATCCAGTGCTGGTCAACAATTACTTCATAGGTCCAGTACTGGATATTGTGGGAGACTTGCTCACTGAATCTGGTGCCACTTATGCTGGGCATCTACAACAGAACCAGGCCAGAACTGGAATGACCAGGTGCTGGAAGCTGTAAGTTGGGTCTAGGATTGGGTATACTTTGAAGAAAGATCACCATACCCAGTCCCAGTAGTAGTGGGCATAACCTGAGACTGTGCCAGAGCTGAAGCAGACAAGATCAAGGCCACTTGATGTTGGTGCTAAAGTCCAGAACCAGCTATCATGAAAATGATCATCATAGCCAGCAGAGATGCTGTCAAGAGTTTATCTGAAGGGGGAAGATCCCCCCTTGTCACTTAAATAAGGGGGGAGTAGAAAAAAAATGAGGGGGAGGAGGAAACAGCCTTAGTTCAATATTTACCTAACACATAAATATCCGTCTCTTTCTTTCTTCCTGCTCTATTTAAATCTAAATCCTCAAAAGATATCTCCTCTAGTTGTATAAGCATTAATCTGTTGATCATTTTCTGAGCTTAATTTGTTCCTTATCTGTGTATGAATATTGTTCTGTGCTGAGAACCCCCTTTCACATATGCATAACTAGCTAAGCCAGTTTGAACAAGTTGGAAAACTGTTCTTTATGGTTGTTATGTACAATTTTCAACAGCTCATAGGTATTGTCTTTTGGATATCTCTGCTCCAAAATAATATTTTAATTTTTTTACGAACAAGAGCTCTGCCAAAGTTTCACTTTCTTTAATCAGTGCTTTGCTGACTACTATGCCAGATTTCTTATCCGTTCCACAATGTTGTATTAGGGTTTTAAGTCCATCAATGCCATAGTCAGCTTGTTCAGACAGGTATTTTGATCAAAATAAATATCCTTACTTTTTTTATCTCTTGTTAGATTCTTATTTATTCAATTTATCTTAACCCTTAAAGTGGTATATAGTTTTGTAGCACAAGAACCTCAAGGCAGAATTGTTATAGAATAGATATGAAAATTGCAGTCTACTTTTAAATAGCCTGTATTTTAATTAGGCTTAGATTTCTGCCCTTTTGACATTTAATTTCGAAATACCACTTAATAGGGGCTTGACCGGCATGCATGTAGGATCATCATAGCCAGTACCATGGTCTGCGTATTGTGATGAATTGTCGAGGACTGGTCCCAGTGAGTCATCATACCATGCTGGTACTGGTCCAGTACTCAATTCAGTGCTGATATGCTCTGATTGACCCTGTGGGAAATAGCAGGACTGTAACTGTGTGGGAAGCCTGAGATGGCAGAGACTGCCAGACATTTTTTGGAACTGGCAATCTTTCCTCTTTGAGTAACTCGGACATGTGGAAGCTGGCGACTGATACAGCATCAGCGGCAATGCTGATGGTGTCCTCATCATTGCATGACCATTTCTTGGCTCCCTCTTTCCTTAGCCCAGGTCAACTCTCTGGCCATAATGGTCACCCATCTCTCTTTAGACCAGTGAGAACAAACATCACAAGTATGGCTCAAAAGAAACCCTATACAGCTTATATAGTTTGGGTGACTGTCTTCAGCCAGTCTGAATTTCTTACACACCCCACATTTAATCCTGCTCATTGTTGTTGATACATGTAATTTTAACCAAAAAATGCCATATACAGGTGAAAAATGTTGCATTTTGCTAAGCTTGCAATGAAATAGAAACTGTGAATGAAGACAAATGCCATAGAAAATACAGAAATGATTTTATTACAAGGAATAAATTATTATTTACTTGATATAACTTACAAAAGTGGTTGAGTACTGAGAAGAATTGGAAGTACTACTGACCATAGGGCAGGCAATAAAGATGGTACCAATTATCTTATTGTAAAATAAAGTCAGACAATATAAGTCAAAAATATTCATTTACAATGACGAATGAATAAAATTTAGTAAGAAAAAAAACTGGGTATACTTCCCTGTGATGACAATACTCTGAAAGATCACTCAAACTGGTGAAAAGGCACATAACAGAAGGCATTTGCAAGGCCTCTTGCAAAAGAAGGCTGACCAGGCATGAGCAAAAGTATTATATGATGACTGACAGGATTTGGCACCAATCTCTCTATCCAAGGGAAGACCACTCTCATCTGACTTTGTTGCAGCAGATGACTTTCTGCACTGTTGTTGCTAAAGCAAGCCTAAGGATGTGGTTAATGTTTTTAGCTTGCAAGGACTATATCTGCGTAAAGAGGATGTACTCCTAATGCATTATGATCAGGCAATGTTATCTAAAGAACAAATGGAGCTGTCAGAAGACGCAAAGCTTGCCTGCACATGTATGGATTTAAACATAAAAGGTTTACATTTGCCAATGCCAATGCTGCTGATGCCAATAACTTAGTGCAGGCAAGCTTAAAATGGAATCCGAATTACAAAACTCCAATTCTGAAGTACAACATGTAGCTAGGGCTTATTTTGTGTACAAAGTATCTTGAACATCATCCATATCATTTATCTGTATCAATGATATCCACTATAACATGAAATGTAGACATTAGTAGTATTATAAGAATCAGAAAGTAGTATAAGTACGATATACCAACAGTGCTTCATAAATGACAGATTTGAATACTGATAAAATTCCCCCGTCTTCATGTACACTCTCCTTAAACAAAACAATTTTCATGGGTATCAAATTTTGTGGTTTAGCAGAAAATTACATTGTGGGCAGAACTTGAATTCATGGATAAAGCACAGAGTGAGGTAGGGTTCCATTTACTTCATAGGTTGACCACTTTATTTGGTCTTTATATTTGTGGTTTATAGCAACCATAAAGTCAACACTTGTAGTTTGATGAAAACTGGATCCAGAAAACTTGACTTATTGAGAAGAAACCACAAAAACAAATTACATCATCTCTAGTGACCAGCACCTCTCAACTACTCATCCTCAGAATGAACAGGGAGCTGCCCCTAGCCAATTGTTGTCTACCTAAACAGCTTGATGAAAATTAGGCCAAAGACACTAGACTTACCATGCAGAAAGGAAAATCACATTTTCAGCTCAAGTGACCTTGACCTTGGACCTAGCAGCCCAAAACTAGATAGGCTTCTGCCTCTACCCTTGGATTAGCTACATGATGTTTTAGAAAAACTGACCACAGCAAGCTAATGTTATGTTGTGGAAACCCTGTTGTCTATGGATGGACTGATGGATGGATGGTCAGGTGGACATCGCTATCACTATATCCTGCTGCACCTTGAGTTATGAGGGTAAAAATGAATATATGGTATATAACCTACCATGTCCCACATATTCTACAATTTTACAGGAACTTCGATGACGCTCCTTATCTATTACATAGCATCCTTGGTACAGCTTATGACATATTGTGTTTCCATGCTCCTTTCTCTCCTTCCAGCCACGAAAACTCTGCAATTAAACTAGAGATTACTACAGCTGTCTTATGTGTGAGTTAAAATTCTTTAATAATATTTTTTCAATGTTACTGCCGGCAAAGGTCCTAAATATATTCAATTAGAAAACACGGAATAAAGATAACCTTTAAGTTTAAAAATCCATGATATATTACAATACATACTTTATCCTGAAAAGACTTGTGATTTAAAAGGATTGAAGCATTAGAGTTTAACAATACTGTATATCAGAGCTTTTCATGCTGTAGGTCTACTGGGCCATAAGTACAATGTAGGTCTACTAGGCCATAAGTACAATGTAGGTCTACTGGGCCATAAGTACAATGTAGGTCTACTGGGCCATAAGTACAATGTAGGTATACTGGGCCATAAGTACAATGTAGGTCTACTGGGCCATAAGTACAATGTAGGTCTACTAGGCCATAAGTACAATGTAGGTCTACTGGGCCATAAGTACAATGTAGGTCTACTGGGCCATAAGTACAATGTAGGTATACTGGGCCATAAGTACAATGTAGGTCTACTGGGCCATAAGTACAATGTAGGTCTACTAGGCCATAAGTACAATGTAGGTCTACTGGGCCATAAGTACAATGTAGGTCTACTGGGCCATAAGTACAATGTAGGTCTACTAGGCCATAAGTACAATGTAGGTCTACTAGGCCATAAGTACAATGTAGGTCTACTGGGCCATAAGTACAATGTAGGTCTACTGGGCCATAAGTACAATGTAGGTCTACTAGGCCATAAGTACAATGTAGGTCTACTAGGCCATAAGTACAATGTAGGTCTACTGGGCCATAAGTACAATGTAGGTCTACTAGGCCATAAGTACAATGTAGGTCTACTGGGCCATAAGTACAATGTAGGTCTACTGGGCCATAAGTACAATGTAGGTATACTGGGCCATAAGTACAATGTAGGTCTACTGGGCCATAAGTACAATGTAGGTTTACTGGGTCATAAGTATAATGTAGGTCTACTGAGCCATAAATACAATGTAGGTATACAGGGTCAATACCACAATGTATCTGAGCATACAACTACATGAATAACAAGAAGGCCTGCATCTGCATGTCAAACCTACAATCCAAGCATTGCTGTAAAACATGCAACCTTGACCCCAAAGACAAAGGTTGAGTGAACATATTGCAGAGTATGAAGAAAAACAATCAATGCATTTAGGAAATAGAGGCAGATGACAAGACTTGAACCAAATCTAAATTCAAAGTTTCTATAACTGTGTCATCGACCATAAGATCAAATGGGCAAGAGAGCATGTCACAGAATGATTTGTCTTAGCTTCATAATGATTCATTCCAAGTATGAAGCAAATCCATCAAAGGGTTTGGGAAATACAGGCAAATGAATAACTTTAACCAAAACCTTGACACAAATTTTTTATGACTATTACCTGGACCCCAAGATCAAAGAGACTAGAGCACAAGTCACAGAATTGTATTGCTTTAGCTTCATAATGATTGGTCCAAATTATAAAGAAAATCTATCAAGGGGTCTGGGAAATATAAGTAAGTGAAACAACTTAACTAAAACCTTAACACAAATTTCTATCAATGGGACCTTGACCCAAGGCAAGTGAGCATGTTGCAGAATTAATTGCCTAAGCTTCATAATGATTCATGCCAAGTATAATGTGCCTGTATGAACAGGGCTCAAATTTAATGCTTGCATACTCGCAAACTGCAAGTTAACTGTGGAAATGCATGATATTTCAAGCTCTTGCAACTTTTTTTGAGTGCTAAATTTTCCAGTGATATACAGCAAATCATTAATAAACACCTCTATGTAAATTCAGCAAAACACACATGCATAATTCCGCAACAGAAAATAAAACTTGTTTTGGTATTGATTCCTTTACTGTGAGGAAAGATGTTAAGCATGCAGTCTGATATTGTAGATATACATGTACTACTGACAATACTACTTAGTTGACTAGGGCACAACTATTATATTGTCAAGTGGAAGTAGGATGTTTCTTTCACACCCAACCATTTTATTCACAAATATGGAAATATTTCTCCAATATTATCTTCATTAGGTCAAATCTGTTACTATGTCACCTCAGATGACTTGCTTTGCTATTATTTTTAGGTCAGCCAATGGCAGATATTTATGTCACACATTCTCTTGACGTTCCCCAAAAAATGAAATGGTTTTCCCTATTATGTTCTTGCTCAGTCTGGTCTACAGTATCTTGTAGGTATATTCATTCTGCTTTTTACTGGGTTTTTTTTTATTTGGTCTAATTGTAGCAGAGGATGTTTGCAGTGCTTTTTAAGCCTTTGCTAAAAGTCATTTATTTGTTTTCCAATCTATGTTGGTTTAAGGGCTTCCAAGACACCCTAAACAATACAGAGGTCATACATCCCGGTGTGAAGTTATTGTTGAATATAACAAATTTGACTGCATTCCTTTGGAATTTTTCAAGTTTATTCCATAATATTTGGGAGAGAGGGTCCCAAACTGTATAAGCATATTCAAAATAGGTCGAACTAAACCTCTGAAAACTAATTCTTCAAGATTCTGAGGGCAATTTGATCAGTTAGGTCCTAAACGGTCTAAAATGTAGTTTTTTGGGAGAGTAAAACTAATTTTAATTATATAATACTTACCTCTCACTATTATTAAACTTTACCTTTCTGCAATGGAAATACCTCATCCATGCTAGATGCACCAACTCCCTGTTCTAGAGATTTCTTAGAACACATGCATCGACCCAGTCTGACCTATATCATTGGTCATGCGCTATAGTGCGTCCTCATTCTTTTTCGGGGACATTTGGCTAATGAAGGACATATGAGTGGGGTGGGAGGAGGGCATCTAATAGTAACAGGTAAGTATTACGTAATTAAAATTAGTTTTTCTCCCCCCAAAAACTACATTTTAAGATCAGTATTAACTTACCTGTCACTATTATTAAGCTGAATTTGTCAGCAAGAAGGGTGGCTGCTGGACTGGAAAGGAGTACCAGTAACATGTGGACAAATTACTCACCTTGTAGATGCAGTAGTCTGGGTTGCTGATTGTGCAGCAACTATAGGACTCAGAGAAAACATACCTTGGCTATGATTTGCTAATGATTGCTAATGACTGAAGGTAAAAAGAGGAGTGATTAAGGTAGGCCCAGGATTTAGAGATAGCTCTTACTTCATGGGCTTTTATCCTCATGAACGAGAGGTCTCTTTCTGTAAGAGACACATAAGCTCTCTTGATGGTGAGCAAAATCCATCAAGAGATAGTGGATGCTGAAATAGCAGCTGAGCCCTTTAAGGAGAAAAAGCCTTATCTACAATAATCGACAGAGCATCATCATCTTCATGTTCCAAACCTAAGTGGGATACAGGAGAAATGGATCCAGGACAATCCCTCTGCTGGGAAGGCCAGGAAGTAGGGACATAGATATTCTGTGACTCAGCACAGGAAGCAACAGAACTGTCATTATTGTATGTGTCTTGTCAGAAGAGCAAGAATTCTTCTCATCTCTCTTTGGTCTCTTAGAGGAAGATAGACCAACCCTCTCCTTCCTTGATGACCTTTCCTGCAGAACTTGTGAGGGTCATCGGACCTCATACCTTGTACACATCACTTGTACATGCTGGCGGCCAAAGAGAAGATATCCATGGTGGTATAGGTTGTTCTCTCCCTTAAAGGGGGAAGTTTCACATACTAAAAGGGTTAATAGGGAACATGGGAAAGGAAGGGACATCAGTCCAATTTCATATCCCAGGAGTGTGCATAAAAGCAGACTCCATCCCTGTGGTTGGACAAATAGATAATGTAGTGTCAGGGGGGTATTCTAACCTATCCATGATGCTATACCTAGATTCTGCATGTTTTGAAGTCCGGTACCAGGTTGTCTGGTAAACCAGTGACCAGTGTCCTGTGACCGGTGGTCAGTGCCCTGTGACCGGAGGTCAGTGCCTTGTGGTTAGTGTCTGGTGACCGGTGACCAGTGACCATGAATGAAACTGTTGACCAAGTGATCTGTACCATTGATAAGTGACCGGTCAGTCACTTACAGTCAACGGTGTTCTAGATTTGAGGGAACTTTCCTCAGAACTAGAAGAGCTATTGCGACATCTAACCCTCTTGGGGTTGTGTCTGCTCATCACCTGACCTCAGGTACTATGGTAATCTTGCCCCTCCCCCAAAGGGGAGATGAAAGCAGTCTCCATATTAGGGCTCAGTTCAACCCCCACCAAGGTTATTACTGTGCTGATCTGGGAACAGTGCTGCCCCACCCTCCTATAGTTTGGGAGGTGGGTGTGTGCACTATGACCCAGCAAGCTTATTGCCTTTTACGATCATAGAAGTTGCCTTCTTCTTGTCTATGAGGGGTGCTGCTCTTCCCTTTTTATTCAGGGGAGTGCACACGATCCTCTGAGAAATATCTGTTACATCCTCACTGGTAGTAACAGTATTTCTCTCTTGGAAGATGCTGTCTCTCCATTTTATTTGGGGAGATGCAGTCAATTCCAGCTAAGTTTTGCACAATTTGAGATCTAACTGATCCAGAAGGAGAAGAAGAATGTGCTTCCTTCCTCTGCCTATGAGTGTGCTGACTTTCAACAAGGTTCCAAATGATGTCTGACCACAGACAACAAATGTGACATCAGTCAATTCGTGTACATTTTATGCAAGATATACAAGATAAGTGAGTGTCCCATGGGCCTTTGTTATGCCTGCACTTACCAACCATTCGAGACATCTGTAAATAAAAGTGCTGAAAACAAGAACAAATAACAGATGAAATATAATAACAACAAGGGTTGTGACAGCCTCATTGTTACTCTTTAATACTGTATTGTATTGAAAAACAAAAAATCTCAGAGTTTATTCATTTTATTCTGTTAACGAACTGTAAACACAAGTACATCATTGTTTAAGTGATAGTAATGTTGAAACATTACTGAAACATTTTTGGGGTGCCTGAAATCTCTATTAACTCATTAACCCCTAGCGCCACGTTTACACATCATGAGGTTGTACCCTACTTCCGAGCTCTGTAACATCAACATCATTTAAGATACACTAAAGTCAATGGCATTGCAAGACAGTAGACAGATGTAGCTCTACAATGATACCAAATAATGTTGACTTTCTACTCACATTAAAAAGTACAGCGAGACCCGATTTTTTTTAGGTCAAAAATTGACAGTTGCAGAACCGGAGTTTGTGTCCTTTAGACTTTTTGGTCTTAGATCTATAGCAGACCCATCTGAACTGCACACAGACAGATGAACCTTTGCAAAAAGTAGAATAAGTTTGAGATTTGGAGAAAAAAGGGGCCAGGACACAAAAATCAGGGGTCCAATACAAAAAAAAAAAAAGAACTCTAACCTTTACCCTTCTGCACATGTGCGAGCATAATAGCCAAATGAAAAACAATGTTTCTTATACACCTAAGCATCCGGCTAAACGAAAAACTTTCTTAAGCAGCTGTGTTTTGCTGCATTCAGAAGTAACCCCAAAAATGCGTTGCCTACCCCCATTTCATGCGAAAATGAAAAAAATCTCCCGGGGTTAATGAGTTAAACACCAACTATAAGGAGATTTCGTGTTGTGACCATGCAATTGCATTACTAACAATCAAAATAATATTGGGACACTGTCAATTTTCAACACTGTTGTGTAAACTATGAATGGATAATTTTTTGATGACCCATAATAATTATTACTTATTCCTACTGCAATGTCCCACACCCTTACATAGGAGTAGGAAGGGTAGGAGGCTCATCGTGCGAAAATGCATGAATTAAAATTATCAATGTTATCTTATCAAACAAAAATGTTTTGATAGATACCAACAGAGTATAATTTGACTGAAGAGAATTATGAATCTCAAGCCCTGGTATTTAGCAAAACCATCACTGGTATATATTTTGTTTCTCTTCATAGTGTTTCTTCCATGTGGTGGCTCAGTGGTCATCTGAAAAAGAATGAGAATGCGCAACAGCTTATGGGCGAATGACATAGGTCAGACTGGGTTGATGCACATGTTCTAAGAAATCTGTAGAACAGGGAGTTGGTACATCTAGGACAGACGAGGTATTTCCATTGCAGAAAGGTAAAGCCTAATAATAGTGACAGGTAAGGTGTTAATGACATTAAAGTATGATTTGCTTTTGGTACATATGAAATGTAAATGTTCCATTTCAGATCAATAGTAATTGTGAAGTCAAATTAATTTATTTGATTGAGATTTTCTAAAGAAGTTCCTACCATGGAATATGACAATAATTGTATGAGATGTTGCTTTTTTTCTTGTCATTTGCATTAAATACATTGTTTCAGCTGGAATCACATGCCCCATTTTCATGCCTATTATAATTCAGACTTCAGGTACAAACAACAACAAAAAAGCAGTTCAGCCATACATGTAGTTTTTTGTATTCAAAATTATAAGAAAATTACAATTGAAACTGATAGAAAAGTATTGTAGTTCCTTCTTAAACCAAAACCATGGCTTCCAGTATAGACTAATACAAGTAAATGGTAAAAAAAAATTGGCAGCAAAAATATAATTTTGCAACTTTATATTTTCTCCACTTACAAAATAATGTACTAAAAAAGTTAAATTCAAGTCATGTATGAAGGGGTTTAGGAAATATATGCAAATAAAAAAACATTAACCTAAACCTTACCTGTTTTTGACGACAAAGACACCACTTGAAAACTGCTAGGTCTCGCTCCCCATTAACATGGGCTTGACAACATAATGTGTCTTCAAATTTTACCAAAGTATCAAAATTCTGACCATGTATTACCACATGTATTCTTATGTAACCAAATTTTAATTCATTTACAAGATTAAAATATAATTTCGATTTTCCATAAATTGCACTAGAGTAGGTAATCCAGCAATAAATATACAATGAAACAATTTCAGACAAATTTTTCCACAGCTTTTTTGTACCAATTAATGAGAAATCTAGATGTTACAAAAATCACTTAAAAGCTAGAAATATGTTTCCAAAAAATATCAATCAATATTGAGACATTCAGATAAAAGGAGTCAGATAAAACGAGGTTTCAATGTGCCTATATCACATGCAGAAAAATAAATATCAAAGTTTAAATGATAACTTTATATGTTTTTGACTTTGTAATTTGAAGATTGATACATTCAAGGACAAAGTACATGTATGCAGAAAATCCTTCATGTCAAGTTACAATTGAATTGTGTGAATTTTACATAATGCATTTTCAAGCTTGATAAAATTGGGATTATAATGTTACATCTATGGAGTAATTATCTATAGTAAATAACATCAACACATAAAATCCTTGGCCGGTTTTGCTCTTTGTGCTTTTTCAGACTGAGTTCAAATAATCAGACAAGACGTTAAGACCATTTCATTTCTAGGAGATAAACATTGTAAACAAAATGACATCATGGCAAAGACTTTCTAGCTACGACTATATTCAATTGTCTTAGATGCATAAATAGCATAAAAAAATAACACTTAGAAAGATAAATAAAAAAATACATAAAACTGAATCATTAAGTTACACAAGTGTCTATTGAAAACTAAAATGGTAGAACATTTGTAAAGAAACAGAGACAAACAGTAAATTATGTAGAATTGATTAAATACTATGAATGAAAATTAATGAAGTCTATATATGATCTTAGAATTTAACTCTTTTGGAAAGACGGTATCCAAATGGTGAATCTAATGTTTTCAGTAATAGATGTTCAATTTCAGAAATAATAAATCTATGAATTAAGAACATATGGAGTAGGAAATTTACAGCAAGCAATCTTTTCTTAACAAAATGTTCAACAAAGAGAAACATTACAAAAGTAAAAAAGATCACTTAAGACATACACATTCCCAAGCTTCATAAAGGAGAAGTGGAACCATAAACGTATGACAGTATTCTTCAAAACTGCTGTACTTTTCCACTAGTAGGAATGGCTTCTGCTGCCCAGCCACTGGAGGTGGTTCTGCTGTTCTATTTTCTTTGGTCAGTTTCTCTGAATACATAGAAAGATGAAATGTCAGGCACTTACCTTGTATTTGTCAAAAATATATTTCTATAGGTGTGAAGTACAACATACCTGGACCCTTGATTTTATGTGGACTGACCATATTATTAAATTTCCAGATAGGCAAAAAAATAGGAGTCTTTTAAATTTACTAAGTCTTTCTGAGGCAATAAAGATATGGCTCTAACAAACCCAGCAAAATATGGCACAGGTACTAATTTCCATATAAAAGTTCGATTAATAAAATGACAACAAGAATACCACAAATGGCACACTGTATGCCCGCCCGATGTTTAAGAGTCTTTTCTGCAGGCCCTAAGAGGACATGGTTGACTCTGGAGATTATTGACCAATGGGTCTCAATGATCTGGACCTTTGGTCAAGGTACATGGTCCTGAACTAAACTTACTGTAGAGAAACCATCTTTTTTATTAGACTTGCCATGACAATGACCTCTGACCCTTACACCCCAGAATCCATAGGTTTCTTTATGACCCTACTTACATGCCATCCACAAAGTTTGGTCAAAGAGCTAACCCCAAAACAGATTTTTTTCTTCAAAACTCATTGTTCTTTGAGCCACAATGACCTTCACCTTTGACCCCAAAATCACTAGACCTCTTCCATACCTTAAGTGCAAGCCCACCATAAAATCTGATCAAGGTATGTGGTCCAGAACTAAAGTTATCATGTAAATAAATATTTTTCTTCTTTCAGTCAGTGACCTTGGCTACTGAACTTCTCACCCCCAAATCAATACACTGCTTTATTACCCAACATACAAGTCATCCACAAACATAGGTGAAAATACATGGTCAAGAACTGAATTTATTCTCAGTCACAGTGGGCTTGATCTCTGACCCCAAAATCAACAGGCTTCTTCCTTACCTCAAGTACAAACCATCCACAAATATTGGACCCAGTCTGTGATGTAGAACTAATATTATTGGGCAGAAACTGTTTCTTCTTTCAGACACAGAGACCATGACCTTTGACCCCCAAAATAAATATAATTTTTTTCTTACTCCAAGTGCAAACTACCCACAATGATTGGACCCAGTCTGAGATGTAAAGCTAATGTTATTGGGCAGTAACAACTTTTCCTTTTGTGTCACAGTAACCATGTTCTGTGACCTTTTGACCCCAAAAATCAATATAATTTTTCCTTACCCCAATTGTTAGCAATCCATAAAGTTTGGTCAAGGTCTGTGATGTAGAACTAATGTTAGTGTGTGGCATTGTTTTCCTTCTTTTAGTCTAAGTGACCTTGACCTATGACTTTTTGACCTCCAAATTGATAAGCTCCTTCCTTTTCCTCAGTGCAAGCCATCCATATAGCTTGGTAACTGTTGATTGCAGAGAACTTGAGTATTGTTAAGAAAAAACAAATGGTAACAGATGGATGGACAAATCAATAACATCATAACATATTATGCTCTACCTTAAGGCAGGCATATAAAAATAACTGAACTGATAAAATCAATTACAAATGCTGTGAATTCACTATTTTTCACCGAGTTCCAGCTTTTTGTGGCCACTACAAACTACAAATTTAAAGACCCATGAAACAAGATCCTCTATAGATACAATAGAACCCTCTCCCCAAAACCAAATTCATGTACCAACACAAATGGAATTTTTCACAAAACAATGAAAATCATACCCATGAAAAATATTAAATCACAGAAGCATAAGAGAAACAACTTTAAGGTACCTTCTTCAGATTCTTTTGACACTATGCTTTGGCTTAGTATGACATCATGACTCCATTTGTGACGACATAGTGTAATATTACAGACATTTAATATTCAAAACACAGAGATGCTGCCAGGATTTTATCTAAAGTGGGGATCCCCCCACCCCATCACCAAAATAATGGGAGAGTAGAAAAATAAGGGGGGGGGGGGGGATGGCCATAGTTCAATATTTAGCTAACACTTTAATATCTGTCTCTTTCTTATTGCTCCACTCTGTTAGGGATCTATCAAAATCAAAATTCTCAAACAATGACCCCAATAGTTTTATAAGCATTAATCTGTTGATTATTTCTGAGTTTAATCTGTTTCTTATCTGTGTATAAATATTGTTCTGTGCTGAGAACCCTCTTTCACAGTCTTCTATCTGAATCGGCATATGCATAGCTAACTTGAACAAGGTGGGAAACTGTTTTTTATGGTTGTTATGTACAATTTTCCACAGCTTATAAGTAATGTCTCTTGTATATCTCTACTACAAAATGTAGTTTTTTGGGGTAGTAAAACTAATTTTAACCATGTAATTCTTACCTGTCACTCTTATTAAGCTTTACCTTTCCGCAGTGGAAATACCTCGTCTGTGCTAGATGCACCAACTCCCTGTTCTAGTGATTTCTTTCAACATGTGCACTGACCCAGTCTGATCTGGGTCATCAGCCCATGCACTAGAGCGCATTCTCTTTCTTTTTCAGGACATCTGGCTAATGAAGGACATCAGCACAGGGTGGAAGGTGGGACAATAGTGACAGGTAAGTATTACATAACTAAAATTAGTGTTACTCCCCCAAAAACTGCATTTTAAGGTCAGTAATAACTTACCTGTCACTATCATTAATCTGAATTCATCAAAAAGGAGAGTGGCTGACTGGAATGAGTAAAATGTGGAAAAATTACTGACCTTATAGCCCAAGCAGTCAACTGCTGTTTCTGCAGCAGTAGCTTGGGTCGCTGATTCTGCAGCAACTATTGGACCCAGTGAGAATATACCTTGTTCTGGTTTGCTAATGACCGAAGGTAAAAAGAGAAGGTAGTGTACGAGCGCCAAAATGCAGCCTTCATAATATCATCTAAAGATGAGCGATTTAAATATGCCCAGGAAGTAGCAATAGATCTTAATTCATGGGCTTTTATCCCCCTGAATGATAAGTCTCTTTCTGTGAGAGACCCAAAAGCTCTCTTTATGGTGAGCGAAATCCATGAAGAAAAAGTGGATGCTGAAATCTCAGATGAGCCCTATAAGAAGAAAAAGCCTTTCCTACCCTTCCTTCTCCCTTTAGCAGTTGCTAAATTGAACCTAAGTGCCCTAACTGGGCAAAGAAGTCTATCTCGATCATCCCAAGCACATATATGACTGAGACTGGAGATTTCAATCAGGGATTTAAATACTGATGGAAGTTGTTTTTTTTGCAAGGAAACCTGGGAAACATTACATGGAAACTGAATCATAATTCCCATTGAAGAGTAAACATCCCTCCTCAATTGATAAAGCATGTAGTTCGCTTCTCCGAGCCGATGCTACAGCCAGAAGGAAACTGGTTTTAAGTGTAAGATTTCAAAAGAAGCCTCACTCAAAGGTTTATAAAGTGTTTTTGTCAGTGCCCACAAAACACACAAAAGGTTCCATCTTGGTGTCAACAAGCAAGAAACCAGTCTCTGTAGCTTGAAGTACTTAATAAGATCCGATAAGTGAGGATCTGAACCAATGGATTTATCTTGGAAAATGTATGTGTATTCAAAAGGGCAGCCCTATAACCTTTGATTGTAGAGGCTGAACAAGATCTCTCCTCAAAGATGAAGAGAAGAAAATCTGTTAATGCAGCAAGAGAGGGTCGGCAAGGATTAACACGCTTCCTTGTGCACCAATCATAAAAGATTCTCCTCTTTGCATCATAGACCTTCGATGTAGAATGTCATCGAGCCTGTACAATGCAGTCAGTAACTTTGCTTGAAAATATTTTTTGGCGGATAGATTGCTTGAGATGAGCTAAGCATGAAAATGGAGGATCTGAGGATTGGTGTGAAGTAAAGTACAATTGTGTTGTGAGAAAAGATTGTCCCACTGAGGTAATACCCTTGGTTTGTCGATCAATAGGTCGAGGTCATTGAACCACGACTTTTGAGGCTACAGAGGTTCAATCAGGATGATCCATGCTGTGGATCTTGTGCAGTACTTGTGGAATCAACCTGAAGGGTGGGAATGCGTAATCGAACAATCGATCCCAGTTCAGAATGAAGGCATCCACTGCCCAGGCTGCTTGGTCTGGGACTGGGGAGACATAAAATGGGCTTCAGTTTTGTTGCAAACAAGTCCACTAGAGGTGTCTCCCACAGAATGAAGAGATACTCTGCAACTGCTTGATGTAGAGACCATTCTGTTAGGACTATCTGGCCTGTTCTGGACAGACTGTTGGCAAGAATATTTCTCTTCACTGGAATATGACGAACACCGAGTGTAATCCCTTCTGACTGCCCAACATAGAAGGTTTCAGACTTCCATGCAAAGAGTAGGAGCACAAGTACCTCCTTGTCATCTGAGGTATGCAACCACTGACATGTTGTCTGAGGAGACCATGATGTAATGCCCTTTGACATGTTCCATGCATCCTTTTAGGACAAAGAGCATGGCTTTCACTTCTAAATTGTTGATGTGGAGGAGACTGTCGTCCTGTGACCAATGACCATGGAGAAGTACTCCTTCTGGCTCTAAATGAGCCCCACCCCCAACCTGAATCTGATGCAACGGTGTACAGATAGGAGGGGGTTTTGGAGCATGCAGGGGAACTTCCCTCAGAAACTTTGTATCCTCTTTGGGGCAACATGAACCTGGCCCAAAGAGGTAAGGAAATTCATTCTTATGTACCGTATATACTCGATTATAAGTCGACCCACACACACACACACACTTTTTAGAGCTGCAAGAAGTGAATTTCTCTTTGACTCTCCTATAAGTCAGGGTGTATTTTGCAAGTCAGATCCGTCTGAAGGGGTGATTTCTTAGTGAGTCAGAAATGCACTTTGGAAATATAAACAAGCCAAACTGGATAGATAGATAAGAAAAATAAAGACAAAACCAGTGTAAAATACAATTATATTATTGAGTGTAATATGTCACAAATAAATTGACAACTTACAATTTGTCCATCTTTGTGTAATAAAGTCCGTTGAAATCCATAATGCTTGACATTTTAAATCCATTTATGTGATAAACCACAAATTCAATTATAGGTCACATACTGGTATAAAAATAGAAGTTCAGAATGATCCGATTCACAATATCACGTAATAGGTTAATTCCACATGTTGTACAAATAAACAATGAAAGTTAAGTCCACTTTTTTGTGATTCACGGTATCCTTTAAATGTCACTATCTAATGTCATCTGGTACAAAGTCCAAGAATTAATTCTCATTGTCTGATAAAGTTCTGAAATCTTACATCATCGTCTAGTCATTGTAAATCGTCGTCATCTAGTCATCGTAAATCTCCTCCGACTCCAATTCCTCTGCTTTACTGTCATATGCGGGTGCTTATGCAGAGACTTAGCTTGGGCTCTGTAAGTAACACTTTGATCATAAGTCATAAATCTATTAAAGGATGCAAATGAACACATGTCAATTGTGCGGCAAGATCACAGGTAGTTCAAATAACCACCATCTGTTACTTGGCACTGAATAAGTATCAAACTCACGGCTTGATCAAAGGGTTGTCACATGGGGAAACAACTTGAATTTTTACAAGCCAAAGGCTTATCGGCCCACGTGCACTGGCAGATAAATATCACTTGGGAATTAAATCTGACTTGTGGAAACCTTTATTAGATTTCTGACTTTATGATCAAAGTGTTACTTACAGAGCCCAAGCTCAGTCTCTGCATAAGCACCCGCATATGACAGTAAAGTTGAGGAATCGGAGTCGGACGTGATTTACGATGACTAGATGACGACGATTTACAATGACCAGACGACGATGTAGGATTTCAGAACTTTATCAGACAATGATATTATACTTCTGTGTGCATATTTCCGATGGAATTATTATGGACTCACTCCTACGCATACCATGAGATCGGTTGGTGAGTACACGTGTTGATCCTTTAACTATTCATGCTATACAATAGACATGTACATATAAATGTACCAATGCATGGTTCTCTGAATAAAGTAAAATATTATATGTGCAATCTCTGTTTTCACTGCATGTGTATTTCTCATTTAATATGCATTGATTTTAGATGGTAACTAAGCCAATGAAGCACGTTGTTTTGAGCCCACAATTTACCCCCACCCCCATTTTTTTGGTGCATGCATCATTTTCTTCAGCTAAATGACTTGGTTTTGTCTAGGTTGGTTATAGCACAGTTCGGGACATAGCACGATCTCATTTTGTGGACCCCGACCATCATGTTATAGCAGGGTCCTACTGTATTGTGTAATGAATACCGTCATGAAACGGATAAACACAGTGCATACCATATATGCATTACTGCATAGGAATAGTGGCACAAAAACATAAAAATATATGAATTGACAGTATTTTGTATGTACCACAAACATCTAGAGTTTCCAACATTACCCCCAGATTTATAATTTTTTTTAATGTCACGCTGATAAGACCACCCCTACTCTGCATGAATCAAATTTTAAGTAAAAAACATCGACTTATAAGTGAGTATATGCGGTACATGAAATCCTGACAGGGAATCAGATCAGATTTCTCAAGGTTTGGAATCAGTCCTAACTGAGTTACTATGGACCAACAGCGGGTCGTTTGACTGTTTGTTGCTGTTGTGTAGCAGCCAGTCATCGAAATACTGGTTTAGCAGAATCCCCAAGTACCTCAAGTGTGCAGCTATTACTCCCATGACTCTGGTGAAGACCCGGGGTGCTGAGGCTAGACCAAACTGGCATGGCTCAGAACTAATATACTTCCTGTCCGAGTGAGAACCTGAATTTTTTTTTTGTGCAGAGAAAAACATCGGGATGTGGAAGTATGCATCCTTTCCATCTTGAAAGTTTCCTCTAGCAGAAATTTGTTTAGGGGGAAAGATCTATAATAAGCCTCAGTTTTCCACCCTTTTTGGGAACCAGAACTTGAATACTTGGGCTTAGGGCACGTGTCAGGGAGAAGTGGGCAGTAGACTTCATTGACAGCCATGTCGAATGACCAAGTCTCCTCCTCCCCGACCACTTGTGATGCTTCGTGACAGGGATTTGGAGATCCTCAGATGGGAGAGGAAGGTATACCCTATCCTCCAGAATGTTGGTAAATTCCTGGGAATCTATGATGATCGACACACCATCATCATCATATGTTTCTAAAGCTCAGTGGGATACAGGAGAAATGGATCCCAAACAATCCCTCTGCGGGGAAGGCCAGGATATAGGGACATAGCTATTCTGTGACTCTGCATGGGGAGCGACAGAACTGTCTTTAATAGGTTTCATGTCAGGAGAGTGAGAATTCTTCTCACCTCTCTCTGGACTCTTAATAGAAGGGGGACTAACCCTCTCCTTCCTTGATGACCTTTCCTGCGGAACTTGTGAGGGTCGTCAAACCTCATCACATGTATATGCAGGTGGCCACATAGATGACATCCATGGTGGTATAGGTTGTACTCTCCTTTGAAGGGGGAAGTTCCACATACCAAAAGAATTAAAAGGGAACATGGAAAAGGAAGGGACATTGGTCCGATTTCCTATCCCAGGAGCATATATAAAAGCAGGCTCCATCCCAGTGGTTGGATAAATAGATAACATAGCGGAACTGGGTAATCGAACCTATACCTGGTGCCATACCTAGATTTGGCAGGTTGTGCAGACCAGTACCTGTCTGTCTGTACTTGGTGATAAGTGACCAGTCAATGACCTGTCACTTACAGTCAATGGCGGTCTAGATTTGAGGGAACTTCCCTTAGAACTAGAAGAGCTAGAACGACGTCTAACCCTCTTGGGGTTGTGTGATCTACTCCTTCCCTGACCTTGGGTACTATGGGAATCTTGCCCCTCCCCTGAAGGGGATGCACGAGGAGTCTCCATATTAGGGCTTAGTTCAACCCCTACCGGGAGTATTACTGTGCTTAATCTTGGGATGGTTCTTCCCCACTCCTGTAGTTGGGGCGGGGGGGGGGGGGGGGTGCACTCAGACCCAGCAAGCATTTACGATCAAAGCTGTTTTCTTTTTAGAAGATGCACTGTCTTGTCTGAAAGGGGTGCTGCTCTTTCCTTTTATCTTCGTGGCAGCACACACGATCCCTTGAGAAATATTTATTACTACCTCCGAGGTAGTAACAGTATTTCTCTCTTTGAAGATGCTGTCTCTCCCTGTTTTGGTAGGGGAGATGCAGTCAATTCCAGCTTGCATAAATTTGAGATCTAACCAATCCCGAAGGAGAAGAAGAATGTGCTTCCTTCCTCTTCTTATACATATGTCGACTTTCGGCAAGGTCCCTAATGTCATATGACAGACAACAAATGGGAAGGTGAGTGAGTGTCCCATGGGCCTTTCCAATGCCCACACTTGCCAACCATTTGAGACATCTGTAAATAAAGTTCTGAAAACAAGAAACTTTAATATGATAAAATATAAGTCATCCCCATGTTACTCTTTAGTACTAATTTGTATTAACAAACAAAAATATCAGAGTTTTATTCACGTTATTCCATTTTACGAATTGTAAACACAAGAGCTTCATTGTTGGGTTATAGTAATGTTATAAACATTATTGAAACATTTGGGGTGCCTGGAATCTCTACTAATAACCAACTATTATGAGATTCTGTGCTGTGACCATGCTATTGCACTAATAACAATAATCACAATAATATTGGGACCCTGTCAATTGTAAACACTGTTGTGTAAACTATGAATGGATAATTTTTGAGAACCCGTAATAATGATTACATATTCATACCACAATGTCCCATGCCCTTACATAGAAGGAGGGAGGGTGTAACGATACACAAATTTAAAAATTATCAATGATATCAAACAATACATTTTTCACAGATACGGAGAGAGGATAATTTCACTACAAAGAATTATGAAGCTCAAGCCCTGGAAATTATCAAAACCATCACTTGTAGATAATTTTTCTCTTCATAGTGTTTCTTTCCACGTGTTGACTCAATGGTCATCCAAAAAAGAAATGAGGACATGCTATAGTGCACGGGCTGATGACGTAGATCAGACTGGGTCGATGCATGTGTTCTAAGAAATCTCTAGAACAGGAAGTTGGTGCACCTAGCACAGACAAGGTATTTCCATTGCAGAAAAGTAAAGCTTAATAACAGTGGCAGGTAAGTTATTACTGACATTAATATAAGATTTTTCACTAACATGAGCTCTGCCAAAGTTTCACTTTCTTGAATCAATGCTTTGCTGACTACTATGCCAGATTTCTTATCTGTTCCACAATGCTGTATTAGGGTTTTAAGTCCATCAATGCCATAGTATGCTTGTTCAGACAAAGGTATTTTGATCAAATAAATATAATTACTTTTTAATATCTTTGTTGATTCTTATTTATTCAATTTATCTTAACCCTTTAAGTGCTGTAATGTTTTGTGGCACAAGATTCCTCAGTGCTGAATTGTTTGATTTTTGGGCTCAAAATCACTCACTGGTATTTCCAGCGATGCTTTCCCAGCTCCAATAATCCATTGTACTTCAAAACTTTTTAAATCATTGTCATCGTCGCTATCATCATCACTATCATCTGCCAAATAAAATCATCATCTGAAGATGAACTATGTTGGGAGTCGGCCATTTGGGGTTTTCTAGGTAACCATATTTTAAACAAGCATTTGTAAAACTTCCTTTATTAGCGCAAGGTTAAAAGTATGACAGAATGCTTGTTCCAGAACCCAATGTACTAAATTTAGTTTAACAACCATTCATGTCAAGCCGAAAAAATCAGGTGTATAAACGGGTGACTACCTGAAAAACAACTTATGTCACGACAAGCACTACGACACCTCTACTGATGGCATGACTTATGTCGTGACAAGCACTTTAAGGTTTAACAGTTAAATAAAAATTGTATACTGCACACAGTATATTTTTATATACATCACTTTAAACTAATTTGTGGGCATTCTCGCGCATCACCACTTTCCAAGTGCATAAATTCATACAAATTTTGTAGGATTTATGCACTCACGTGTCCTGGCAGCATCCTTTTGAAAATAGGATGGGCTAAGGAAAAGTCATATTGATGACATCATGTGATCAAATATGAACCTTTTTGTTCAGTGAGCCAGACTGGATTCCATTTGAGAATGAAGATGAGGAAGTCATCCAGCTGTGGTTGTTTGTTCTGGCAGTCCAGTCTCATCAGCTTGGTGGAGGGACCAGCTACCTGCTGAGCTGCTGTTGTTGTTCTTCTGAAACTGGCCTGGAATGGATTATGTTTTGCATCAGCATGTCTACTGGGATCATTTGAGTTCTGGAAAATAAAAAGATCAATGAAATAATAAATAAAATAGGTAACAGTATCTAATCTAAACCTTGTAATCTAATGGAAGATACACTATTTCAGTGCAAGAGGGCCAAGCAGCACATATGCTTTCTTGTTTTTATTACACTTGTACTGAGATCACAGTCATGTAACAGTCAATAACTTGACAAATGCATATATGGACTCATAGTTAATTATACTTTAAGAAAATGTAAAATAACTCATCATCCAAACAGAAGTCTGAAATTAGTATGTTATAGACAGGGGCTGAATTTAATGCATGCATGCTCGCAAACTGCCGAGTTAATTGTGGAAAATGCAAGTTGAGATTTCAAGCTCTTGTATCTTTTTTGCAAGTACTAAATTTTCAAGTGATATACACCTCTCCCACAATAACTTGCACCCTGATAACTTGCGAACCCATTTATAATGCTGGGTCAGGAGTGGATCCCATTTTTTCTTCTAGAAAAGAACTGGCCCCTACTTGTTCAACATAAGGAAAATCACTATCAAAATTGGTCAATGAAACCTTGATATACTGCTTGTTTTATTGTCAAAAATGGTGGTTAGTGCCCAGAAATTTAGAATCAACATAGTGAAATTTGCAAGTTTTATTAAGAAATCACATATTTTATTTGATTTTCTTGGGAAAAAATATTTTGTCAATACACTATAAATACAAATATATGACGAAAATGACAATCAATTAAAATGTCAGTAAAGCCTACTGGTGTCAATACTTTAAGAAATAAATACCAATTAAATAAGTCTTGTCAAATGAAATTCGTGTTTCAGTTTTATCTTGTGATTTTTTTTTCAGTGTAATCATCATATATGCGATATGTACTCTTGTATTCAAAGATGAAAAGTATCAAATGACCATCACAGCAATGCCCTCAAGCATTTCCATGAGAACCGAATTAAGTACCAAATGTGTTTTGATCTCCAACTTGCAGAAGTGTTGGTTGCATTGTTATAACCAATTAAGAGTTGGCTGGCATTGTATTATCATATTAATTAGTATCAAATTTTGTATCAAATCATCTAAAGGGGTTATTAAAAGGCATGCAAATCCAATCTGCATAAGAGCTAGCAGTCATGGTCGTGTGTAAACCCTTTACCTCAAAGTATCTGTTACTGTGTAGGCTGTCAATATACATATGCCAAAGCCAAAGAGTGCACTGTGCTATAAATAGAACACCTGTTACCTAAATGACTCTATGCGAATAGGCCTGCCAGTAAAATTTATAGCAGTATAGTATATGTCAAGTTCAAGATAAATTCTGAACCATTTTTACCTTTTTTTGTAAATATTTGTTATCTATAGATAGGTTTAAGAGTAAAATCAGATCTTTATAGTTGTATAATTATTTTTCACATAAATTCTTTTATATGCTTTAAAATCTCGAGTGAACTTATTCATCGTCTAGTCAGTGAAGCTTTATGACCAACCATAGCTGACCTTTCTCAACCTCTAAATCTATCGGTTCATTGTCCATGTCTGTATCACTAAATCATCTGAATTTGATAAATTATAAAAAAATCAGTGTTGCCTATATTGATATCAGAGCCTATATCTGACTTACTCAAACCTTCACAGTCATAATTCTAATAATCCAAACTCAATAAAGTGCAGAACGAAATCCATGGCCTCCATTTTGGATAGTGGAGAATCCAACCCAGTTACTTTAAATAGCAAATTATGACTATATCTTAAATAGCAACCATGTGATGTAATGTAATGGTCATTTACCTCAATGCCTGTAGTTTCTAATAGCGTTTTTCCCCGAAGGTGGTGCTATGAAAACCAACTCAAAATGGCTGACGTTTACTGCCAGCGTTGAAACACACTTCTATGCAGATGGTGTACAAGCATCCAAATGTGCTTGAATGCAAATTGGACGAAGGCATTGAAAAGCACTTCCATTGGAATGTGGTAGAGGCATCCAAAAGCGCTTATGCATGGTTAAGTCTACTAATTTTAATTGATTATTTGAACACTGCAAGTACATGTAACATAATTAAAGTATCTAACATTAATCAGTGGTTTTATCATACTCATTAGCAAATGTGACCAACAATAACAAAGGAACCAAGTGAAACGTGTACTAGGTACATGAAAAGCTTAGTTTCACAGATAGGGTTCAATATGGAGAAGCAAGTTAAAAAGTTTATAGTGAACTTCAAATTCTTGAATTGGCACTCAGAGGTTTGCTCAAGGATAAGCAGAAATTTTGCACAGCAGCAGCATTTTACTAATATAACAACAACTAACCCACTTGGAGTAATGTTTTAAACGATCTTTCAGATTGGATATATTGAAAGCAATGATAATTTATACAGAAAACGAAGAACTTCACTAGGAAAAGAAATTCATTGACAATTATTCCAACGCAATTATTAAACGAGTATTCAACCACTTACCCCATCCCCCACCCCCTTACAACTGTCAATACCCATCCCTTTCCAAGTTAATTTTTCAGAGGTTCCTTGGTAACTCACACCCTCGCTTATGCTGCAGTCTATGTCTCTGGACCCCATTGTGCACAAGTGATCAAGTGCAAAGCATACAATATAATTATTACTAACACTCCTTAAAGTATAAAAATTCAGCAAAATATGTGTGCATTATTCCGAAAAGTAAAACAAAGCTTGCTGTAGCATTGGTTCCTTCACTATGAGATAAGCTATTTAAGCATGTAGCCTAATATTGTGGCCTTACACAGTGGACTAGGGGACAACCATTATTTTAAAGGGGAAGTAGATATCTCTTTCCCATCCAACCATTTTATTCACAAATAAGGAAATATTTCTCTGACATTACCTTTTTTTAGGTAATATCTGTTACTATATCTCCTCTCATGGCTTGCTCAGCTAGGATTTATGGTAGGATGACTGGTAGCAGATATGTGTCAAATATTACCCTGACTAACCCCTAAAAATGAAATGGTTGTCCTTAGTATATTTATGTCCAGTCTGGTGATGCTGATTTTGTTTATAAAGCTCTTTTGGTTCAAAAACACATGCTTGGATGTGTGTGATCTTGATTAGTCTTGTGCTGCATCATAATGAACTTAATTAAAATGTTTCATTTTAATAATATTTTGCACATTCAAGCAATCAGTATCTTTTAGGTATATTCATGGTGATTTCTAACAGTAATTTGTATTAGGTCAAATTTTAGCCAGGGATTTTTGCAGTGTTTTTAATATCTTTGCAAAAGTGTATTAATTTTTTCCAACCAATAATAATGCACCTAATGTAAAATCAATATGAACTGGGCAGAGCTAACAGGTCACTGATGTAATGCTTAGGTGTGCATAACTGTGCATAACTTAATCAAGGTTAGATTGCTTTGAGATTATCTTTGACTTTTATGATAGAGGAAGAGGGAATTAATTATGACTTTACTGAATTAACTTTTGATCAAATATCAGCATTTGTTTGATCGCCCATCAAATTATAATCAATTAGACAAAATTGTGGAAAATATGGCAGCTTGTGAAGCCAGTTGTCAGAGGTAAGTGGACAAACTTAGACTGTGTTTTACTGACGATTAATTTGCTTCAATCAGCAAAACGTGTAAAACTTCAGGTGTTTTAATTAATATATATATATATATATATTTATATATCATTCAGTAAAAAATTACTGCATATTACACTCAGTGATTTATTTCATGCTTTGGAATTACACAAGACTGAATAATGAGGTGGAATAATTTTGATATGTTCAATGTATTTGTGAACTGTTAAATCACAATGACCCAAATAAGTATATTTTCTTTTCTGTTTCAGTCTCAGAAAAGACCTGCCAGTGATGATTGTTCCGACCCACAGACTCCAAAGAAACAGAAAGTTAGTAACAATTCTGAGGAGAAGGTGAATAAATCTCGTAAAGTTGTAAGAAAATTTATGGAAGTGTGGAAAAGTGAGTTTCCATGGGCTAAAAATGTTGTGAAAGATGGAAATACAGCGATGATATTTGACTGTAAAAAACTAATGACTACTGAGATTTCAGTTTTCACTCTTGAGATTTTCATTTTGACTGTAGAGATTATGGGGTCAAGGGTCAAATGATTCTTCAGTTTTGAAATCTACTGATAACCTTGAATCTCTCAAGACATTAATTTACATAATAATACTGATCTATGGTATTCAAAGAACTAAATTAATGTCCCTATACCAATAACATGGCTTGAAATTAATGTAGATCTTCTATCCTCCAGTTTGCGATCACAAAAACTCACCCGTGACTAATCTGTTGGACCAGTGAAAATTGCCACCAGTCGCATTCAAAACAATTTGTGTTCATTGAGGACCTACCAACATCCTTAACTTGATGAGGTACAATAAATGCTTGCAGCACAAATGGATAGGTGTTAAACCACTCATCCACTCATCAAGTAAACTACTGTGATTACTGTCATGTCTTCGCACATATGGAACTAGCCTGGTATACTGCCACCATGCCATGATTTCACTATTAATGATAACAAATGGTATAGGTTATCAGGCTAGTATTGACCAATCAGAAAAGGTCGTGCTTGCCTACTCAATGAATAATCCAGAAATATACCAAACAATGTGTTTTAATATTTATATCATTGTTGATAAACATTTAATCCATTGTGTGGTGACAAAATTGTAAACATATGGAAGTATTTACAAGGTGCGCAGCCACCACCAAAACGGCATATTTAGATGAATACAAGAGAGAGCGCAATTGCAAATATGATCAAGAGAAGAGACTAAGAAAGTACCAGAAATGCTGGGAAAATGAACACAAACGGCTTAATTATGATCCAATACAGAGACTGATGTTCTGCACTTTCTGCACCGAATATTCGGAGAAATACGAAAGCGTATGGGTACTTCATTCGTGAATCTTGTTGGTGAAATACAGTTGTTATTGTTTTGCATTAATGTAAATAAAAAAATATGTTGAATTAGAAACTGAACTGGCTTCTGAATGATTTTAGCAGGATCAATGAAATTTAGGCAGGATCAGTCAAAATTTTATCTTTGTGATTCTGTGGGTTAGTGAAAAAAAATCATAATATCAAGTCCTGCAATAATCTTCATATTTATGTCCAGTCTGAGCAACAGATTTTTCCAATCAAATGTTATGGTTTCAATGTGCTGAAATTTCTAATGTTTTTCTGTGTATGAAATTCAACACAAGTACAAGAAATGCAACTTGGCATCTGCTGTTGAGTTTCACATTCCACATGATACTGAAAATAAGAATTAAAAAGATTTCTTATGCAACTATCCTTTGCTATAATGAAAACTTTAATACTGAGATGATGCTGGCACTGTTCACAAAGACAGACATCATTATAATTGCTATGTCTAGCACTTTCTTCCAAAGTGTAAGACAAAAATCAATTTGAAAAAAATCAATCTGTCATTATATTTGATCAGACCTACCTGTCTAGCTGCTTTTCTAGGGTCCCTGCTTGTCTGAACATGAACCCCGTAAATTGGAGGTTGTTGTGGCCTCTCTGATAAACTAGCAGACTGCTGTAAAATTGGTCCTGAGCTGCTGAACTTGTTCTCTGGATATAATCTACATAAACTAGTATCAGTCGGTACTGGAGCAACTCCAGAATCAGTCTTAAGCTCATGAGTTTTGCCTGCCACAAAACTGCTTTCTACTGTAACAGGTAACCCAATGTGCATATTATCTACAGCATTTGCTTCCACAGGAATTGTGGTACTAACACCAGGTTCACTTCTTTTGAACTTTTCTTGATCAACTGAAAGAGGAATTTCTCCTCTTCTGTTTTTATTGTCTTGCTGTTGTCTGTCAATATACAAGGATGATGCATTAATTTGTGCACCTCCTTGAATAGTGGATGTTGGATCAGCACCTTCCCTGTCTGAATGGTTCCCAGGGGTTACATTTCCTGCTGTAAAATTCTGTACTTGTGCAACATCATGACCATGATGTTGTCCGTTAATATGCAACGCTGATGCAATAATATGTGATTCTCCTTCAATAGTGGCTGTTGGTTCAGCACCTTTCCTGTGTGGATAGTTCGCAATAGATATATTTCCTGCTGTAAAATTCTGCACTTGTGTAGCATCATGACCTTCATTCTGAAATACAGTAAAACCTATCTTAAAGGAGAGATCCATATAAAGAACACATGCTAATAAAGAATAACTTATGAGATCATTTTCTTAACTTCATTTGTGTATTCAACCTCTAACTAAAGGACATTTGTCCACAAAGGACATAATTTTCTCTTCCTATTAAGATGAAGATTCAAAACCAGTTGGTTGCAAGTTTGAGGTAGGTAGCATATGAATTATGATCGGCAAAGTAGGTCTCACATGTAGTTACCTCACCATAACAAATGAGCTGCAGCAAGAAAACACCTATTAGTCAGTATTGTGTTGTACTGAATAGTAGGCTAATTAGTCTTCCTCTGTGGTCAATTAGGTGCTAAATTAGGTGGTAAGCTTTTCCAGCCAATCACTGTGAAAAGTCATATAAAATGTCTAAAAGCAAATCAAAACATGATACAGTCCAAGTTTTCTCAATGACAGCCTCATTCAGGCTGAAGGAAAAGAGTAACCCACTCCCTATAATAATGGGGCCTCATCCTTTAAGTGCCCTTTGTAGACAGGTTTTGCTGCATAACACCAGAATTAGTGAGGTTCAGTGGTTGAAAAATCTCCACAATCAACTCACCCAGTCAAGCAAGTACTAGAAAATTTTACTTGCCCAGAATAAACTCGTCCTTGACCAGCGTTTATAAAAATATAAAAGTTGATAATGTAATGACCTACATGTAAATTCAATCACGTAAATGTTTTTTTTTTTCTTTTCAGAACTCCAGCTGTAAGTAATTACAAACTGAGACCAGTCTGCTCTCCCTCTGGCAAGCACTCATCTGTATGAAGAGTGAGAGTAAAGCACTTGTATAAGCTTGATCAAAACAAACTTCAGGTGAAACATACAGACTTTCATTGAACAGAGTTGGCAATTTTCTTGACATAACAAACCTTTGCAATAAAGAGAAACACTGGTCAGCACCAAATCACCACTCACCCGACTACCCAATCAAGTGTGTAGTTCAAAATTCACTTATCAAACCCAAAGCTTTTACTAGCTATTTTGAGTTGGGAGACTGAATTTTTAACCCCTGCACCTAGATAGATCAGCTTTGTACAACAAAATAGATATGCATTTCGGCAGTCCTAGGTTTTATTCCAGTTTTAATCAAGTGCAGGAGTAAAAGGTTACCTATCCAAGGTCTGTGGTTCTATCAAGACTTTGGTTTTCTACACCACAAAGACCATATCACTCTGTGTCTACTGCCAAGAGTAGACTATACAAGTTCCAATAGCTTGCTGCACAATCGATGTGAAATAAATAATGATTGAACTCTGAACACTAAAGATTTCGTAACAATACATTTGGCTTAAGTTGTAACAGACAATGATAAATGGAGTCTCTCCTCATTTTGTGACCACTATAAAGAACAAAAAATGTATGTATACCAGAAGAATAATTTAAAATCAGAGAAAATGCTTTGTCTGGGGTCAAAATGAGCTTAATATGAGAGAAAACAAATCTAATTCTTTTTATTTTCCTTAGCTGAGTAAGCTTTTCAAATCAAATTTGACTGAAACTGTCAACAAGATAATATTAAAGCTTCTGAAAGATAGCAACTGACCACCAAAGAAACGGGCCACCAAAGATGTAACTTTGTTGCTCAAATCCTGCTACTATTTACTGTACAATCACTATATTACAACCAAATTATTCAGACTTAAAATATGAAAGTCTTACTTATATAAAACACTTTTTTTTAATTACACACATTTTCTAATTAACCACTGCTATGTAAGACTTTTCAAGAAATTTTGTTTTCACAGTTTATAACTTTCTTTTCATTTCTGAATTTGTATTATACCTGTCTTTTGCCACTGTTGGACAGCTGCCTTTGTTGATCTTGCAGTGCTGCAGCAACTCTGTTCAAAAACTCTAACTGGCTGGTGCTTTCTGTTACCATGACAACCTCCTCCAGGTCTGGCAAATTACTCGGCAGCATAGGTACCACAGCATTGACAGGTATGTTCCCTTGGTCCATCTGTAGCCTCACAGGCTGATTTACCTCTCTGCCATCACCTACTTTTGGCCTGGATGCCTCCACAGAATGCCTCCTTTCATGATAGTCTCTATTACTCATCTTTCCTTCTGACCCTTTAGGTTTCCCCTTGTCTATCTGTAGCCTCACATGCTGATTTACCTCTCTGCCATCACCTACTTTGGGCCTGGATGTTGCCACAGAATGTCTCCTCTCATGATAGTCTCTATTACTCATCCTTCTATCTGTACCTGAAGGTTTCCCCTTGTCTATCTGTAGCCTCAAAGGCTGACTTACCTCCCTGCCACCACCTACTCTGGGCATGGATGTCTCCACAGAATGCCTCCTTTCATGATAGTCTCTATTACTCATCCTTCCATGTATACCTTTAGGTTTTACATTTTCAGAGAGGGGATTCACTGTGCCAACTCCACATTTCTTTGTCATGTCTTTGGTTTTCTCTGCCAAGTTTCTGCTGGAACCTATTTCTTGCTGAGCATCCTTCTCTTTATGTTTGACTTTAGTATCTTTACTTCCATGCTTCACATCATGTTTGTGCATGAGAGATGAACCCAGAGGTGGCTTTTCCATCACATTACTCCCATGACTGCTATTCCTATGCTTAAAATGAGGCACATTTGATTTGCTCTGTGCTAATATGGAGCTCACCAGATCCACAGCAGGCGGACCTGTGGTTAAGCCACCTGTCTGGTTGTCATGGAAACCTGGTGACTTTGTGGCATCCTCCCTTGATGATTGTCTGGAGGTAGGATTAGAAGATCTGCCAGTACTGATTACTACTTTTTCTCTGTCAATAGATGAAGAACTTAATGTAGCTGATTTCCTTGAAGTAGACACAAGTGGTTCTGTGTAAGTGGTACTTACAGTTGTAATTGTAACAGTAGCAGGTGTTGGACTACTAGTATTAACAGATGTTGTTACCACACTTAATGAGTTCATTAAGGAAACAGATGCTATAGTAACTGTGTTGCTGGCTGCCATAGTAACTATGCTGCTGGATGTCACCAAAGAACCGGAGCTAGTCTTCACCGATTCTAATGAATGAGATGAAGTTCTAGCATGTGGTCTAGATGAAGATGATTTTTTATGTGATGTAAGAAGTGGGTTCCTTGGACAAAGCAGGGGCAGTCCTTGGTTCAATATCTGTGAGTCTGTGGGTAACTCTACATCCTCAACATCTTCACTAACAACTGTAAAAAAAATGTTATAACTTGATACAGTAACTACTGATGGATGATAGAGCAAGACTGCTAACCTGTGGCATGTATTTTCTGTCCATTATTCATGGTCATAGCCAACATGGGTAGAAAATCTATTGTGCGGGGAGCCTGGGACCCAAGTGGACCTTACATGTATATCGCTCACCTGGCTTATGTAACTTAACAGTTTACAGTTTCACTAAGCAAGCTTATACAGTAGTTTAAGAACACATCTTACATAAATTATCTCCCAAACTTTATATGATGTTGATTTTACCTACTTTACTTTATCCTAATAAACAAAATTTCATCAGATGAAGGCAAAATTAATATGCACAGTGTCTTACTAATCATCGAAGTCTTCAATGATCTTGATGATAATAAACCCAACTGATCAAAACTATGGCTTCAAGTGTGGTAAGAAACCCAGTCAATCATATGCACAATCACCTCATTCATGTGTATCGATCTTTCTCATTACTGAAACAATCACAGATCTTGCTGATGTCCATATATTCCGAGTTTCATCAAAATCAGGTCCCAATAATGGCTTGCAAAGTGGTAAAAAACTCAACCAATCAGATGCAAGATTACATTATTTAATTTGCATGGATCTCACTCATTATCAAACCCATGCAAGATCTTGATGACATAAGCATATATATTCCAAGTCTGATCAGGACTGGATCAGAAATCTGGCCTTAATAGTGGTAACAAGGTCAGCCAATCAGATGCAAGATCATCTCATTAATATGCATGGACCTCACTCGTTACTGAACTTGTCAAGCTCTTAATGATATAAGCATATATTCCAAAATTGCATCAGAACTCAGATCTCTAGAGTGGTAACAAGGTCAGACAATTAGACTGCAAGATGATTTCTTTAATATGCATGAATCTCACTCATTCTCAAACCCATCCAAGATCATGATGATATAAGCAGAAATATGGCCTCCAGAGTTGTAACAAGCCCAGCCAATCAGATGTTAGATTATCTCATTTGTGCATCTTGCTCATTATTGAATCCATCGTTGATTTTGATGATAAAAGCTTAAATTTCAAGTTTGATCAAAATCGGATTAGAAATATGGCTTCCAAAGGTGTAACAAGCTCACCCAATCAAATGCAAGATCACCTTATTTGTATGCATGGATCTCACTTTTTATCAAACTTGTCTCAGATCTTAATGATACAATCATATTATATTCCCAGTTTGATCAAAAATCAGATCACAAAAACAACCTCTAGAGTGATAACAAACACAGCCAAGCAATCAGATGCAAGATTATTTCATTAAATATGCATGGACGTCATTCACTATTGAGCCCATCCATGATCTTGATGATAAAAGTTTAAATTTCAAGACTGATCAAACTTGAATTAGAAATATGGCTTCTAGAGGGGTAACAAGCTGAGCCAATCAGATGTAAGATCACCTCATTAATATGTGTCGATCTCACTCATATGAAAGTTGTCCAAAATCTTAATGATATAAACATAATTCCATGTCTGATCAAAATTGGATCAAAAATATGGCTTAAAGATGGGTAACAGGCTCAGCCAATCAGATGTAAGATCACCTCATTTGTATGCATGGATCTTGTTCATTATCGAAATTGTAGGAGATATTAATGGTATCAGCATACATGCCAAGTTTGATCGAAATCAGATCAGAAAGATGGCCTCCAGAGTGGTAACAAACTCAGTCAATCAGATGCAAGATCATCATATTAATATACATGGATTTCATTCATTATTGAACAGTCATACATGGCCAAATGACCGCACACAACTTTAATTCAAACTTATCATGATCATTATTGAACTCGTCCGTGATCTTGATGATATAAGCACATATTCTAAGTGTTATCAAAATCGGATCAGAAATATGGCCTACAGAGTGATAACAAGCAATTGTTGATGGACTGACACATGATGCATGATGGATACAGGGACATACCATAAGCTCCCTTGGTCGTATGGCAAGCTGAGCTAAGAATGATAATGTTAAAAATTATAATTAATTTTTATATATTTTTCCAGAAAAACATTTAATCATTAAATTGGCCCTCAAAGAACCTACAGCAGGGTGCCCGAATTATCTCCATATAATCCACAACTGAGTGCTGGGCAATCGTTATCATCAAGAGGTCACACTAATCCACAGGTGTCAGCTACTCATTATCTGATTAAGTAATCACAGTCAATACTACCAACCATTCAGGATAGATAATGAAATAAACAAAACTCATGAAATGTTCATCCTTTGTCAATACATCAACATATAGTAGTGGTTTCTATTATTTTTGGCTGAACATAATGAATACCTATGATCTAGTGTTATCGATGTAATACTTCTTGTATTCCAATGAAGCTACAATCCAAATCAAAACAGGGCATGATTAAACAGTATTGAAGAATGTACATTTAAGGGCACATCAGGACAATTCTGACTATATAGCACAAAGTATTTCTTTGTTTTTGTTGACTTTAATGGCACTTTAACACATTATTAGCTATATCATGCTGAGGAAATGGGAGATAAGTGCCTTTCCAAATGCAGGGATCGCCCTGTGCATCGCCAATGTCGCAAATTGCGATTTTTTTTCCTGATTGGCGACAAAATAAACCATCTGGCGATTTTTTTGGCGACAACATTTTTGGCTGTTAAAACTTGTATATACAATCTTGGGTTTGGAGTGGAGGAATTCAAAGGCACCATGAAAGGAAGCCGCAAACTTGGGTATACAATGCACCAAAATCTATCTACTGTTACATAAACAAATCCATTGTTCATATTGACCGCTTATGCTGACATCTGGCCTGAGTACTGTATGCGGTGATACACTCCAATAGTCATGCTACCGGACTAGCTACAATCGACCAAACAACCGCTAATCCTTTTTTTTTTTTTTGTTTGGAAAAATGTACCAGAAAAAATAAAAGTAAAAAAAAAATTGCTGAAACTTCAAAGAAAACTGATTACCTTTGAAGCCCCCCAATCGTTCTGTATAAATACGAAGTAAATGAAAAATAAAATTCAGTCTCAATCAGAACTATATACTGTAATGGGTAAATATAAGTTAGACTTTTCGTGTTCATCATCTCATCCTAAGATTAAGTTGACTGACTTTTTAAAATGGCTTTTTATGAGGGGCCAATTCCAAAGTTCTAACCAGCCATATATGCTGGGACGGACAAAGGATTGATCACAAATAAAAAGATTAGGTTAACAAAATTAACAGCATTTGGATTAAGATGCAAGTGCATCCGACAACCCAGTAACTGAAACAGATGTTATACCTGACAGTCCAACATCATCTACTTGTAGTGCAGCTGGTAGTAATGCTTTAAGTACAACACCACATCATGGTGAACTGACACCGAAATCCCGAAAATTTCTTGACAGTTGGAAATTTGGGCGTCCGTGGCTGAGATATGATAGAAAGTTAAAACTGATGTTCTGTGATATGTGTTTCATACTTTTCGGACAATCTTCAAGAATTTTACATTCAAACGATTAGGTCCATCCCAATTGAATATTTCCAAGGTTACCGTTTGTTCTCATACATAAATTGATTTTACGCAAATGTATTCATGTATAAGGCTTTCTTGTCCTATAAGAGGTCAACTATTTTCAATAAATCCTATACACATAGGAGGCATACTCTCGATTTTCCGTGTGCTGATTATCTGTGTGTCAGTGCGGGCAAAAAAAAAAAAAGAAGAAAATATTATAAAGAAAACTAGTCTTGAACGATAGTCTTCAGAAACTTTAGAAAACTATATTGAAACATGTACATAATAAAGCTTTGAGGCACACGACAGGATGTATCAATCACACCCCTGTGACTCTATGACACTGAAATATACACGGTTCTCGTCTAGCTAAGACAGGCAGCTTAACATTCTACTGTTCAGCCGACACAAGAAATTTACAAATACTGAGTCTGTAATAAACTGGATACAGTGTATCATTTAATATGATAAAAAGTCTGTCAGTTTATACAACTGTTTAAAGACAATTACAAGGTAAGGCAGTCAGAGATAAACAGACACCTTTCAGAGATTTATTGAATTGGCTCACAATAGCTAGTGTGATGTGTCAGGTCAAATCCTTTGAGCACTGCTGAGGGAGAGCCCATTAGGCTAATTTGCATAGGTAAAGTACACTAAGTGGAACAACCCAATTTGTCTGAAGTACATCAAAGAGAGAGAATCTAATGAGAATCAGCACGTACGAATGTGAAGGAGACTTCGACTTTGAAACTGCATTCAGCAAGTGGGCAGCCGTAAAGTCACGACGCATACTCATGTGACATTCGATTTTATTATTTTTATAAAACAACATTTTAATAGTGCAAAACATTAAAAATAAGCATACAAACAGTCATGCAATGATTTATTCTGTTATATTGTGGTATTGTATTGTTTGCTGTCAATAAAGTAATAAATACTCCATCTTTTTCAATTTTCGATGCCTACGACATCAATAGACATGGAAAAATACCTACTCCTTGCTTGGCGACACTTTTTGAAAATTGGCGACAAAATATTGAGATTTGCGATTTTTTTGGCGACAACTTTTTTAAAGCCAGCACCATCCCTGCAAATGACATTGAGGAAGTGCAGAATAAGTTTATGTATCAAAAAAAGGTAAAAAAAAAAACAAAGGTAAAGGCATAAAAAAGTAAACTCCTTAAAACACAAAGTCCATTTTTGAAAATTATAAACTGTACTTCTGTAAAAATAATCCAAGACCTTCTCAGTTGGAACATCATCACAGGATGTATCCAAGAGCAAAAAGGTCGCCTCTATTAGTTGCCTCTTTTGACAAGAAGGTGTGAACATCAGGCCCATTTGACATCCCTAAGCCTTCTGGGGGTACATGTACATGGTAGTAAAATAAAAGAAAAGTAAAACAAGAGTCCCTCAACAGGATTGATGCTCTACTGGGTGAAAAGAATTTCCAGTAATTCAAGATAAGACCATTTCTTCCTTATACCTCTCGAGTGTTAAAACCATCTCTGGGATTCTTGAGCGATAACAAAACTTTCAAATTAGCTGCTGTGGTGCACATAATGGATGTCAGCTTGGCACCATTTTCATTTTGGACAAATCAGATATCATTAGAAATCTTTTGGTGAAAACCCCATGTCATAATGATCACCCATTCAGGAGTAGTGACAACAAGATTTTTAAGACAGTTGTTGTGGCAGTCATATTGGATGTACGATTAGCACCATTTTCATTTAGAACCAACTAGGTATCATAAGTCTATTGGTGGAAACCCCATGTTGATATAGCCATCCATCTGGGAGGAGTAGAGATAACAATATTTTCAAAATATGACTTTCCATTCAGGAGTAGCAATAACAAGACTTTCAAGATGGCTGCGGTAGCAGCCATATTAGATGTCAGATTGGCACCACTTTCATTTAAGACCAACTAGATATCATAAGAAGTACTTTAGTGAAAACCTTATGTTCATAAACTAATCCATTCAGAAGGAGTAGCCATAACAAGATTTTCAAGATGGCTGGTGTGGTGGCCATATTGAATGTCAGATCAGCACCATTTTCATTTAAGACCATTCATTCAGGAGAAGTAGCAATGTTGGCCATATTGGATTTCAGATCTGCGCCATTTTCATTCGGGACAACCTAGACATCATGTAAAGTCTTTTAGTAAAAACACCATGTTGATATGACCATCTATGTAGGAAGAGTAGCTATAACAAATTTTCAAGATAGATAAAAAGATTTCAAGATGGCTGCCATGGAGGCCATACCGGATGCCAGATCTGCACCATTTTTATTCAGGGCCAACTAGACATCATAAGAAGTCTTTTAGCGAAAACCCCATGTTGATGATCATCCATTCAGGAGGAGTAGCGATAAAAAGATTTTCAAGATGGCTGCCATGGTGGCCATATTGGACATCAGATCAGCATTATTTTCATTTAGAACCAACTAAGCTTCATAAGAAGTCTTTTAGTGAAAACCCCATGTTGAAATGACCATCCATGTAGGAGGAGTAGTGATAAGATTTTCAAGATGGCCACTGTGGCAGCCATATTGGATTTCAAATCGGTACCATTTTCACTAGGACCAACTAGACATCATATGAAGTCTTTCAGTTAAAACCCCATGTTGATATGACAATCCATTCAGGAGGAGTAGCAAAAACAAGATTTTCAAGATGGCTGCCATGGTGGCCATATTGGATTTCCAAACAACACCATTTTCATTTAGGACCAACTAGACGATGCGATGAATGTGTGTGTAAAGTTTCATGGCAATCCTCCAAGTAATTTAGGAGGAGTAGCGATAGCAAACTTGTGCTAACGGACGGACAGATGATGGACAACAGATGTTGGACAACAGACCATCCCATAAGCTCTTCTGGTCTTTGACCAGTAGAGCTAAAAATACTTCAAGAATGAGGTTTATCTAAGGTGTGGAATGGACATACATACAAACGCATGGAGACACACAGATGCCCAAGTGATCACTATGTCAAGATTATGCCAAGGCAGGCTCGACAAACAACTGATATCTCACAATTTTTAAACAAAAAAAAAACACAAAAACAAAACAATGGATCATAGAACATGTCTATCGGTCCATCCATCCATGTTGTCTTTTTGCCACTGTTTTCCTCATAGTCTGAACTCCAACTACACCAATAGCAGAATAATGATTATTCTTTGATGTTTCACTAGCACAAGTTGATGACAATCATGGTTTTGGATTCTGCATGCATCCCCAAGGGGAGGAGAGGATGGGAGATCAAAACTTATATGTTCACAGATTATATGGACTCTTCATTTACCCTAATTGAGAGATATGATCATATTTGGTATGATGTTTCATTAGGGTGAGTAGGTGACAACAAAGGTTTGGATCATGGATCAGCTCTTAGGATGGGGGTAGGGGGTGAGGTGAATGAGAGGGGAGAACAAAAATAAATGATTATTTGTGATGGTTTCAATCTCTAGTTCAGTTTGTTTACCAATATCAAAATTAAATATGACTACAGATGCTGAGTATACCCAGATAAGGTATATAGCAGAACTTTAAAGTTTCAAGATATAACAATCAATGATAAGATTTAAAAGAAATACTTGGATGGTGCCACACATACTATGTTAATCATTATATTTTAGGATCATTCAATTTTCATGAATTTGGCAAATTAGGCATATTTGAACTGTGAAACTTTTGTAATTTACTCATTTACAATAAACATATATTGTACATCATTATGGATGTTGAAAAGTAAACAAGATTTTTGAAAATAAATTTTCTCACCTAAGATGTAAAAACTTTGTGCTGAAGAATTTATTTGTTGGTTTACAGTATTTAGACATTCTTAAAAAATTTTTCACAAGTTTGAAAAACTCAGACACTCTGAAAATTGTCCCTTTTATATGTCTACATGATCTCTCTTACTCACCTGTTGCCAACTTCTTTTTGTACCCTTCTGCTACACTCTCTGGTCGAACTACTGTCTGGAAATTACGATCTACAAGTCTGCATTTTGCGTCCTGAATGCCCTGGGTCAGAGAGAATGCAGGCTCCTTTTGACTTTTTCTGCGCTTCCTTTCCTTACTCTTCTTTACATCTGTATCCTTGGGAGTTATTTTCTTTTCTTGGACAGACTTGGATCTCTCTGGAGTTATCTTGGAATTCTTGGACAACCAATTACTTCTGGAATCTGAAGTCTCTTCCCAAAGTTTCTCAGCAGCTCCTGATGACCCTTCATCTAGGTATTTACTATGATATAAGTTCTGAGCCTTAAATTCCATCCTAATTTCTTTCGTGCTCTTCTTTCGCTGTGGCTCAATCTCTAATGTTCTCCTTTGAGCTGCATCTTTTTGACTGGGCCGCCTCACTCTGATTGATTTCACACTTGATGCCTCTATCGGAACAGTATGGGCTGAACTGGGACCCAAATCAGCAACATGAGAGAGTAAAGGAGGTTTCTGCCTAGCACAAAGTTCACCTGATGAAATAGAAACCATTTTGGGAATTTTATCTTGTGCCCTCCGTGTACAGGCATGTGAATCTTTCAATACCTCTGCACAACATCTGGTCTTTTCCTTGGTACAAAAGTCAACCTGTGTTTGATCCATATATGCTTCATTCAAGACATCAATGTCATCTGCCCTTGATACTTCCATGGTTCCCTGTTCGTCTCGTCTATCCACTTGGGTCATCTCGCTATAAATTGAGAGTGGATCTTCTCTGGAAATAGTACTATCCATCCAATCTTTCACCTGAAGTTCCTGATGCTTACCGGATGATGAGACAAAATTGTTTCTTGTACAAGCTGCAGCACAGTTTAAACTAGAGTCATTAAACATTTCCATTCCTTTTATGCCTTTAGCTGTAATACTATTTAGCTGGGTCATGGCTAGGTATGGATCTGATTTATCATCATTTACATGGGGACTTCTATATCCCAAGTTATCCTTACCCAACTCTTGTACATCCAACTGAGTTGCAGCAAGATAATGGTCATCCTCGGAGTCCATTTCTTCATCTTCATCTCTGGACATTTTAGATACTGATTTAACAGGAACCTGAGTAAGGGCTGAATATATGTCATCATCATCCCTCACCAGTTTAATATTTCTAGGTATACTAGTGCTGGCTTTGGAGGCTAAACCACTATCAACCTGTGTGACAGCTGCATACAGTGCCTCATCATCTCCTGAGAGAAAGTCAGCTTCACTCAATCCATCATCATCTTGCTTCTCATGACCACTGTAATCTTCCCCTTCCATTGTACTACATAACTCTTCATCTGAATGTATCTCAGTTTTGATATTTGTCAGTAATCGATACCCAACTAATTCTTTTGAAGATTCTACATTCTCACTGTTCAGCTCCTTTTGTCCTTCACAATATACTGTCACAAATCTGGTAACATTCTTGTTGGTAAAGCTCAAATCATCCTGACTGATTTCATTCCTTTTCTCTTCATTGTCCAAGTATACTTTTCTCTGATGTGTCACCATGTTATGATCATTCTCTTTAGATGACAATACATTTCTACTAGCAGACACTTCTTCCCCTTCTCCATCATGCTTAGATGTGTCTATCTCAGTCTTTATCTCCTTCACATTCACCAAAGCAGATTTTTCTGTTAATGTTGGTTCTACTAAGTCTTCGTAACCATCAAAATCTTCTTCTGACATCTGTTCATAGTCCTCCCAAAATTCAGGATCTTTGATCTCAAAAGCTTCACTATCCATTTCGATCTTCACCTTCACATCCTCTACAACTCCCTCCTCATCAGCATAGAACCACTTTTTCTCCTCTTCTTCTTTATCACCATCATCAACATCAATAAAGTTGTCTCTCTGTGAAAGACTCAAAAAATATTCATCATCTATATCATCCTCATCATCAACAAATATGCATTCTGGTTCCTGGGTATAGCTACTACTTGGCTCAGTTTTAATAGAAACATCAGTTTCTACTTGTTCCTTATTATTTACAAGGTTATGGATACCGGTTTCTAACGTACAAATCTTCTCATTTTGCACCTGGTTGGATTTTTCGTGGATGTCAATCTTCTCGTTTTCATTTATTTTATTATCAAAATTTTCAACAATTTTGCCTGTATTCTGTCCCATTGAAGATAACAGCAAAACCTTGGCAGGTGATGACCTTACTGAGCTTAGAGGTTGGTCTTTCTTTATGCAATCCATAGCCATTTTCAATCTATCCAATAATGAATGAATGTTCTTTTTCCTGGTCTTATCCTCACTAGAGTCCTTTGTATCTCGAAATGAAGTTGTATTACTATCGTCTTCATTTACATCCTTTGACTGTTCATCTATCTTTGATGGGGACAGCACTGTTTGTTCAAGATATTCTGAAGATACAATCTCTTGTTTAACAGATGTTACATCTAATTTAATATTTGTTTGGTCAGACTTGTCTGACAATTTGCTGGTTGAAAGAGATTTCTTTTTTTTCCTCATTTCCAGTAGCTCCACGAGTGGTACATCAGAGTCCTCAGATGTTGATAAAGATATGACTTCGACATCCACTGAAGGAAATTCATGATCATATATAACAGCTGGTGATTCTACAGGTGTGAGAAATTCTTCTGTTCCAGAAGTATCTACATCTGGATCAGACAATTTTTCCAGTACTGAAGGAAATTCATGATCATATGTAACAGCTGGTGATTCTACAGGTGTGGGAAATTCTTCTGTTCCAGAAGTATCTACATCTGGATCAGACAATTTTTCCAGTAGACTGGTATCACTTATCTTATCATCATGACTGTTTTGTGGAGCACCACTTGTTAGAAAAGACATTTCACCAAAATTTAAATCACGAGTCTCAGAGTATGAAGATGATGTGGATTCTGAAAGGATCTGTGGTCTGCATAATCTTCGATGCTTGGGTCGGCTGATGATGGGTAGTTCCTCTGAGTCTGAAATGGAAGATAAAGACAGCTTCCTTTTCGACTGCTGATGACAATTTTTTCTTTTATTCTCCATCACTGAACCAAATGATTTTTCTGCAGAGTTTTCTCTAGACCTCTCCACTGCAGAGGGCTTTACAGTTTCTTTTCTAAGTGCAGAATTATAAGGCTCTGGCCCTTTGTTTATAGAAAAAGAACCATATCTCATTGTGTTTCCACTTTCCAAAGCCCTATTATAATTGTGCTCTCTTCCTTTTTTGGAGTGCCTACTCACATTTGAATACGATGTTGGACAATCTGATTCTGAAGAAGATTCTGTTCCAAACTTGTCCAGTACAAAATTTGCTTGTGTCCTTTGTTTACTCCTTGGAACAGGTGATTCAGGATCATTATCTGTTGACACTGTTATATTAACCTGTTCATCTGAAGAAGACAAGATTTCCTCTATTGTGCAATCACTCTGTGAATCTATATCCATGTGAGTGGAGTCTGAAATATCATTGTCACTAATGTTTAATAGTCCACGACGACTATTTTTAATTGACAGGAATTCCACATGAGAGGAATCTGACTGTTCACTCTGCTTGGAATTAAAGATATCTTCACTTTCATCAGAATCACTATCAATCCTTTGTACTCTCTTTTTGTTTTTGCTGAATGGAGTCTCAGCTATCACAATATCTGACTGATCTGAATAACACTCACTGTCGGAAGGATCAAACTTTCCTTCACATTTCTTATCCTGACTAGGCCATGCTGTATTCAAGTTTATCACCTTATCAATCTTGTTTAGTTGCAAAACTGGTTCTTTACTTTCATAATTACTTTCAACTTGTTTGAGTTTATTATTCAGCTGGCCACTTCCAGATGACTTCCAGTCACAGACACTGTTATCATATGGTCTCTTTGCTACAATATTCCTTCTGGAAGCAGTGCACTTCCCATCTTTTGATTTCAGAAGTTCCTCCGGTTTCCCAAGTTTCTGTAATTGTATCACTTCTAATCTGCTGGATCCATATAAACTTGATGCAATCCTCTTCACAAAACCTGCTGTTGGTGTTTTATCTACATCATCCTCTTCGGGAAGTTTATCAGCCTTGCAGTCTAAAGTGTTATGAGGTGAATTTGGAGACGTATATACATGGACATTATGTACAGAGGGTGGCTGACTGATTTTAACTGATGAAGGCCTACTGATTCCATCCAAAGATTTATGCACTGATGACTGAGAAAGTTTGGAAATGCTGGAGGATGGAGTGATTGTGTTGATGTACTTGTTTGGTTTTACCTGGGCATTATTCTCCTTCAATTCTGAAGTCTGAGATAGGGATGGTGCTTTTGAACCTGATGTCATGTATGAATTGCATTGCTGATTCTTCTGTGGTGAAGTACTCAGCCATTCTCCTTCTTTAATTCCTGCTTTTGAAACTGCTTCATCTGACAACGAATGAAAGCAAACAAGCTCAAAAAAGATTTTAAATATTATCTACACATTATTCAAGTTTACTGCATTTTATATTGCTTTCATGAAACAAACCCAGAATTGTATTTCTAAAACTTGTATGCCCACTGCAGACCAAAACATCTAAGTTCAAAAAGTCAATTTAAAAAGAAAAAAAGTAGAAAATTTACTATAATGACAAGACAATCCAATCAGATTGGCCTAATATGTATACAAATATGTGTACCAAATTTAACTTGTTGACCTGAAGTGGTTTTTGATAAATCATGTTAACAAAGTGTATTAAAACAAAAGTCAAAGTTCAACAAGTTCAAAAAAGTGTATAAAATTACAAATTGCTGCAATGGCCCAAAAATATAATCAAGTCATCTACATGTACATACATGTATAGACACAAATATGAAAATATGACTACCAAAGTAAATTCTGCCAGTACTAAATGGTTTTTAGCAATCCTGGAAATAACTTTCTCAAGGCTGATGGATGGACATACAGGAACAAATTAATATCCCCCTGCTGCAAGAAAAAAGGGCATGATAGGTAGTTACATTTATTCAACTGGATTTTTCTATGCATATTTTGATATTTAGATTAAAAACAGACTGTATTCACTAGCACATATTACGAAATAATTTAATTTATTGCACAATCTATGAATGCAGTTTTAATCATGGTGTACCAATATTCGTGGATTCTATGGTTACAACTATGAATTCAAAGATCAAAGGTTGGTGGTAAATTATTTAAAAGCAACATTTTCCATGATAATTATGTATAGGAGCTAATTTTTTAGTGGCACATTTCTAATGGTTGATGCGAAAAACAATGATAACGGTTTGCATTCATGTTGGACTGCAAGGGGTGTGCATGTTACACCACATGCATTAAAGCATGTTCTTGGTCTAGCCACCTACCAAGACAATCCTTGCAACTGGAACTTAATCTCTTAACTAACCATCATTTGTGCTGGAAAATTTTCATATACCATAACCATTACATTGAATGGATTTATTCTAATTATGAATACGATCTTTTAAAGTGGTCATTATATTGGAAAATACAAGGTTTGTACAATGTTTTGAAACTGGAATTATGGTTTTCGATACAAAAAAATTAAAATGCTGGTATAACTCATCTTGCAAGTACTGTAACATAAAATGTCACTGTAATAAATTTTGTGTCAGAGGCATATCCATAATTTGAAGTATCATCGAACAAAAACAAATAATGATTCACATAAACATAACCAACTCCACACCATTAAAGGAAAGGAAAAATGCCTTGAGTAAGTGGACATCAATCCATACTGTACATGGGCTTTAAATTAACAGAAAGAAAATACAACAGTCAAGGATCATTACAATATATCTCGGGGAAAGGAAAATAATCGAAGCTTTTGTTTCCTCGTACTGCAACTCTTCTCAAACCTTCGATAGTGAGATATTAACAACACCAACACTCACACACCCATGCTGCAACTGATACAGAAATAATTTTAATATTTTTTATCAAAGGTCACAAATAATTTTATTGCTCTTTTTAGGCTTGTTTTTATCTTTGCTTTTGTATATATATAAATCCAAAGATGGAAGAACACAAATAAAAGATCATCCAGAAATGTGGGTCTTACTCTAACCTATGCAGACAGCATGGTAACTGAATTTGCCACTACCATGCTTAAGAGGCAAAGTTCAAAACCAGTCAGTCACTTTTATGGGGCATAATTTACATTTGAATTATGATTGGTTGAGTATGACCATGACACCACTAACTGGTTTGGTTTCTGTGAGTACATGAGTGGTTGATCAAGCAAATTTGTTCTCTGAACTGTCTGTGGCACACTTGACAGGAGATTCCGCATGTGTTTGATTCATCAGTAGAGGATGTGCTGCAGTTCTGAGATTTACACTGCTGAGGCTTCTGCACCACCTCTGCAATACTCCTCCATTCAAAGTCTGTAGCCACAGTATGGATGAGACTGCACCTTAACATGTCAACCAAGGTGCAATAAGAAAACAGCAACTGGTCAGACAGGTGGTGTACTGAATAGTAGGCTAATTAACCTACCTCTATGTTGACAGGTGGTCAATTAGGTGTCAAGCTTCACCTGTCAATTATTGTGTCAAGAAGTTTCCAATGTCTAACAGCTAATTAGATCATGATAGGGAGATGTTTTCTTAATGAAAGCCAAATTCAGAATGAAGAAATGGAGCATGCCACTACTTTTTATCATAGGTCAGTCTTGGAAATTAGTTGGGGTGAGTATTGCCTAAAAAAAACGTATTGCAATATATTGTAATATGGCATGTCTGTATTGCGATACATATCAGTACATATTGGCCATTGACAGCATTTATGATGTCCAATGTTAATTTTGCATATTATGTACTGAAATGAATAAGTTCCTTACATGTAATAAAATCTGAACAAGAAAATAAAAACATCTAGCTTTTTATTTCCCCAAAACATCCACCAAATATAATAATCACATCAATAATTTAGAAAATAATACGCATATCAACATGACTGAAAACTTCTACCAGCAGGAAACAAAATTACTCTGAAAAGAGTTTCAGAATTATTTTGCCTGGTTACAAAGGTTTTTTGGTCTACAAACTAAAATGATTAATAGATTCATATCTTGTGGTACAGTCATGACAAGGGACAAAAATAAGCAAAAATACACGTAATCACAAATTATCATATTGACAAATGACTTGCTTTGATTAGAAAAATGAATAATATAGTAAATTAGTAATATCTTTCTTGGTTTCAACCTGAGAGACTAATTACTTGAACAGGTAGCTGAAATAAAATCACAGAAGAACCAAATTTGGCTGACTAGAAACAGTACGTTTTTTGACTAGTAAAAATAAACTAATAATACAACTTGAACATTGATGAAAACCCTGTGTTTTTATATATAACTTTGCAACATTGTCAAACTGTAAATAACTCCAAAACAAGAGAGAGAGAGAGAGAGAGAGAGAGAGAGAGAGCACAAAATAATAGATGAAACAAAGTCCTTGACAACTGGACAAAAGCGTAGCTGGTCTCTAGCATGTCAGTTTATCTAGCTCCAGATGTTTGAAACAAAAGATCAGCAAATTAATGCTTTTGAGGAAAAACATGTTTATGTGTTCTAGCCCTCTTAACTGAATCCATCAAAGTCCAGAATTCATAGTGTTCACAAAGAAGACATTAAGGTATGGTCATAGTAGCACATCAACATTCTCTGCTCTGATTGCTACTCTTTGGCTTGAAAAAATATCTCCTGCAATAATGAAGACCCTTTCAGAAGGGACAGATGTTGCTGGTATGCCGAGCAACTCTCTTGCATGACTGGATATTGTAACACATAACTCTGAAGTTTCCAATCAAGAGGAAAAAAAAACAAAACATGCATTTATTGTAACATATGACCCTGTTGCTCACGAAGTCCAACTGGCGGTTGTTAATGCAACTTTAGAGAACAGGGACAAGCAGAATTTTACGTCCTCTCTGACTTTTAAATACATAATCAGGATAATTCTCTCAGAGAAGACTTGTCTATATGGTACAACATATCATGGGCCAAGCACCAATGCCATGTTTAAGGATCCCTTGTTTTACACAACACTATGCAGACATAAGTCGTTAATGATGAAACTGGCAAAGGCATGAGTGATAGCTGTGACCCTTGGTGATGAATATTTGTAAATAGTCTGTGCACCTAGCATATTCACAATCGCTGGTTGCAGACCTGAAACATTCGATACATATTTAGTGGAACCTAGCTTCGGCTGTTGTACCAGGGGTTGTGTCACTTTGTTGCACAGTAGTATACTGATGGATGGTGACGCTGTAAATGAGTTGAGCGGCTTGTTGTACCACCTGTATGCTTGATTTTGGTTTTGCACATATTACACACAGCAACAGTTTTGGCAATTGTATTTGGTGCCAAACTCCCTTTTTAGTGAAAAAGTATTCCAAATATAACTCTTTGCTCATGGATTCTTCACAAACTCATACTCAGAAGTCACCATGTTCATAATGATGATAAGCCTAATAGAAGGCAGTGGTGTGCTCAAAGTCAGATCTGGGCGGTCTCAAATGTAAGTGAAGAAAGAACCTGGTATACCGGTATTACTATATTCGTATCGCTATATAACGTATCGGGAATTTTATATTGCAATTTACCAGTAAATTGCCAGAAAGTATTTGGACTGGCAAAAGATGTCTTTTAAGTGGACCAAATGACTGATGTGTAATACTAAGACAAAAATTATTTTTTTAAAATTCTGTTCAATATTCATTTGTAGTTTGTTCTTTTTACCATCTGCTTAACCTTCCTTTGGAACACTCTGACATGTAGTTACTGGCTGGCCTTACATTGGCTGAATTTGAATGAATTCACCAATCGAATGAAGCTAAACATAATTTGACTGGTCATCCTTTTTTATACCCTCTACTTTTGTGAGTTCAGTCCTGCAAACATATCAATCAGACATGCAAAGATGCAGAGCTTGCAAAACCAAATGACCTTCAAGAGTAAAAAGTTAATTTCCAAGTCAGATTGGGCCTCGGCCTTTATAAAAATAGTTACTCAAAAGTATTAATTTCAAGCTGTAGCTCACTTTGTAAATTAAAGTTGTTCATTGCATGATTTTCATTTTTTATGATGGCAACTATTCTGCCAGTCACTTGTGCTGTCCATCACCTTTTTGGTCACAATACAATCATATTACAATACTTGAGTGGCAATACAATACATGCCACAATATGTATCATTCAGATAGCAGGCAATACATATTGTGATATACGAGTGATGATACAATATCTAACATGATACAGATTACCTCGTCCATTTGTCTTTGCATGTAAATGTCTATGTTGCTGTGTTGGTAATATAAGCATGTGGCAAGGTTGCAAGTATTACCTGAATATATCATGACTGTTTTGCAGATTTTGAATACGGATTTGTTAATAACTGAACAAGGCCTTAGTACATGTAATTTAAGCCTGAAACAGTTAGTAAATTCCTTAACCGGTTACCCGTAACACATTAACCAAATGGTAACTGCTTAATCGCAGTCAAAAACACCTTGTACAGAGTGTGAACTGGCAAGAATTACAGATTCCAGTTTCTAAAATCTAGTGAAACTCACATGTTACACTTGCTGACACAAAGATATTTCACGCTTACTTTTCCATAAGCTCTAGGTGTATGTTCCACTTTTAATTATTTTGTCATATTCTCTGCCATTTGATGCAGTAATCAATACCAATCAGGCCAATTGTCAACATCACTCAAAGCGTAAAACTTGTGTATTGCAAGCACAAAAATTACTGAGACACAAAAACACGACACCTGAACTTTTAAATGCAGAAAACAGGTTTCATTTGTTTGCGAATGTGTGTATATGTGTATGTATTTCCATATGTATAAGTGAAGATGGTATTAATATTATTCTGTATAATATCTTACAATAGAATTTGACTGCAACCAGGGCAGAGGTATTACACCATTTCAATTCATGTTTAAACTTTGTTTTTGAAGAACATTCTGCGAGTGAGACATCTGATTCACATTTTCAATTTGCACAAGGGGGGGGGGGGTTTAACTGGTTACCAAGTTCTGTAACCAGTTACTGCTAATACTCGAACTGTCAGCAGTTATCTGGGTAATCATTATAGCCCTAATGTAATTATTTCCCCTGAAAAACCAAATATTGCATGATGGGAGCCTTAAATACAGCCAAAATGTCTAAGTTTAATATTTCATCTGCCATTTTGGTCTTAGTAAAGCAATATGGGATCAAAAATTTCCTTATTGATATTAAAGCTAGAAACAATCTTTTATCCCTGAATTTGAAACTCAAGTCCCTCAAAGGAACTGATACTCTAATGGGCAAAAAGAATTTCCAGGAATTCAAGATAAAATCATTTCTTCCTTTTAACTGTTGAGTGTTGAAACCATCCCTGATATTCTTCAGCAATAACAAGATTTTCAAATTAGCTGCTGTGGTGGACATACTTGATGTCAGATTGGCACCATTTTAATTTAGGACCAAGTAGACATCATTACAAGTCTTTTGGTGAAAGCCATATGTCAAAATAACCACCTATTCACAGGGAGTAGCAACAGCAAGATTTTCAAGACAGTCATATTGGATGTACCAGTGGCACCATTTTCATTAGGACCAACCTGGTATCATAAGAAGTCTATTGGTGAAAACCCCATGTTGATATAGCCATCTATCTGGAAGGAGTAGAGATAACAATATTTTCATCATGGCCAAGTGCCATATTGAGGGTCAGTTTGCATCATTTTCATTTAGAACCATGACACCATAAGTATTCTTCTGATGAAAACCCCATATCAAAATGACTTTCCATTTAAGTCAAGTAACCATAATAAGATTTTTAACATGGCCACCATGGTGTCCATATTGGATGTCAGATCAGCACCATTTTAATTCGGGACCAACAAGACTTGAAAACCTCATGTTGATATGACGTTCCATTTTGGAAGAGTAACAATAACAAGATTTTCAACATGGCTGCCATGGTGGCCATACTGGATATCATATGCGCACAATTTCCATTCAGAACCAACTAGACATCATAAGCAGTCTCCCGGTGAAAGCATAACATCGATATGACCATCCATCTAGGAAAAGTAGCGATAATAAGATTTTCCAGATGGCCATTGTGGTGGCCATACTGGATGTCAGATTGGCAGCATTTTCATTTACAAACAACTAGACATCATAAGTTTTTCAACAAAAACCTAATGCTGATATGATCATTCATTCAGAAGTAGTGATAACAAGAGTTCCCCGATGACCACTCTGGTGACTATACTGGATGTCTGAGCAGCACCATTTTCATTTAGGACCAACTAGACATCATAAGAAGTCATTTAGTAAAAACCCATGTTGATACAAACATACATACAGGAGGACCAGCAATAACAAGATTCTCAAGATGGCCAATGTGGCAAAGCATATTGACAGTGCTATTGGCACCATTGTCATTTAGGATCAACCAGACATTATAAGAAGTCTTCTGGTGAAAACCTGGTCACCATATTGGATATCAGATAGGCACCATTTTCATTTAGGACCAACTAGATATCATAAGAAATCTTTTAGTGAAAATCTCATGTTGATATGACTATCTACTCGTGTGTCGTAACAAGATTTTCAAGATGGCTGCCATGATGGCCATATTGGATGTCAGATTGGCACCATCTTTTTTAGGACCAACTAAACATCATAAGAAGTCTTTTAGTAAAAACTCCTTGATGATATGACCACCCATTCAGGACAAGTAGTGATATGATTTTTATGATGTCTGCTTTGGTCACCATATTAGATATCAGATCAGCAGCATTTTCATTTACGACCAACTAGACATTATAATAAGTATTCTGCTCAAAACCCCATGTCGATATGACTTTCCATTCAGAAGGATTAGCAATAACAAGATTTTCAAGATGGTTTGACTAAGGACCAAGTAGATATCATAAGAGGTATTTCAGGGAAAACCCCATGCTTCCCACTGTGGCAGCCATACCAGATACTAGATTGGCAACATTTTCATATAGGACCAACTAGACATCATAAGAAGTCTTCTGGTGAAAACCCAATGTCAATATGATTTTCCGTTCAGGAGGAGTAGCAATCAAACAATTTTCACGATGGTTGTCCGAACAGCCCTATTTTCATTCAGGACCAACTAGATCATGGGATGAATGTGCATAAAAAGTTTTATGGCAATCCTCCAAGTAATTTTGGAGGAGTAGCAATAACAAACTTGTGCTAACAGACGAATGGATGAAAACAAAATACCATCTCATAATCTCTTCTGGTCTATGACCAGTAGAGCTTATAAACATAAATAAATGTTCAAAATCATTCATTCATAATTTTGCACAACCATATTCAACTAAAAACTGATTCTGAGGTTACATCACTGAGATGGTTTCTGTACCTCATTAGGAATTAATTAAAATATAATGACTGAACTCCCAATTAAAGATAGATGTCAATCCCTATCTGAATTGCAGAGTGTGTTATTGGTGTATCCAAAAATACCCTCTATTCATAAGTTCGATTTTGCTTCTAAAAATCAGAGTCAGATTAATAATTTATATTATTTGATATTGAAAACCTTTTGTTTTGAAACTGGGGTATCCTTTGTTTTGCGAATGACCCTGAGGTGTTCCTTTATTTTCACTTGAAATTCCCTTTTGATCTCACCATTATATTTTATTTGCAGCATGTACAGCAGGTGAGTAAATAAACAATGCTATGTTGATACAATGACCTCTTAACCTGAAATATATTTGAGGTTTGTATAAATGTAAGTGCCTTTAAAGATTTTGGATTTTTCCATTTTAACGCAAATAGTGCAACTTATATTGCAATTCAGTACTTTATTTGTGAATGAGTTACCCATGAAACTTTGAGTTTTTCTTGCCTTTCGAAAGACTGCTCTGTTGAGTGTGTGGGTAAAGGTCAGCCTAGTTATTTCGAGCTTCACATAAGATCTTGTTCCACGAAGGTGCACAATCTAGGCAATTTGTAAACCTTGGATGCAAACTGATTTCAAGAGCTCTCGCTATTTTGTCTTTAAGGCTGCACTGTTGGAACTTGACACACTTGGATAGGATTTTCCCAGTGTCTTTGTAACAAGGGAAGTAAGTGGGTAGGAAGTAGTAGATGCTTTAGCTTTGGAGTTCACTAACTGGGTCGTCTAGTTGTTAATGACATCTCTTCTAATGACTGTTTTTAGTAGGTTTTTAGTAGAAAAGCTAGATAGAAGTGCTGATGCTCTCCCACAGAGACTCTAGATAGAAGTACTGATGCACTCCCATAAAGACTCTAGACAGGTTTGTGATTTTATGGGTTTAGTGCCATTTTTCAACACATGATAGGCTATACATGGCGGCCAGTATATCTGGTGGAGGAAGAACACAGGAAAATCCTGGGAAGAACCACTGACCCACAGGAAGCTACTGGCAAGCTTTCTCACATAACCACATTGGCTGAGCCCAAGACTTGAACCCACATGGACAGAGGTGAGATGTCAGTGATTGGTAAAGGCAAGTGCCTTAGACCACTCTGCCACCCGGGGCCCCTCGACTCTAGATAGAAGTGCTGATGCACTCTCATTGAGACTCTAGATAGAAGTGATGATGCACTCCCATAGAGACTCTAGATAGAGGTGCTGATGCACTCCCATAAAGACTCTAGATAGAAGTGCTGATGCATTCCCATAGAGACTCTACATAGAAGTGATGATGCACTCCCATAAAGACTCTTGACAGAAGTGATGCTGCACTCCAGTAGAGACTCTAGATAGAAGTGCTGATGCACTCTCATAGAGACTCAGTATGCTCTCGGTAAATTTGGGATCTATTAGATTGGTATCCTGCAGAGGGTTGCCTTCAATTCCAATTATGTTAAAACTAGAAGAAGGTAATACCTGACAGAATGTGAAGGCATTCCCTCACATCTGCTGGGGTGGTGTAATCACCCCCAGTCCATGACTGGTTTTATTATCCTTGTAATTCATCAGAGGGATAAGTTCTGGTTGACGCATTGGTTCAGCTGATCACACAAATAAGTTGACTGTTGCAACAAAAATATTATTTCAAGACTTTTGGCTTAAACAAAATCTTAAACTGCAAAGCAAGCGAGATAAAGTGACAGTTTTCTGCTGTTTTTATTAAGGACAAAATCACTTCTCCTTATTCACTTGACAATTCCAAACAGAAATCGACAAGAGGATTTTTTTAAGCCCTGAAATTTGACCCACTGAAAGTTATATGGGCACAAATGATAGGAAGCAAGTATTAAATGCTTATTACCCTTAGATGTGCTATGGCCCCGACTCCTGTTTGCCTGTGTAATTATGTTTAGCTGATTTTGAAGACTCTGGACCATACGATAAACTTTTCCATTGCCATTCCTTCCTTTCGAAAGACTAGCTGATCCTGAAGTCTGAACACTAGATACTGTGGGGGTGCTCTGTGTATTTCCTGATGATCTTCCTGATGAAGGAGAACAGGAACTATTTTTAATATTTGGAGTTCCATTTTGATTAAATCTGTGCTTGGTTCTTGGTGTCACAACAAAGTCATCATCATTATCCGGGAATTCCATCTTTACATGGCAGATAGATCTGTAAAATCATTCTCTCTATAAAAAAAGCAATATAGAAAAATTAGGAAAGAAGGAAACATTGACAGAAATAAATTTTAAAAAACCTCTTTTGTCTTCCCTCATATGATCTAACAAATAAACTACAGCATTACTATAGTACCATTTATTTTCATGGGTCTCGATTTTCATGATTTTGTGAAAGAAAAAAAAAGAACATTTTCATGCGTACTTAAATTCGTGTTTTTTCCTGTCAAAGTTTGTATATTTGTATGGGCAGCCATTTTTACATATATTCAATTCAATATAGAGCTCTTGATATTGTTTAGAGAGCTCTCCAAATATAGTATAGAGCTCTAATTCAATTATAACCTGTAATCTTTTTTCTGATTTGTAGACCACTGTAAGAGACCTCTCTAATTCAGCTGTATAGCTCTCTTGAGCTAATTCAACAATTATCAGCGAATGACAATTTCTCCCTCACCATCATTGCAAAATACCTCGTGTATTGATGTGCCATTTTTGGTGTGCTATTAAATTGTTGGCAGACATTACCAGTCTTCAAAATGGGGTTTCCACTGCCATTCAAAGGATTAGAATAAGATATTAATTTCATTTCCAGTTGAAATATTGAATTTTAGCAAGATAAATATTTTACTTACAATAAACAAAACAATGCCCAGAAGCAAATGCAGTACAGTACAGGGATGGACTGAAATCCTGACCTTTCTCTGATGCTGACAGCTTGCTGATCCTCTGGACTGAAATGCTGACCAAAACCTGCTGTATCAATTAATCTGAATTAACCTTTATTAAACAGAGATTACTAGTATTTTGGTTGTGTTTTCAGTATTAACTCTCTGTCAATGATTGATTTATAAAAAGCCATGAATTATTCATTTTGTGGGTTTTGCTCATAATCTGGTTCAGGCTTGCTGGGGTAAATGGCAGACCCAAATGAGTATAACAAAAGTAACCAATTGGTCCATAAAATATTGGAAATGTAGATTTAAACAGCAATGAAATAATAAATAATTCAATTTCAATAATGAATAAGCACATACCTGTAAATGAAATAATCTAGAAATAAAATAAACACTAAAGTTGGAATAAATACCTGACTGAACATAACACATATGAGACTAACAAACCCATATGTTTGTCTCAGCAAATATGCAAAACAAATTAGGTTGGAAGTCCATTCAAGACAGGTGCTCTGATGTTCAATTGATTATGTTTTATCAAATTGTGCAGAAAATTGTGGATATTCTTCTACCACCTTATATAAGACAACCGACCAGAATGACCGGACACATGCACCCCCTTTCATATGTTCAGATTCAGGCAATGGCCTGTTATTGTAAGTATACTTTCCTCCTCTGGCCATTGGTATAGTAGTGCAAACAACCACAAACAGCCTTCTGTATTCTTCAACTGAACATTTTTGGGATTTTGTCCTACTATACCCTAAAAAACATTGTTTTCTTTCCTCTTTGTCTCTTTCTTCCACCCCCTACTTTTAACATTTAACACTATCATACTTTTGCTTTTACCATTTTACCTTGAATCTTTTTTCACTAACTAATATGCACAGATGCATAACTGCACATAATTCTTGAGAGAGTGTGCAGCAGTAAAAAGAAAGATAAATAGATCAGCGTTTTTTTCATGAACATATGCCGAGTTTGGTCGAAGTATGGTGGCAGACTATCTCAACAGGCTGTTATGGTAGACATGAAGACAGACTCGGATCCACCCTGAAACATGCTGGCAAACAGAGCTCTGGTGAAGCTGCCTGGGCCAATCATTCATCAGTGGATTATACCAATCACAGAAACCGTGATAATACCAGAAACTATGGACCTGATTTAGGAAGATCACTCTACAGGAGGATACATGATGCGACCTGGAGAAAGCCTTCTGGAAGCCAGACCACTGACCAATCTTTTATGAGAACCCTATACGAGAGCAGGAAGACAGCACAAATTGCTAATGAAATGAGAACGTACAAAATCAAAGTGCTTGGCCTTAGTGAAACCCAATTGAATTGAATAGGCCAAGCAAGGCTAATTACAGGACAGAATATCATCTACTCCAGACATGAACATGACCATGACCACACAGAAGGAGTTGCCTTCATGATGTCAACTGATGCAGCCAATTAGGCCTTGACTGAGTGGAAACCTGTATCTCCAAGTATCATCACAGCAAGATTAAACTCGAAAGGAAGGAAAAACCACCTTCATCCAATGCTACTCCCCTACAAATGTTGCAGAAGAAAAAACGAAGAGTTCTTGGGAAGGTTGCAGGGGGCTGTTAACCATGCACCTTCTATGATAAAAATAGTGGATGACACTTGAAAATAGAAAAGAAAAAAAAAAGAAGACTACTTTTGCTAAAATATGGACCCAATTATTCCCATGTTATATCTGCATAATTAACAACAGCCAATGAAAATGGAGAATGTATGGGAAAACTATTTCACAGGTATTCTCAAAACCAATTTTAGACATATTATACATATTTTAGCAAAAGTAGTCTATACGACTGTCTATGCCTGGCCCTACTTTCACAAAACATCACAATTTGAGTGTGTATGCATCTGCTCAACTCAACCTTTTCTATCTGCATTATTGTTTATGACCAGCAAAATCATGGATAATTGTTTTGAAAACTAGGCTATTTTCGCAGGATTTTCATTGTAATTTCCAAATGACAGCTGATTAAAAATTGAGTGAACTAGGTACTCAAAGTTTAGAAGTTTTGTGAAAGCTGGGTCTGATCAGGTGAGCTTTTCTGAGTCTGCACCACTTTTAAAATTCAGAAGGCTTGTTTAACCATTACAGAATTGATTTTTAAGAATTGCTATTAATACTGTAGTAACTAAAACTAGCCATAAATGTCTGAATAGAATTTAAAATACTCCAGTCTTCACGTTAATTAAAAATAACAACAAGAACCTCAATAACAAACATCAAGAGGACTCAATCTGGATATGCAGCATTTATTTATCAAAATCAAATAAAATATTTAGAACTTCCACTTATTTTCATATGATTGCTAAAGAAACAGTATGGAAAAGAAATAAAACCATAACAGGAAATACTTTGTAAACCGAAGTTAATGAACAACTTAAAACTTTCAGCATTTCAAACAACGAATGAAATTCGAATTCTCTTCCAATATGTTAGTACTGGCAATGGTGGTAATGTGTCAATGGCAGTTATCAAAAAGTTTGCATCATGCCACTTGCCTGCCCTGTGAACACATATCAAGGTGTTTCCATACAGTGCTAAGTGCTTTGTTTATGACTGCTGTCAGATTGCCAGCTTTATGGGAACACAGTTAGTGTATATGTACACATTATGGTTGCTAAGTGAGACTAAATATCACAGGGGATGTCTCAAAGTTTGGGTAACTCATGAGGCACGTTAAAAATGGACATGTTCATATGTAAATGATACAATGAATAGTAGAATACAATTTTCCGATTCAAATATTTGCCAACAAGTATTTTTATTCAAATATTCATTTCAGCACTACATAAAATAAAAGTTAAAGGTGAAAAGATATAAATATCTTTAAATGGAGAATCAAAATTTGTTATATATTCTTTTAAAAAATCCAAGATTTTATCTAGAGGTATAGCATCAAAATGCTTCTTAACTGAGTTCATATCATAAAATGTATGTCTCACAGAGTGCAAGTTCATATCATAAAATGTATGTCTCACAGAGTGCAAGTTCATATCATAAAATGTATGTCTCACAGAGTGCAAGTTCATATCATAAAATGTATGTCTCACAGAGTGCAAGTTCATATCATAAAATGTATGTCTCACAGAGTGCAAGTTCATATCATAAAATGTATGTCTCACAGAGTGCAAGTTCATATCATAAAATGTATGTCTCACAGAGTGCAAGTTCATATCATAAAATGTATGTCTCACAGAGTGCAAGTTCATACTCTCTACAAGAATGAGTTGTACTGTCAGTGGATACTGATAAGACATGCACTCTGGTCAAGATTCACCTTTTAGGAAGAATGCATGGGTGAGGTACATGTGTGTTCTATATTAAAGCAGCATAATACAACCTCATCTCTTGTACTTTGTTCTGTATGAGTGATGCCACTTTCCATTAATGAGTTTGATGTTTCTAAGCTTGTTTGTGCAGTTTTCTTTCCATAGTATATAGAATGTGCCCATTTATAAAATAATTGAAGTCAGTTTATGGAATCTTCCAAGCAGGGCAGCACTGGCTACATTAACTGCCCTTTCATTACATGTTACACTGATGCAGATATATATACATTGCAAGTCTTAAGTGAACTATTTGTGACATTAACCTTTAATTAATATATTCATTCTTTCTTTCTTTTACAAATATTATCTACATGTATATAATGTTGTATGCCCCTGAGGACTTCATGTAAAATTAGCTAACAATTTGGCTAATTGAGTTGTACCCTCTGAAAATAAAGTATTATTATTATTATTATTATTATTATTATTATTATTATTACCCTTTATACCCAGGTGTCTAGGAAGCCAGCAGTACTAAATACTTTTTGCAAAATTTATGACCAAATCATGCTTCTGTAAGATTTGGGATATTAATGGGTTGTAAAACTGAATGTTTTACAAGGCTTTCAATGCAAAAAGGGAATCCAAAAAGATTCAAATTGTATTTTGAGAGTTTTCAATGAAGTTTAGAGATTTTGAATATGGCTATTATCTGTGGTAAAAATGGAGACTTTATCTAGTAACCAACGCAAGATTGAGCCATTGGGTGTTGCAATGACAGCCATAACCTATTCTCTATCTTTTCAACACTGTTTACATTACAGAGTTGCATGGACTTTATAGGAGACTCTGAGTTCTAATTTCATTGAATTTACTGTGAAAATTGCAAGGATTGATTGTAAAGATCAGATATTTTTTCAAGGGGTGGGGGCTGTTTAATAGACAAGGTAGTTATCCGGCAATGGGGAATTCTGTGGTACTGGCAAGATTGAATTTTGGAGCTTCTAAATCTGGTTGCTTAATTATGTTTGCCCGAACAATGTGACTACTCAATACAACTTCTGTATGACTTCCACAAATTCCATGTTTTAGGTACAGATGCTCTGACCTCCCACCCTAACTGTCCAAATAGAGGAACTGTAACAGTTGCCATAGTGAAATACAAACATTAGCATGTAAGGAAAGTTTTGACATAGCTGATATCCAAAGTCATGCACAAAACTAATAACAAAAAAACTGCATCATGTGGCAACTGCTACAGTCCCTCAAGATAACAAACAATTTGTGGAAATTCAGGCTACCTGGGAGAGTTGGTTCAGAGGACTACTGTTTTTTTCCCCAAAAAATTCAGAACACAGGTATGAGGAATTGTGTTTCTGTGTGCGATGTTAAATGGGCATGAAATAATATTGGTGAAAAACATACATGGCCAAATGGCCGCACACATCGTAAATTGCAAAATCATCATCATTGGTGAAAATATCTGTACTGGAGCATGGCTGAATGCTGGCTGATTCAAACCATTGCTGGTTTGCACAAAATTAGGGTCAGTTTGGACAAAATGCCAAGCTGACTCAGACCATGTGAAATATTACATATAAAAGAAACACAATGGAATACACATACCTGTTTTTTTTAGTCATTATTCCTATATTTTCAAACTAGTTATTATTATAACATGACATCAAAAGATTCACACAACAGATGTATGATATTGTATTGACCCCATTTTCATTGTTCAGAAAAATATTTTTATTTAGTACTATTAGAATATAATTCCAATATACGATATAAAGATAAATTCTACATAAATCCAATAAAAACCTTACCGTACTCAGTCCAATATATATCAACGAAAATATGTTACTGTATGGGCCCGGTTTTCGCGATCTTTTCTAGTGTTGTAATTGTATTACTTCTCATTCAAATAATGTAAACTACTTGTTTTTTGCACAAAGGTCAAAGAGCTGTTTTGAAAATAGATCTCTACTGAATTAACAATACAAGATAAACAGTAGGGGCCTATTACACTATTTCATTTAATTTGTATACAAAAGTACACCATTATCTCACGTAAAATCGGGATTTTGTTTCCATAAAGGCAGTTTTAAACTGCTCGGCGTATCTGGGAATTAATAAGCAATATGTCATACTTTGAATACTTATAAATGTCACATTTACATCAACGACGAAACTTGATACTATTTCACATTGTCCGAAATATGGTATAAATAACCCTGGTCCGAATCAGCCTCCACCTGTACTGTTGCATGCCTAACTTTTTTTCAATCGAAAAATGGGAGTTACTAGTTTTGCTTCACAATATATTTTTTCCTGCTATGAATATTCCCAAATTTACAAATGCAACACGCATTTATTTCGGCATTACACTTGACATTCAAGTTGAGTCAAAACATTAATGATGCTATCTTACATCTTGCTTTCATTTTCAGTGGAGATGTAAAAGTACACCGGAAATGGCTGCGTTCGATTTCAGGTAGAGACGCAATATTAGCGTTCCGATTTCAAATGGAACGTACACTCAACTTGTAGATTTAGGTCAAAATCAAACATATTTTCTAGAGAACACCCAAGGACATGACTCGATCAAAAGTGTAATGTTATTTGTTATTTAAGAATAACTCTAGTAGGCGATCTATACTATTTATTAATTACAAGACATCAGTATAGTTGTGAAGGGGAGACAAGACTGCCCTAAATGTATTTTTCTCATAGAACTTAAACCCTAGTGAAGGCATAACATAAACCAGCTGTTGGTGTATATCAGTTCTAATCCAGTGTGGAATGTCTGTTTACTTTTACTGCCATGAACAGTTGAGTGAAACATATAGCTAATTAGACTAAACCTAACACTACAAAAAGGAAGAAGAAAAGAAGAAGAATGCATAAGTTGTAATTACATTCACTGATCATGCGTAACTTATCAACTAAGAATTCCTTCTACCAAACAATCGAGTTCCCACATCGAACTCAGCATGCCTTTTGGCGCTAGTGAGACCAGTTCGGCCTAGATCATAACTAAGATGTTTATTGACTTAGTTTAAATAAATTCTAAGCATGAATCTTTTTCTTTTCTTTTTTTAATTTTCCGGCACCCAGTAGCTTCAAAAAATATTCTTGCTCGGATTTTTAGAAAAGGAAAGAGAACTAATTATATCCATTATATTAGTAAAAAAAAAAAAAAAATTAGGTAAACGATAAGAAATTATCCCGGCTCTACTCAAAATTCCAGGCCCCATTCCGCCGCTTCAAGGAGCACTCCTTTTTAAATTTTCATACATTTTACTGTGCGTTTATTATTCTGTTTGGTTCAAAACGTCGAAAAATCGTGAAATTAAGGTTCTGTTCAAAGTAAATAGACCAAAAATCGATTTTAAAGAACGTACGGTTTAATTGTACGTAGGGGATTCCCCGTCTAAAAACAGAACGTGATTATAAGTAATATTGTCACGTGATGCCTCAATGTGCAGTCTGAGGCGCAAAAGGAAGAGAGAGAGAGAGAGTTTGTATTTTGATGTTTTCACGTTAATTTAAATGGTAATAGTTCTAATGCACAGTAATGAAAAGCAGCTTTGATCCGCTTTTTTTAACAGAGCAATGGTTAAAGTGAGTCATTTAATTCCTGCTTCTGTAATGTGATCGGAGTCATGTTAATGTGTTAGCGAGTGAAAGTTTAAGCTATATATATATATATATATATATATATATATATATATATATATATATATATATATATATATATATATATATATATATATATGAAAAGTGAATAGGTCCACGTGTGCCGGTTCATATATAGAAATAAATTTGTAAATTCAACAGAATATCAGTTCTGTTCACCCATTATTATTTCAATCGCTTTCGCATCATCATCACAGATGCTCTTCAAGCACACACACACACACACACACACACACACACACACACACACACACACACACACACACACACATATCGACAGGTACTACTATACACCAGACAGAGCGGGAAGTGCTATCCCTAGATCCTACAGGAGGATGCGTGATAATATAGAGTGAAATTATTATATACTGAGAAAGAAATATTTTTAATTCGTTCCTACCGAACAAACTCGAAGCCATGTCCGCGAGTTATGGCAACAATCGCCTTCCCTGCACGCACCAACCACTACATCCCCTCGACCATCGATGATATTCTTTCTCAATATACATATCAAGAAATCAGCGTATTATATTTTTGCAATGTAAGGTATTGTATGATTCAAGTACTCCAAATTCTGTTTTATTAAAATAAAAAAAATTGGAATTATAAGAACAAACACTGGTTTATTTAAGTTTTAATAACAAACATTGGTTTTTATGCAAATTCCTTGAAAATTCAATCGTTACAATACCCTCCTGATCATTTGAGTCGAATCCTCGAGGCTCGGTAAAAGAAAAAAACAAATTTACAACTGGAAAGTATAAAAATACGAGAATAGTATACACTGTATGATATACAATTAGCATATTACTCAATATAGCTGTAACAAACAGGCATGTTAGACAAGTGTAATAGATTATTACTACTAATATTACACTATGCATTTTGTTGCTTTGATGTTTTGTTTTTTTGTTGTTTTTTTTTATTATTATTATTTTATTTTTTTATTTTATATTTTGTTGTTGTTGTTTTGTTTTGTTTTTTGGGGTTTTTTGGGGGGGTTTGTTTGTTTTTCTTGCTATGTTATTTTACTCTTTTTTATTATAACACTGTCAGTAATAGTAAACAGTTGATTAAAATGTGTATATTACACGATAGAGTATTGTGGAAGAAAAGGGACTGTTTGAGGGAAACATTCTTGAATACTTCCGTCCGGACGTTGGGGAAACGCAATGTCGTCATGGGTCCAGATAACGTGGGCACAAAAAGGTTGATTGAAAATGGAACGAAGTTCGTATGCGGATATTAAATCGATAGGAAACGAGGTTGGCATGGTAAGTTCAGCAGTGCTGTTTACTTGAGTAAATTTTAAACAAGTCCAGCTGACGAGTAATCGTGCTCTAAGATAACCAGAAACGTGTAGATTATCAATCATAGACGGTACGACAATGTACCAAAAGGTAATACATAAGCTACGGTGAAGAATATCAACCATTACACATTGAACTCCATGGTAATTTCGAGACGAAGTGTCGTGCGTGCACACGATTTCGAAAACCACATGTAGACTTGAACAAGGGCAATCATGAACGTCAGAATAGAAACTGAAAAGATCAAATGATCAAATGTGAGTACATCAGAAATAACATTAAACCAATCAGGTGAGGAAGTCGTGGGTGTACTGGAAGTGAACTATAGATTGAGCTTTTGTCATGTGTGCGAGAAGCAGTGCGGTGGATAAGGTTCTGAAACGCGAAATGAGTCAGATAGTGGTTAAGGTGTCAAGAATGGATAAGGAAAAGTCAATAATGTTCATAATATGTGACAGGTCGACCCAGGAATCTCTCGCGATCGCGATCTCGCCACTCAACATTGTTTCTGCGAGAGAGGAGAAAGTACGTTGATCGCTTTTAACACGTGCAGCCACTTTCGTAAGACTTAAATCAATTTCTTTATCTGTCGCATGAATTGTGACATTTGATACTCATATAGTTTGAATTCAGGCAGTGCGTACAATTAAAAAATTGCTGTATGAGTGCTAGGTTAATCAGATAAAGTTTTGTAACTTATGTTGAATTGTCCGAACAAGTAGTGTATTGTCCATCATATGCCATAGAAGTAGTAACAACTGCGCAGTGGCAATGGATATTTATGACACAGAAGCGACAACTGTTTATTACACGACGTTGATTGTGACATTCCAATACAATTTCATTCATGAGATAGACCAATATTTGAGGAGATATGTAGAATATGTGATACAACGCGGTTTGGCATAAACCGGAATTTACAAGTGCAATGGATGCTTTCTTTATCATCAATAAAAAGGCTATTGATACATTTGAGTTGAGACCAAGGTTTAAGCGTAGGACGAACATTACAATGTAGGATGTCCTTACTGGTACTCTGATTTAAGGTCGATGAAGCTAGTGTTCTATAGAATTGGTGGTCATCAGATACGAGCATTATATAAGGTAAATCAAGTAATTGTGTAGCATGTGTAGAAGATGCATTAATTGGATCTGAAAATTATTGAATTCGATACGTCTCGAAGGGTCTCTGTCATGATGACATTGGGACAAGTAGCGCTATATATAGGTCGCGATCTTTACGCGTGGCAATAAATGAACCAAACTGATAATAGTAGCGAGGATCTTTTGGCGTTATAGATTAATCCGGATAATCCTTAGATACAATTGCCTCAATCTAATTGATAGACTTTGTTAAAATATGTGGTGAAATCAGTATGACAGATAACTTCCCTGCTGCTAATTCCGCTGGTGCTATCTGTAATTTGTCTAATTCATGACGAATCTGTGTGGGGTCAACCATTTGAGCGGCAATAATTTATTCCTTTTTCTGATACTGATCACGTACGTTTTCAACAGTTTCAGACGATTTTTCTCTAAAAGCAGAACCGCTTTTGAATTTCGACCGATAACCGTTAACATGTTATGAAATCTATGATCAACTTGGGATATGTAGGAGGAGAAATCGCCTCCATGTCGAGCTAGGGCACTAATCATGAAACTATTCTGCTGCGTCAGCATATTTATGTGACTTGCTAATGTAGCAACGTCTCCTGTTGACGCCAGACCAAATAGGTGTTTCCCTATTTCACCAGTGAAAGGCAAAATTGCTCTTTTCGCCACATCTGAAGTTTGAAAACCACCTTCTGGAATTAACTCATTAATTAATGAGATTGTTGTATTGAACTGCATATTCATTGTAAGACGTATTGCGTTTAACTGTTAAAGAAGACCGTTTCTATGTGAACAAGTTACACCTTCTGACAATATTCAATAGATTCAGTTGAAATATTCTGTGGAAGCCGGATTTGAAAAGTGCGTGTCCACTTATCGGCTGAATAATACACTGGTGGGAGATACTGGATGATAACTCCATAGTTCAGTCTTTGCTCATCCACTGCGGACCCTGGATTCAGAGTCAAGAGAAGCAGCCCCACGAACCAAATCCACATTCCACCCATACCTTAAAGAAAAGAGAAAGGGCTATAAGATGTGCGCACGAGCAAGTAGAATAAAAAGAAATATAAGTCATGAATGAAAGATGGAATGGAGGATAGGACTATAATTATCTCTCCCAGATACGAAGGAAAATCCTTTAGGTTTCGTACTGAAATTCAAGTACGAAATATTCGACCTTTGCGTTTGCGACGTGTATTTGATTACGTGTGAGTTCTATGAAATGCTTCTGTTAACGCCGGAGTAATATTCTCCGATGGCTGCCATGATGGCGTGGATCCATCGGTCCATTTTACCAGGTAATGCTTCTTCCCAGAAATCTATTTGGATTTCAAGAGTTTATCAACTGAATACCAGTTTGTATGATCATCACCAGCACGCGAGTGACCATCTGTGGTGTTGTTGTGTGGTGCCTCATTTGGCTGAGGGACTGTGTCGGCTGCATCCGGTGTCGGAGGCTGATGATCCCTGAGATCTTTGTACAGTTTAAGTCTGTTTGCATGCATAAATGATTTAAGTTCTTTGTTGTTGGAACAGCGACGCAAATTGTAAGTGTTACTCGTACCCATGCGAGTAATGTAGAACGGACCCTCCCATCGTGGGTGGAGCTTTATAGATAACCTACAGGTATTTGTGAGATCTGGAGGTGAACATAGTCTCCTACACGAAAGGAAGGTTCCCTTGCTTTCTGGTCGAATCTCTGTTTACTTGTGCGCTGCGCTTCAACGGTATTCGTTTTTGCTATTTCCTGAACTATTTTCAATTTTTGGATTAACTGATCAACGTAATGTTGGGTTTGTTTCTGGACGGTCTCAAGAGCTATAAGAGATACCTCAAAGGGTAAAGTCATTTCTGTACCAAATTCCATGTAAAAGGGTGAATAGCCAGTTGAGTTCACTGAGGGGCTCGTACGAAATGCCATCATTACGCTAGGCAATATGGACAGCCAACCGTCTTGGTGCTTACTACAGTAGGTTCGCAAAATCTGTGCCAGCGTACTGTTTATCCGTTCACAAACCGCGTTGGTTTGTGGGTGATAATAACTAGTATGATGACGAGTCACTTGGAATAATTCACAAAGAGCGAGAACAATTTGAGACATAAAGTTACGTCAACGATCACTAACAAGAGTTCGGGTTCTCCAAAGCGTATGAATATCTCATTGTACAAAATGTTGGCGATTTCGGTTGCTGTTTGGGAATGTAAAGGAACCGCATCACACCAATGTGAAAAACTGTCTGTGACCAAAAGAATATACTGGTGACCTTGCTTAATTTTAGGCAAACACAGAATGTCCATATGTCACTAAGAAAATACATCTTCCGGAGGCAAGGGGTGTAATGGAGCTTTCCGAGCATTTGTATCTCGTTTAATAAGTTGGCATTGAGAGCAAGATGTAATATAACCATGCACATTTTGGTACATTTTTGACCAAAAGTATTTTTGTTTGATAGCTTGATAGGTTCTTTGAAGACCCAAATGACAACCACCTGCTTTTGAATCATGATAAGACAGAAGAACACCATGTCTCAAATTTGTTGTAAAGCTACTTGTTTTATGAGTTGATCAGATGAAGTTTTGTCTTTTGTTCGAGGTTGGAAAAATGATGTAACACATTATTGATGAGCTCATACTGACTTGCTTCATATGGAATAGCTTTTGCACGACGAGAATTGTCTGGCCGTATTCCCTGCTCTAAGTAAAAATACTCGTCCTTTAAATCAGGACACTCGTGCTGATATTGGGCGATAGCTGGTAGGTCTGGAGAGGAATCATTGCGTCTGACGTCATTAGTCTGTACAGCAGACAAAGTTGGAATGATTTCATCACTATACCAAAAGGTTACCTCAGTGAGCTCCGTATTTGTGGAATCAGGGGATTGTTCCAATCCATTAGGCGTACTTCCAGATTGTTTGTAATGTCGGCGCGAAAGCGCATCGGTATTGGTGTGTCCTGGTGTGAATACGATGTCGAAATCGTATTCTTGTAAACGGAGCAACCAACGAATTAATCTGTTTGAAGTATGCTTAACTGTTTTAAGCCAAACCAATGCTTTGTGATCTGTGATAAAAGAATTTCTGATGCGATAAGTAAACATGATATGTTCTGATACCTTCTAAAACAGCTATACATTTATGTTCAATAACTGACCAACGTTTTTAGGCGTCCGTTAAGGCTCTACCACCATAAGCAACAACATCCTCTTTGTCACCTGTCCCCATCTGAGACAAAATATATCCTAGAGCAGTGCCACTAGCATCGCATGTGAGTTTGAATAATTTGTTAAAATCAGGACAAGCCAAAATAGGCGCTGAAGTCAAATGCTTGTTGGCACTTGTCTGTCCAAAGGATAGGACTGTTCTTTATCAGTAATTTATTTAATGGTGTTGCTATTACGGCATAACCGTGGACAAATTTCCTGTAATGATTGCATAACCCTAGGAAACTCCTAACATCCTTTTGCGTTTTAGGGACTGGAAATTTTGTAAATGCGTCAATTTTAGATTCATCTACCTTAATTCCCTCTCTTGCGAATTTGTGACCGAGATATACGTCTTCGGAGATTACAAAATTTGAAGGTTTAAGGGTAAAATTTGCTTGTCGTGAACATTGAAAAATTTGGTCAAGATGTTTGAGATGGTCTTCAAGTGAATTGGAAGAAATTATGAGGTCATCTATGTATGCGAGACACGTAGACCAAGGTATAGCCCTAAGCACATGACCCAAAAGAATACAGTATGTGGTAGGGGCAATTCTGAGTCCATATGGCATTCCATTCCATTGGTAAAGACCAAGTGATGTTATGAAACTAATTTTGTGTTTGATCTCAGGGTCCATGGCTACATGCCAATATGTCGAATTTAAATCTAAAGTACTAAAAAGACAGGGTTGCGTTTGTCCAACTGCATCAATTACATCCTCTAATTGTGGAAGTGGGGATGTCATTGGTTGCGTAACTTGATTAAGTTTCATATAATCAATAGCAAAACGATATTCACCATTTTTCTTCTTCACTAACACAACAGGGGATGCATAGCTAGATGAACTGGGTTCAATCAGTTGATGTTTTAATAGTTCGTCTACCCGTCTGTCAATTTCTCTGTTGATGTGCGGTGACGCACGATAAGGTTGACAACAAACCGGCATAGAATCACCTGTTTCTATACGGTGAGTGAATACAGTAGTACGACCTAATTCATCCAAATTTGTGGCAAAAACATCCCTATGTTGAATTAAAAATGAGAGAAGTTCCTGCTTTTGGTTTGCGGTAAAGTCTGCGGAATGTAAATCAAAGTTAATTGGCTCTTGCAACTGAGTTTCTTGAGTATTCATAGCATTAGCGGCATTGTCATTATCAACAGTCTCCTCCTCAATGATGAATATGGTTTAAGGGTGTAATGCGTCCACAGAGGCTAATACGGTATTGACAGAGACACGCATTATCGGAGGTGTCGGATTAAGTATTTGAAAGTAAGTCTTTTTTTAAACTGTTACGATCGTGCGGGCCGGAATAATATTGCTATTTCGGATGCTATGAGATGGTTCAAGCAAAACAGTTGCGCCCTTTGGAATCTTACTAATACGAACTGCTATTGATTCAATAATATTTGGCGGAACCGACGTTGTGCAGGCGGCACGCTCTAACCCAGTCTGATTATGGATAAGATTTATGACTACCGTATTGTCTAAAAAAGATATTCTTTGCGTGTTGAGATCTAAAATGGCTTTGTATGTAGTCAAGAAATCAATTCCGAGTATCACCGAATGGTGTAAATCCGGTATTACATAGAATGAATGAGACAAACGAACGCCTCCTATTCGGAAAGTAAGTTTGACAAGACCTGAAATGCTGTGATATTCACCGCCAGCTCCTATAATCTGAGAAATATTTGAGGGCTGGAAGTGAAGAGAATTTAAGCCTGTACGATAAAGAAATTTCGCACCGATAGCCGAAATGTGTGCTCCGGTGTCTACTGATGCGTTTGTTGTTTTATCTCAAATATTAATAGGAATGAGATTTTTGTGAATGGGCGCTACCAAGGTAACTTGTGACTCTTTAGTATCACCCATTTTTTGACAGAAATGGCACTGGCCATTTTGCACACGGCAGACTGCACGTGATGCACACAAACCACCACATCCCAAACATGATGTTTGTGGACGGTTTTGTTGTTGTGATTAATAGGGATTTTTTACGAGATGATAGATACGAGTAATTATTCCTAGCATAGGAATTTGGAATTGGGGGTGGGGGGATTCGGTGGTTGAGCATAAAAAATCTCGTTGTTCGTAATTGGATTTTTGAGGTATAAAAGGCTGCTTTGTTGCATTTAGCTGTGCATGAGCTTGAGAGAATGAGTTATGTTCTTGGTTCTGTTTTGAGCTAACGGCCTTAATTTCATCTTTAATTTGTTTCATTTCGTCTAGAAATGTATGAAGTGTGGACATATCAGGGTTATCAGTGGCGACAATGGATGTTTCTGCCAAAGTTGCTTCTAGACGTAAGTCTTCCATATTTGTTCGATTTCTATTAATTACTATCCTTTTGATAGCTGGTTTTAATCCATTTAAAGCCACCGATAATAACATCTGCTCTAGAATGATTTTTTTTAGTTGCAATTTGTAAAAGGCGACTTAAGTAGTTAAAAACTGTTTCAGATGACACTTGCTGTGTTTGCAAAATTGACAAATCTAAAATGATATCATCCTGCTGAAACCTTGATTTAAAGGCTGATACAAGATTGGACCAGTCGTTCTTAACGGTATCAGATAGTATATCATGCCATATTTTAGCATGCCGTTGAAGATGAAAAGGAAAAGCATTTAAAACCTTTGTAGCAGATAAATCATAAAATATCTCCCATTGTACAAAATGATCCAAGCATGTAACATGATTTTGAGACTGATCACCATTAAAAATCATCTAATTTAAAAGCAGAAGACATACCTGTATGCGCAAATCGAACGTATCCTGAAGAATTTGCAATCCGTGAAAACTTTTTTGTAGGATTCAAAGTCACATTAACTAAATTAGACGGCTGAACCCCAAATGTTATTGGCACCGACACAGTATATGTAATGTTTAACGGGTTCGCCATGAAAAGAGTACTATGAACATAATTAGAAAGCACTATCTGTGGAGAAGAAGTCGCTGATAAGGGCTGGTCTTGGCTTGGACTTCCCGGGGTGGTCAGCGTCGGGGTCAGATCAATGGGACCATGGTCGATGGAGACTGGGTCACTGGAGCTGGACAGGGCGTTGGCACTGTTCGTGTTGTGGTCGTCGGAATTGTGTGAAAACTAGGTGTTGGTGGAAGGTGTCATCACGTTTTGTATCTTAAAGGTACTTTATTTCTAAATTAATAATCAAAAAGCATGAAGTTGGCAACAAGTCGTCCCAACAACAATCCAATACTACAGTTACAATACATACAAATTCACAAAACAAAATCCACACAATCCATAAAACATTATAATTCACAATTAATATTATAGAACAAAAAGGACACACATGTTTCAAGAGAGAATTAAACACTTTCCAGTAATGTCTTTCAATAACAATTAAATGTATTGAGGTACTAAGAAAAAATAGTCTTATAAACACAGCAAAACGCACTTGCCCTACCTGCAAAGAGGAAGTCAGAACTCTAAGATGTAGAGCGCGTAGCAACTAATCTCGAACTTTGGGCGGCAGGTTATATACAGTTCTTGGGCAAGGAATGCGTAACTTGCTCCATAAAAGGCCAGGGGTTAGGTTAAGACGGACTCACCGTTGTGCTCTGGAGTCGCGAGAGTTTACGAGATTTCTGCATAACGCATTTCCTTTTCCAAAAATGGTCGCAGGATGGTTAAAGCTCACGCCACCTGACATCAAAGTTTATGACATTCCTAACACTCGTATATGTTTTCAACTTCAGTACTGTGGAGGAATTTGCTAGCATAAGCAAAATTCTGCCTGTATCACCTTTTACCTGTGTACTGTTGGTTAAACATTAATGTTACTCCCTAGCATAGAATATGAAGAAATCAGTGTATTATATTTTTGCAATGTAAAGTATTGTATAATTCAAGTACTCCAAATTCTGTTTTATTAAAAATTATAAAAATTTGAATTATAAGAACAAACATTGGTTTATTTAAGTTATAATAACAAACATTGGTTGTTATGAAAATTCCTTGAAAATTCAATCGTTAACAGAGGTATAAAAAATAAAATAGAGATTAAATCTCTTGCAAACAAAACTAACTTCCCTATAACTTCCCTACGATGCCCCTTATAAAGTCAAAAAACTTATAGGCCCTTTATAATCTCTCCCTACCCTCCCCATTCTTTATATTTTAAACAAAAAAACATCCCATTCACACAGGGTAGGATGTAAAAGAACTTGCACACGATAGATTGTAAAACCCTTATAAAAGTAACTTCTCCATAACCTTTACCAACCTATGACCCCTGTTATAAATAAAGTAAAACTCCTATCCCCATCTATAATGTCCTAACTCTCCGCTACTCTCCTATTTTAAACAAAACTACCACCACATTCACACAAGGTAATATGTAAAAGAACTTGTATAAAATAGAATTAAATCCCTTATCAATAAAAGTAACTTCCCAACTCCCCCTTACCACCTTATAGTCCCCACTGTAAATACAGCTAAAATCTCTAATCCCGTTTATAATGTTCACAGTGTCCTCTACTATCCTTTTATAAAACAAAACTACCATCCTCTTTACTGTTCTTATAATTCCTATAATATTACTAATGGAGTGTAAGAAGAAATTAAAGTAGGCCACCATTTGTTCTTTTGCGGCATTATAGGACAAGGAGATGTTATCATTAAATTTTTTTTTTATGTGTTTCTAAGGACAAGCAGGCTTTACTTAACAGGCTATAGAGCATAAAACTCATTATTATTATTGTTGTTATTATTATTATTATTATTATTATTATTATTATTATTATTAGTATTATTAGTATTATTAACTTGCCATGATGTGTATGTGAAACACTGAGAGAGAGAGAGAGAGAGAGAGAGAGAGAGAGAGAGAGAGAGAGAGAGAGAGATGAGGAGATAGAGGGGGTATCTTAAAGAGGAACACTTATGATTTAAATCTAATCTAAATCATTCTATATGAAGCTCAAAGGGGAGGGGGTTAGAACTTGTAGCTATCCTAAACCTTGTACAGTTCGCACTAGCAGCCAGGTATAGTTTTTTTTTTTTTTTTTTTTTTGCATAAGGATACCATATTATTTCATTTATCAATTTCAGAAAACCAGTGTTAATGTTTGAAACATTATTGAATGAACACAGTATGGATTTGCGTGTGTACCACAAAATTACATGGCTAAAATTCAGTCAGTCTGCATTTTCAGTAATCTTGGCTTCCGCAAGGCGTGTGTCATAAAATTATAATGTCACAATTCCCTAAACCATCCATTTTAAATTTTCAATTTTTCGTAAAAACTGGAGCAAACAGTTTCACGACTAAGCTCTGTCGACGTTTTGAAGCAAATGAACCAAAACAAGTTAATAAATTGTTACATTTGTTTGGTTAACCAATAGATGCTCGCAATCTTACCGGTTATTTTTCTTCCTAAAATCTGCACACTGAAGACATGCAGTGGAAAATATGGCGGTCGATACCCATGTTAAGTTCAATTTTACTGTAACATTTTTGTTGGTGCGCAAGTTTTTGTAAAAACTGCAAAACTAAAGTAACATAGTAATCTATTTTGCGTAACCATCTTGCTCCACTGGTTACAGGCCATAAAAGATTATTATTATTATTATTATTATTATTATTATTATTATTATTTCATGATGTGTGTGTGTGTGTGTGTGTGTGTGTGAGAGAGAGAGAGAGAGAGAGAGAGAGAGAGAGAGAGGGTTTCCCTTTTTTGAGTTTCTGAAGACAAACGTAAATCCTATGTCAGAAATGTTCACTGACATATTGTTCATTGATCAGTTTCGATAAAGCAGATGAAGCAGGGTTATTTTTTGAAACATTATTTATAGAATACAGTATGAGTTGGCGTGTGTGCCACAAATCTAAGATATCTCAAATTCAGACAGCCTGCATTGTCTGCTGTCTTGGTTTCCGAAAGGCCTGTGTAAAAAAAATTACAATGTTACAATCCCCTAAACCATGCACTATGATTTTGGGTTTTACTCCAAAGCCTGGAGGAAACAGTTTTCACGACTAGCTTGGTCACCGTCTAAAAGCAAATGAACCAAAATCAGGTAATACATTTTTGCATATATTTTTGTTAGCTAATAGACGCTCGCAATCTAACTGCCTTTTTTGTCTTTCAAAATTTGAACTTTAAAGGCACGCAGTGTAAACTATGACGATCGATACCCAAATTAAGTTTGATTGTACTGTACCATTTTTCTGTGCTATTTTCAAAAACGGAAAAACATCGGGTAGATTTTTTCTGCAAGCTAAAGATTTCTTGTTCTGTAAAGTTGTGAGTTTGTGCAGGATTTGAAAACAGCAAAACTAACTTTCAAAGTACCAAAACTAAATTTAAAAACAGCAAAAACTACATTTGTGTGTGTGTGTGTGAGAGAGAGAGAGTATGTGTCAACATTTTATTCATACTTTAAAAAAATAAAATCAAGACATACAGAGTTACGTTGTTTTGGTTTTTTAAATATATATATATATATATATATATATATATATATATATATATATATATATATATATATATATATATATATATCCTTATGAAATTTCAAAAACATATTCCAATAAATTCACGTCCAAAACAAGGGTACTGTGTCATTTTGCATTAGTTAGAAGATAATAAAGTTTCCTTGTATTCATTCTCACAGATAATGATAAGTCACGAGTTTTTCCTTAAAAATATCTGTCAAGTAAGTCGATGGACGTACAGTTTCCGTACTATGTTGCAAGAGAGCTTCGATGCGTTTCGTCTCCAAAGAAGTCAATGGAAATAGGAAATGGTCACTTATATCTTTATACCACTATTTTAAGACTTTCTCTTATGAGATAAGGCTCCATGTGACTCACAGATACTCTTCCAATTTTACTCTTCTCGACTCATCATGAAACATTTAACACATTGCAGTTGACTAGGATGATCGAGTTGACAACCATAACAATATTCTTTGGTCAGTTGTGTGATTCTTTCAGCTAAGTGGCGATCAAAACAGGAGACTAAGTGTTCCTCTTGTTCTGACCATCGTGACATCATGACTGTGTTATGGTTGGAAAACATTAGACTCTTTGTTTCCATCCATAACTTTGTGTTCCATATCTTTCTTTTCTTCTTCTTCTTCTCCACTGAGTGTCTGTGACTGCTGCTGTTCTGGATAGAAAACATCCTTTTCACTTATTTCCATGGGTTCTTGGTCCTTTTTTAAATAGTCTTGAATCACTTCTCTGAAACTGTTGATTTCCAGTGTATTGTCAAATTTGCATACAAGATGACATTCACCGTGTTCACGCGAGCTACTGTAAACTGAAGTTTCACACGAAGTGGACCTGATTTTACAGATTGAAATTGTCCTTCGTCGTTGCCTTAGTCTGGAGTGAAATCAGATCCCCAACAAAGCATATCCTCATGAATAGCTGTAGTACGAAATGCTACTTTTGATGCCTTGTTGTCCTGTGATTTCAAACGGAGTCGAGGAACAGGTCAAGTAATCTTTCTTGGATAAACATACATCTAAAACTTTTTTACTAAAATCGTCTTATTTACCGTAACTCTGTTGTGTTTTGTATAAGACTGGCATATTTTCCATTTAACACAAATCGAAGATATGTCAAATTCTGTCAACATACCACGGACTGTAAATTTTGGTTTATGCAAGGCCTTGAGTTAACAGTTTCCACGTCTATCTCAAGCGCCGTCTGAAAGCAAATGAACCGAAACCAGGTCATGAATAGTTACATTTTTTGTTAACCAATTAAATCGCATATTCCGATCGACAAAAAATATGCCTTAGAATTTGAAGACCACGCAGTGCAAAATACGACAGTCGATACCCAAGTTAAGTTTAATTGCACTGTAGCATTTTTCTGTGCTAGTTTTTGAAAACGCCAAACTTAAGGAACATAGCTTTCTATTTCACGTAGACATCTGAACTGCAGTAAGTCATTATCACACACATAGGTAGAGAGGGCTTCTATATAAAGAGAGAAGTAACTTAGTCAAATCATCTGTAAGATTCTTTTGCTTGTCTTGGTACTGGTAGTTGTTACTTTTTAGGACCACCACTGGCAAACTCAAAAAAGTCTCCATTTCAATAACGCGTGCTTATAAAAAAATATTCATTGATAAGTCTGGCAGATTTCTTCAGTCTTTTGTTACAAACAGAAATATTTATTTATATTTAGAAATGTATTCATGGAAAGAAAGAAGGACGGGTCCATTATTGTTTAAATAAAAGTACATAGGTGAATCCCTTGTAAACAGAACGCCACCTATTGGAAAAAACGTAAATTACCCTCGTTTTGTCCTAACAGCAGCTTACCATCGTAAAGGTATCTGATTAAGAATAATTCGTGTCTAGAAGTTTTGTATCTTACGATCTCTTAGTTTAAATTTATTCAAGAACATCTATGATATAAAGAAAAATTAACTGTTAAAAACGATTCCAGATAGCTATCGTTTCTTTATTATATGAGTATTTACTGTCCAAGACAGAGGAAGCTAAATATATTGACAGCCTAATTAGTGGTCAAAGAACAGAGGATTTGTAGGTGAAGAAAAAATATAAAGAAGAACGAATATGCGAAATGTCTAGTCCACGGAAATTGATATGCAAAAATCCTAATTCCAGTCAGTTGGTAATGCATGAGAATTATGGACTACTAGTTCATTTAAAATATGGCAATTTAACATTGTGACTATAGTTTTGGTTTTCGGTCTCTGTGACCTCTGACGTGAAATGTAATGTTAAAAATGTTCATAAGTTTAATATTATGGGGCTCTATGCTCTCTAACGGGAACTATAATGTTAAAAGTACACTTACTAACCAATACGCCGTTCTGAGTAAAAAACACCCAGTTATCTACTATCTACATACCAGTTTTCTACAAGCCAGCTCCCATAATGTACCATCAACACTCCGTTTAGAGCGACCAACACCCAGTGATATAATCCAACACCCAGTTATCTACTATTTAATACATCGTTTGGAATGACCATTACGGTCCATCCATATATGAAGTCATGCAATTTTGGCAGATTTTTTACCCCAGCCTCCACCCGTCACATTTTGTCACAAAACTCAGACTCCATCATATATGACGTCACAAAGCTTTGATCCCCCCCCCTAAAAACACACAACAATACAACACTGCGTTCTGACATATTTAATACTTTAAAAAAATGTCTTGATTAATCCGGGTTTAGTCCTCTTGAAAAATATGCTAAAGAGAAAAATTAAGGTTAGGAAAAAGACTTAAAATCCAAGGAATAAAGTTATAGACATCTCATCTCATGAATTTATTTCTCAATGTTTTCTTCCTTTAATGGCGATGCACAATTCTCCTTCATGGAACGAGCTGGGAAACCTTTCCCACTGATGGCGCTGGTGTTGTTTTGTGACGTCACATTTTTCAAATATTCCCCTTCCCCCCATCGTCACACTACTCGGACCACCACCACCACGGTGCGTGACGTCATATATGGACGGCCCCTTATCAAATTATTTATTATCCATCACTCAGTTATATACTATTCAATACCCACACTCTACCAGCAACATGACCAGTATCCATTTATTTACTATCCAACGTCCACACTATACCATCAACACGCCGTTGGAGTCACCAGCACTCAGTTATCTACTATCCAACACCTACACTCTATCATCAACACGTCGGCTGGTTGCATGGCATGGCATCAAATTCGTCTAAGGGTAGATCATATTTTTGCTGTGTGGAATTCATCTTTCTCGGTAAGTGTCTGTACTCAAAATGTTATTTATGTCTTTGAACTTATTATATTGGCGAATGGTTACTGTATCAAACACAAACAAGCTCGGCGTAAGGTTTGGTGTACTTTTATATAAAAGTAGAGAGTTTCATTTTTTAAAACGGCAAAACTAAACTACATGGAATTTATGCATCACACATAGGCTGTTTTGTTGTTAAGAAAAGAACTTTTTCTATTTGTCTGTAAAGATGTATACCACACCTAAGCAAAGGTAGGAGTGCTTATACAAACTATGCCCACAAACATACTTATATACTATCAAGTCATTTTCAAATATAGTTTTCAGACAGACAGAAACAATTATTTTCTTAACAAGCACGAAACTCTCCATGTATGATGCATAACTTCTATGTAGTTTTGTTTTTGCCGTTTAAAAAAATAAAATTATCTTCTTTGATATAAAAGTACACCAAACTTTACGCCAAACCTTACTCCATTTCAAATGCAAATCCTTTCGGGCTTTTTTTTTATTAAAATGGTATAGAAGGTTTTCACCGTATAATCCAACGAACCTTTGTTTTACGTGTGACATTAACGCTGGAGTGTACACATCGCAAAATATACAAACTTGCTAATATATTAACTGGTTAAGCAGTAAAGAAACTTTTCTATCTATCTATCTATCTATCTATCTATCTATCTATCTATCTATCTATCTATCTATCTATCGAGACGGGTTGTTTCAAACAGCTTCGGATTATGGACCGACTTTATCCGCTTTAATAATAACAATCTTTTGCAATTTACTGATAGTACTTGACCTATAGGCAGTAGATAACTTAAGAGGCCCACGCCGAAGAAGATTGAGATGCTTTGGATATTGTGAGCCGTGTGCAAATGGACTTCCACATTTTAACTGAAAAGCCTGTTAATAATAGAAACAAACCCCCTGTGTTCCGTCGAGTTTAAAAATAGGTACATGGTACATTGGAGGTTTTCCTCAGGAAAATTGTGTAGTGGTATTTGTTTCGTGTAACCGAAGCACCCTGAACTGAAGAATGGAAACTGAAGGTTCTGTTTGTGTCAAGGCGTCTTTTCATCGAGTGAATAGGGATTTTGGTTGTCACGGTCTTGAGTAAAACGTGCCAACTGGTAATTTCGTTACCAATCATTTCTCTGTGACATGCAAGCTGGACGTAGTTTCGTTTTCAACTGGTTTCTATTTCACATAGTAAACTCTGCACGATTTGTGAAAATGCTGCTGCTGCTGATGATGATGATGCTGATTGTGGTAATAATAATAATAATAATAATAATAATAATAATAATAATAATAATAATAATAATAACGGCAACAACAACAGAAACAACATCAGTACCATTATTGATCCTAGCAGAAAATTCAAATGACTAATTAAGATCATCATCATCATCATCATCCTTCTTCTTTCATTAAATATGACATCGGTATATATCTGAATGATGTCAAAAACAACAACTAAATCAAGCGTGTGTTAAACTCTTACCTCGACAATCACGTGTAACTTTTGGAAATTTCCCTCAGTTTTGTGGCGTACAATATTAATCATAGTGATTGCTACTGACTCCTCTTCTCCGCTTTAGAATATAAGTACCAGATCAGGGCTTAGTGTCACTATATTTCTCAGGATTTCTCCTCTAATCCAGGTGTTAAAATTATCTTAGACTGACCACAAGTATGGAGTTTTCTTTAGTGCGCGGAATTTTTGCCATGTTTGTGTATATACTGACGCATGATACAGAAGTGCGCAGTGTTGTAAAGATCACATTTACTCTGTTAGACTGACCAATTATTTCCAAGTCCAGCATTTGCTATATTTTACAAAATTTATCTACTAGCTGAAACTAATTTAGTAATGAGGAATGAATTAAGCAAAATACCTTGAAAATGATGGGTACCAAGAATATACTTTTTGGTGATATTTCTGTCGCTTTTTCCTATTGATATCCTGTAAAGACAGATTGTCTTCCGTAACTCCAGACAAAAGTAAGGATTTTTTTGCAAAGTTTGTCGGGTCATTTGCTTATGATACTTCTGAAGATCTTCTGACTTCTGATGTAGAAACAGTCAAAATAATTGAAAAATATTTCTGTAGTTTAAAATGTTATGCCTGTGAATCTTTGTATTTTTGGGAAACAGAGTTGAGGAATTCGTCAAAGTTGAAGAAATCCGCAAATTTTCCTCAGCATTAAAACAAGACTCCTCGAGGCAGTATATATGTATGTATGTATTCATGCATAGGGTTTAACGGCACAAGTAGTAATATGGGGCGATATGGGGCACTACGGGAATGAACATTACTTCGTAGGTTTACATTGGGGGCAGTTATATGGCACAGCGGGAATTTAGCACTGAGGCTACATTGTTTCATTGTTAGAAGTTGTTGACCTCAGATGGGCTACATTGTTTAATTCAACAATATGGACCACTTGCGGGCACAAGAGGAATTAAAATTACGTTGCAGGTGTACATTGTAGGCCGTTGTGGGACACAAAGGGAATTTAACATTATACCTCCATGTTTACAAAATGTATGGGCACAACGGGAAATGTAATGTTAAACATTTTATACTATCCAACACTCACTTTTTGATGACTATCCAACACCCACTTTTTGATGAGTATCCAACACCCACTTTTCGATTACTATCCATCACCCCACAAATACTATCCGAAACGCCTTGTATAGTGACCAACACTCCTACGCTTACTAACCAAGGAAAATGGCAGTTTTTATACACACACTATACTTACAAACACACAAACATAGTATCATACAAGAGGTGTCGGATGTAAAAGAAGGGGGATGTAATCTCACACTATCACACAAAAGCAAGGGAAAGAGTGTTTATACACGCTATTATCACACAAAAGGGGTTTTAAGTTTTAGTTAGTTTTTGTGGAAGACATACACAAACATACAACACGCATTATAGTAGTAATGATTTTGAGTAGTATCTCTCTTTAGGAATAGATTTGGCTGGCCCTGAAAAATGTCCCCTTTTTTGTGTTGTTGTTGTTTTGCAGTTTTTTGGGTTTTTTTCAGTCACCACTCTCCATTAGTTGCTGCTGCACCTCCCGAGTCTTGCTCCACATTTAGCACATCTCCTACTCCATTGATCCGTACACCAAGGATTCATGGATACCGGAAAGGAAATGTAAGGATGGTTAGCCTCACTTTCCCAGTCCATTGGTGGAATGAGGGGCTCGGGCTCCTGCTGTTGTTGCTGTCGCCATTGAACAAACAGATTGTATTATTCCTTCTGTCTCTTCTCCTCTGCCAATTTTCTTTTCTCTTTCTCCACTTCTTCCTCCAGCAAGGAGACTACTAACTTTTTGGCAGTTTTGAAGTGGCCTATTTCCCTCTTCATAGTTCTTTGAATGTAGTTCCAAATCTTTCATTTGGCCTAGGAGGTGCTGCAATACTCCAAGTGCACTAAGGTTTCGCTTAACACGCAGCAAATATTCTCACAGCAGATTTTCTCCTGCATTGACAAGTCAACAATGGATGGCAAGACTGTTTGTTTTGTTGTTTAATTGCATTGTAGACCTGTGCGGCCATTCTACCATGTACGTCTTGTTATTGTACGCTCAGCGTACTTTTTAATTACTCGTCAGGTGGGTGCGGAGCACCCACTCGACGCTTTAATGTGTGCAGTGCACACTTCTTACTTATTCTTGTCTGGAATAGGAAAAGACGGCAAGTGACGGCCGGTGGCAAGTCGTCATCATCAATCAGTTATATTGGTTATTGTAAGTATTCTAGCTTTTGTGAGCATATGCACCAGTTTATTATTTACAGTTGGGGTAGGGATACAGGGATTTTATTAATTATCTAACCAATCGTTGCCACCTTGTGCGGCATGGGCTTGATGGTCCGGGGTTTAGGACCACCTGATAGTGTATGATTTTATATATTTTGGTTTTAGTTTCTTATTCATATACTGTTGTGACTATGCTCACACTATTTGTCAATTCGAGTATTAAGGGTCTTGAGTAATCAGCTAACGCTTTGTGCATTATGGGCCTGATGGTCTGGTCTTGGGACCATCGTATACTATTTATGTTTTTGTGGGCCAGTATTTGAGCCATGTAGTCCTAGTTTTGAGTTAACCAATCGTTGTCACTTTGTGTGGCTGAACCTCATGGTCTGGTCTTAGGACCACCTTATAATATACTATTGTTTTGGGGTTGAGGTTTTTTATATTACTTGTGCGAGTATTTCATGTTAACAGGAGGTTAGTATTTGCATACGCTATTAGTTGGGTTCAGAGAATGGAAACTGGAGTTATGATAGTTATCTTGTATATGTATAATGGTCTTTAATGGGTACTGGTTGTTTTTAGCTCTTATCACTTAAACTATCATCTTATATGGCAAGACTGGTGAACTCACCCTATATATGCATTAAGCGCGGACGCGAAGGAAAACATCCCTCCAAAGTGGAGATGCGGACGCGATGGACACCAATCTCTAACTTCAGTACACAGAGAGAATATAATAGAAGTCAAGAGAAATAACGCAGACCTAAAAGAAACTATCCTTATTTTTCACACAAACCTATTATCACTTATACTGAGAGATTTATGATACACTATACCCACAAACATATTATCACACTTGGTCTAGAAGGGGTTTAAGGTTTAGGTTTTTGCGAAAGACAAATACATACACAGACATACAAAGAAACAAAAATTCGCAATGATGGAATATTATCTCTTTTCCATGAAATATGGGTGGCCTTGAATAGGGCCGTTTGGTTGTGGTCCGGGATCTTATTGACGATGTCCAGGACGACTAGGCCTCACCAATGGTCTTACTAGACCACATGGACGCCTCTTTTTGCACGTGAGCCTAAAATTAGTCGCCTCATCTTTTTCCATTGTCCATTCCTCCTCCTCTTCTCGTTGCTGCTGCTGTCATCTAAGGAACCGTTAATACTAGTCCTTTTCCTCTATCTGCTCCAATCTTCTCTTCCGATTCTGGCTATTCTCTCTGCATTTCATCTCTTAACACGGCCTGAATTAGGTCTTTTGCCATTTTGAGGTAAATACTCGGTTTCTTGTCCAAGATGTTCTGGTTTAGGGGGTACTTTACCTTGTGTATATGCACCAGGGCTTCGCTCAATTTTCCACTGGTATTCATAACTGTTGACAAGTCAACCATGGATGGCACGACTGATTGATTGATTATTTGAATTTTTTACGCATATCGGCTATGCACGTCACTACCCTGAATGCGTGCGCAGAACGCTTATTCGGGGATTACACCTGTACATAGCAATGGAGCCACTATGTACAGGGTTGATGGTGTGGTCACGGCGCACTAATTGTTTAATGTCTGGAGTGGAAAAAGCTGCACGGACTCGGCAAGGGAGGCGCGATGCGGAACAGAAGTACTGAAATGCAAACGGCAAGACTGGTGAACGCATCGATTTATTTGGTAGAAGCACGGACGTGAAGGAAAACACCCCTCTGATTCGGCCCGCGGACGTGAAAGAAAACATCCCTTTTTTACAAATTTAAAGATCGACAGACAGACAGAGAGGAAAAGACCATGTGAACAGAACTTTTTTGTAAAAAAAGAAAAAAAACAGCCAACATCATTTTTTTAAAATCAACTTTTTTTTCTTCTTTTTTTTTTAATCAACCTCGCACTCTGAAACACCTACAAAATCAATGGTGAGGATAGAAAAGGACTGGTCCCTACATCGTCATTCAAAAACACCTAAACATTAAAGATGAACGTATTTACAAGGTTGACAACGTTGTGGTGTAAAGACTTGACTTCCAATGACCATCTAGTACAGTGTCATTTTCCCATCGATGTATACTATGTTCATGTGCTAAAGGACATAGATAGCCATAATGTTCACAAACAACCTTTCTATGTTGTCATTGTTTCTAGAAAAATAACGTTCAAAACAAGTCAGTACATTTTCTAATGGAAATCCAAGGATGCGTTGATGAAGAAAATACACACAATATTGTCCACACACAATTGAATCTGATCTTTGCAGTCTCACATTATTGAATTGAGGGGATACAGCATTTCTTCTGATAAAGTCGGTGAAGTCGTCTTGTAGAGGAGGTAATCCACAAGAATCAAACTATTCCACACTATGGTCATTGGGAAAGTAAACAGTTATCCAATGGGTTCTTGCGCGATGACTGTCGTCCGTGTTCATGACTTAGGCTTGAACGTCTATAGGTTTTCGACCAGGAAGTTCATCTTTAGCACACACCACTGGACTTCAAGAAGCTGTATGCGAACTGTGAGTCAGAAGGTAATGAAGTTCCCAGGTCTTCATTCTTTTCACAGATAATGATAAGTCATGAGTTTACACTTTACTTTTTCCTTAATATCTTTCAAGTAAGTCGATGAACAGGTACTCTCGGTACTCTGTTGCAAGAGAGCTTCGATGCGTTTCGTCTCGAAAGAAGTAAATGGGGTAAGGAATGGTGACACAAGTCTTTATAACACTCTTTCAAGATATTCTCTTCTGAGATGAGAGTATATGCATCTTCAAGTTAGTCTTTAAACGTTTATTGTTGATTTATCATCAAACATTTGTCGTGGTGTTTCTGACTAGGATGATCGTTTGACAACCATAGAAATGTTCTCTAGTCAGGCTTGTAATTCTTTCAGCCAAGTGACGAGCAAAACAGGAGACTAAGAACATGTTTTAGATAATTTTCAGCCGCTTCTTTCTTCTATGACACTAACTTTTAAAGTTTCTATATACGCTTGAAGTTTAAAATATTTCGACAGTAAATGAATGATCCAATTAAAATTGTTGATATAGATTTGTCACAGTTTGTCTTCAGTAGTCGTCTTAAGAAGCTAGTCAAACTAACGAGCCAAATTACAAGTCGGAAAATGTACATGAAAAATCTGCAGTAAAATTAGACTCGTTACAGTTAGAAAAACTCGATGCAATCAAGGACTGGGGTTTGGGATTTCAACATATATGTACTTTGCAATAATTGTCAAATTATGTTTCATAAGTATTACATCACTTCATATACACTGTGGATAATGAAATGCTTGCTCCATTTTCGCCTAGTTCTCCCCTCTTTCTGCCAGTTATAGCGATACTTCAGTTGGTAGAGTATCTGATTTGTAATCCATTGCCTGCAATCTCGTAATAATTCAATGTTATTTCGTAATGACACAATACTATCTCGTTATAACGCAATGTTATCTCTTAATAACGCAATGTTATCTCGTAATAACGCAATGCTATCTGGCAATGTTATCTCGTAATAACGCAATGTTATCTCGTTATAACGCAATGTTATCTGGTAATAACGCAATACTATCACGTAATGACACGATGTTATCTCGTAATAACGCAATACTATCTCGTTATAGCGCAATGTTATCTCATTAAAACGCAAATTTTATTTTTGTCACCTGGCGCCAACGGGCTTCCGTACTTTTGTTATATAACCGGACATTAAATCAATATAAAAGTATACCGTTTGATGGTCCCGTCCCCTAAATGTAGAAAAGAGTTTCTTCTTAGAAATAAAATGGTTATTAATACTTAAGAAAGATATTCTGAGCTAGGGCAGGTGGTACGCTTTGTTTCTCGTGCTGTAGTGTTTCCCAGTCAAAACAGTGTTATACTGTACCGCAGCTTTAGTTCTAGGTAGCACGTAATGTGTAGTCATGAGAAATAAAAAATAAAAAAAAAACAGAAAAATAAGTAAAGATTATGGACGCCACAATCTCGCCACTGCAAACGCCGGAAAGAAAAGAAAACTGACTCATTGGGCCTCAGTGGTGAATGATGGTGATGATGTACGACATACTCATACTTGTGCATTAAAAGTACATGCTATGTCAACGAAGACGAACTAAAGTGAAAATGCTTTTTTTCCCCCCAAGATCATAGGCTTTATCACCCTACAGCTAAATAAATCGAAACAAGAAAACGTGTAGGACAATACCGTAGACTAGATAATGTTGTTGTATGCGTTTTTACAGCACACCATTATTTGTATCCTAATATATTTTTCAAAAATACGAGAGGTTATGAGAATCTGAAAAGTTGATCAATAAAAGTAAGATTGTGAACGCCGCTAACGCTGTCGTCATCACCAGAATTCACGCCTTGGTATAGCTATAGGAGACGGACGAAGAAAATTACTCTATTAAGTCTTGCGGATTAATGCTGATGACGTTCTTTACCCTATTTAAATTAGTATACAAGAATAAAGTTGGTACTTTAGAAAAGTACCAATAGAGGACGCAAGCTACCAATAAAATAAGAAGAACTTCCATTGGCGGGTTAGGTTTTATTTTCAGTAAGAACGAAACACCAAAGCTCACCAGATGCAGTGCTACGCATGCTCAGCAGTTAGCATTCGGTGAAGAAAGCTGAGAGAACTCCCGTTGTTTCACATCCTGGGAGATGAGCTATTCCATATTTGTAGGCTACTCAGTTCAGTTTGGGGGGGGGGTATTTATTATATGATATCTTTTTGTGTACGTATGTGAAAAACAGTCAAACAAAGGAAGGAAGTAATCGTCTACGTAAAGAATAATAAGAGCCTAAAAACACACATCCGCCAAAAATAAAAAAAAATTTAAAAAAATAATTCAGCGTCCTCAAACTATATATAGACATTGTGTCCAAGAGCATAAAATATATGTAAATATCAGGGTAACAATATAATACATTCAAACAATTATTCGGATTTGCATATACAAATTAAAACGAAACGTAACATTTATGTTATTTCAGAACACATACGAAACTGTGTAACGCAGTCCTCGTAACACGGTGTACGATTTGGTTGGTTATCGTTATCTAGAGGATGATCGACCTCGGTGTTATTGCCCGGATCGAGTAAATAGTGAAATAAAATATGAAATTTAATAGATGCGATAAATAAAGATCTGAGCATATATATAGAACAGAATAACACGAGCCCCCGTACATGAAATATAACAATGTAATCAATTATATAAAACAAATTGAGATAATACATAACATTAGAAAGACACACTTCTTTTTTAAATCATTTACCGAATTTCAACATAAATATAATTATGTAACTGCGATAGACTTAGTTCATCATTATGTAATTACGATAGACTTAGTTCATCATGGAATCGAGTTAACAATCGAATCAATTGCCCAGCATGCCTGCATAACCTTCTTATTGCTGGTCACTCCAAATTCAATGTTGCTGTCAGGTCAAGGTTGATGTTCTCCTTTTTTCTTATCACTCTCTCTTCTCTAGCCTCTTTCGGTCCTCAGACTTTGTGTGGGATGCCTCTTCTCTCTACCCTCTACGTTGATACTTATATGGGTAGGTAGGTAGTTGGAGCTGTTTTCCCCTTTAAAATAAACAAGAATCAACCTAAATTTCCCGTCAGATTCCTTCTGGGGAGTAGAATATTACCCCACTCTCGTTACGTCAGATATCGTCCTATCGGAATTCAAACAGATACCAAAGGCCATCTGGTCAGGCCATACCTGACAGACGATAAACAAACCTAGTTTCAGAAAATTAATGTACTTTCTAACGGCTATTTCATCACTAACTCACTCTAACATCACACGAGACATAACAGTTTCAGTTCACGTCTTAATGATACAAATGAATCAATGAAACTCACTTCATGACTTAACTACATTAGTCCCTCGCATGCATTATTCAAATCATCTAAGACAGAAAAAATCACACAAGATTCTCAGAACTCATATTAAAGAAAGTAAAGCATGAAATTCTTAGAATACATGATTCCTATAACAATCAAGACGACAAATCAGATTAAAAGTATATATCGCCTTTTATAAATACACGCCCAACGGGGTTAGCGTAACACTCTTGATTTTCGTGCGCTATTTAAGTAACTGATTCTGGAAAATTTCAAAAAACTACACAACTTCTACTGGCTTTAGAAATAGCCTCTGTATCCTCTCATCTTTGACATTTTCGATAACAAGACCCCAAAGTAACTTTACTCTTTCAATCTGTCTGACCGTTAACAAACGAATGCTTAATTAAGAATCAATCTCGCCCCAAACAGGGACATTAAAACCATCGCAGTCTAGCGATTTAATACGGTACCTTTCCTCATAAATCTAATTAATTGTTTTCTGCCAAACTAATGTGCTCTACAGAGATCGACATAAATTTGCACCCTTACAAACTGATAGGTCAACTGTGATTGTAACACCGATTATTATTCGGGTACAGATAGCAGAAAAGCATGTTATGCCTTATAAACTGAACTAAAAGTAAACCAATAAAGTTTCCTATCAAAAATTACATTAAGTCAACGACAAAGCCCACAATAGGATCGTCCCCAAAATGTAGCAGACCATTTTTTTTTTTTTTGTTTGTTTTTTAGAAATATTATGTTTAATAGCACCGGAAAGATAATAATTTATTCAAGGGTAGGCAGTACCCTCTGTCTCGCCTGCCGTAGTGTTTACCGGTCAAATGAGACCAAACATGTACCGCTGTTCCAATTGGATTGGACAAGTAATATGTAGACACAACGAGAGGTTGATAAACTGAGCAATGACGTAGGATTGTGGATTTCGCCATCGCCACCGACAAAAGGTTATATTCATGTCTCGCTACAGGCGAAAAAAAAAATGACTCATTGGGCCTCAGGGGTGAATGATGATGATGATCTATGACAAATTCATATTTATGTGTAGTAGAGGATAAGTGAAGAACTGACGCAACACAACTTCCTCCACATTTTTTCTCAAGGTTTGTGAATATAACCTGAATCAACACCTACTGCTAACAAAACTCGAGACAAATTACTTTAAACATAATATAGTGGACAAGATAATCCATGATGATAATAAACCATTTTTTAGTCTTGTGCAACAGAATTACATGTGAAGTTATGAGTGTTTGAAAAATTTACGATTGTAAACAGCCCCACCACCGACTTTACCAGCGGCAAATAATCCTGCAGCTCTCGGTATAGCTATAGCAGGTGAGGCCAGACAAGGACAAAGAAACCTTGGAGATGAATGCTGATATAGTGTATCAACGTATGCTTGATTGTGCATTAAAAGCGGGCGTTGAATTCAGAATTGTAACATATATAAAACTCAAGGAAATGCATCAAAGACACAGTTCACAATGATAAATTTCAACCATCAATTATTCTTACTTTGCAATACCTTTAGATTGTTTTTTTTTTTTTTTTTGTTGCATAGGACTTAAGCAAATATATATTATCCTCAAGCATTCAGAAACATTATCGCGTCTGTGGTATTATTATGATGGCTCTCTATGTTTGTCTCGAGTGCTTTAACATTAGGGAGATATAGCTTATGACAATATACCTTGGAATAGATTTTCATAGGAAGTTGGGTTGTGTCATTTCTCTCCTATGATATAAGGTATCCTTTTAAAGCACATTCATGAGTACGTTGTAGTCATTATAATAATTCGCTCCTGAGGCCCAATGAGTCCGTTTTCTTTCTCTTCTGATTTTTTAGTAGTGAGACATGGATTTAACTTTTCATCAACTGCGTTGCAAATCCAAATTTTATGAGAGAATAGTTTATTTTGGTTGTTAGGGTGTCTTTTTCATGCAAATATATGAATGATTCTTTCAATGGCCCGGTATTTTCTAGCTAGGTTGTTATATATATATATATATATATATATATATATATATATATATATATATATATATATATATATATATATATATATATATATATATATATAACCAAACCCACCATCACCAGAAGAGAAAAAAAAAATAAAAAAATAAATAATTGGTTCAGAGAGATAAGAGAGTGGGAGTGCGATTTCGTTTCCAGTTAGCATTCATCTCGTAACAAATAACATTTTTCTCTCGTGCAAAGGAGTCCAATGTTTCCTGAAGATATTTTTTGTTGCATTGTTTGGCAGAAATAAGACGATGTAATCGATATTACTGTGTTCCCAAATGTTTGCATTCATTACTTTGTCACAAAATTTGTTACATCTTATGCCATCTGAATTGTGAGTGCATTAATGTTGACCAGACAGATTTGTATACTGCTTTCTCATTGCTTATATTTTAACACGGGAGCTGCTGTAGCTCAGTTGGTAGAGCGTCGGACTCGTATTTTTGAGGTATTTGATTTAAAACGAAAGCTACTTGCGCAACATTATTCTGGTTTATATATGCTACCCTCCTCGTTTTTCGTGTTCTTGTAATCATTTATATATGTTTGTACATTATTAACATTGGGTTATTTTTGGTTTCTATTTATTCATCATGAATTTATCTTTATGCCTTATATATGTGTTCAGTCTTTTAAATTATGTATCATTAATTAAACATTGCTATTTAAAATTTTGAATTTCCCGAGTTTGTACCTTGTTTACACTTACGATTTTATAACAACTCTTACTTTCTACGGTATATTTATTATTATTATTATTATTATTATTATTATTATTATTATTATTATTATTATTTATGTACAATGTACGACGATATGCTGGCTCAAAATATTTATGTCTCGAAACATTTTTCCATGCATCGGATCTGACGCCACCAAAATGACAGACTCAGATTCATATCTGTCTTTAACAGCAACAGAAACAACAACAATGACAATAAAACTGAACTAATACTGCTGGTGATAATACAAAGAAATAATAATAATAATAATAATAATAATAATAATAATAATAATAACAAGAACAAGAACAACAACAACAACAAGAACTACTACTACTACCACTACTACTGCTACTACTACTGCAAGCACTACAAGATTAATATACCACTAACACAAATACTCAACTACACTAATACTACTCCTACTACTACGTGCAATACCGTGCCGCTTGCATGTCTGAAAACATTTGCAGAAGCATGGTCTTAGTCTGAGACGTGAGATAGTCTGGTTTTCAAAACTATTTCAGAAATCATATTTCGAATAGCGCCGAGCAGAGAATAGTACTAAGTCGGACGAACATGAGCTTCCTAGCTAGAAGTACTTTTCGAGGAATCGACGCTCTAAATGGTGCTTATCGCCATTAAACGATATTGTACTTTATTACATATAACTACCAAGAGCTATGTATTAGATGTAGGAATTTATTATGATTTCGCCCCAGTTTTATTTACTGAGCCTAGATAATTCACAACAAGCAGTTCTCCCAGTTTTCGACACTGACATTGGTTTTCCTGTTTTTGTTTTTTTTCTAACGTATTTTCACGGGTGTCCTGGACGGCTTTCAAGTTTAAGAAAATAGAAAGTATGCAGTTTGTTGACGGCGGAAAGAAGGTGAAGGAGAAAGGGGGTTTTGCATTCACAGAAAACTGCCCCCACCCCTCAACAAACTTTTGTAAATTGTATTGTTCTCTTTTTGTTGTTTTGTTTCAGATTTGCTTATTCTACATTACATAAAGAACGAGCTATACCAGCTTATTATAAACACATTTTCATAAACTTTAGCATCTTTTTCCTGCTTATTTGATATAAAATGTTAGACAAGTAACAAAATTTTACTTGACAAGCAAAATGGTTAACTTGTCCTGGGCTGCTGGACAGCAAATTTTTTCATCATGGATGTGATCAGCTTTCACAGTTTGTTCAATGTCAGCAGAGCTCTCTTTAGTAAGATTACCTGCTTTCTGACTCTCCAGTTTCTAATGACTTCGGTATGTCCTCAGATTCAAAGATGTCTTTTTTTAAGACTGCTTTTGCTTTCTTGAGAAAATGCGAGACCAAGGGAGAAAACTTTTGTATGCCAGACAACCAGGTACACTGTTAATAACTAGTCAAAATAGTTTACTAATAGAATCGCACATAAAATTACCTTCCTTTGTCAAATCAGTAATGGTTGTAAATTTAAATATATACATCTTTTAAGAATATTTTTAAAAATCTGCCTTTAGAAACAGGGATCAGACATATCCTGTTTTCAGAAAATTCATTAATGTAAATTTTGATTGATCTGAAAGGATATATTTTAGAGTTTACAGCATCTCATGTAACTCCAATTTCCGAAGGTGAAATTCTTCCTGATATATCTCCAAAGTCCCACTTTATTTCCAAAAGCCCCACTCCAGAATAATTATGAAGTATTCCTTTAGTAGACTATATAGCTTGTATATATTTTTCGGCATATAAGTTAATAATTTTTGACCTGGAAGTCTGGACTTCGTCTTACACTCAGAATTGACATATATGGATTATGTCATTGAAATTACATTAAGTATTGGTAATACCATGATTTTGAGATGTAATCGGCAAAATTGCAAATGGGTCACATAGCTGTACCAATTCATGTTCAATCGTGATGTCAGTAAATTGTTATAAAGTAATGTGACTGCTTTTATATTATAATTTTTATTATTATTTGTTTGTGCTTGTATTTTCTGATTTCTCCAACATGAAATAAAAGAAAACAATTCATGGGTCACATAGTTCTTACGGTCTGTACTCTGTAGTGTACTGTACTTATGCAAAGCATATTGTTTGTTCTTAAAAAAAATATTAATGGAGTTTGCTTTATACATGTCTTTTTTTTTATACCATACCTCATTCTTCCTGATAACATTTTAGCCATATGACTATTGATACTTGATTTACCAGTACACCGCTCCCTCGATAACTCGCGCACAACGGGGTCCAAAAACATAGACTGCACTATAAGCGAGGGCGCGAGTTACCGAGGGACCTCAAAAAAATTAAGAAAGGGATGCCATCCCCGCTGGACATTGAGAAAACCGCAGTGGGGTTGGGGGTGGGTAACGGGGCTGTTTAATGGCGGAATACTCGTTTTATAATTACATTGGGAATAATTGTCAATAAAGAGCTTTTTCTAATGTAGTTGTTTGCTTTTCTGTATAAATTAGCTTTATTTTCAAGATAACGAACCTCTGAAAGATCGTTAACAACATTAGTCCAAGCGGTTTGAACAACACGTAAACGCGATACATTGTGTATTACGTCACTGCTTTTTGTTGTTGTTGATTCACAACTAAACAAGATTCCTTTGCTTTATACATGTTTGATTGATCAATTGAAATTAGTTGACCTGACACGGCCGTGACCGCTAGCTGTTACGCAGGCAGGATTTGCACGCCGTGTAACTTTTCTGTTATTCCACCCCCTTTGTTTGATTTGATACAAAAGACGTAATTAACGTGATAATACAAAGCAGGTCTGCTATTAATTGAGTGTAACAACACAACATATACTTCCGCAAGTCGGAGATAAAAACAAAAAAGGTCGGCACATAATTAGATTCTCATGGAAAGGCTCACGGCGATAGCTGGGTCGGTTGAATTTTAATTTTCACGTTTGAATACAAGAGGGCTTATTGCATTTATGATGATAACACTGAAACCGAGTTAAAAGATAGAACTAAAACACATATTTCACTTGACAAAACTTATTTAATTGGTATTTATTTTTAAAGTGTTGCCACCAGTAGGCTTTAGTGACGTTTTCATTGATCGAAATTTCGTCGAATATTGTTATTTATAGTGTACTAAGAATGTTGTTTGGAAAGAAAATTGAACAAAATATTTGACTTCTTATTAAAAGTCAAAAATTTCATGATGATGATTCAAATTTCTGGGTACTAATCACTGGTTTTGATGATAAAACGAGCGATATATTAAAGTTTCATTTACTAATTTTTGATCGCGATTTTTTTCCCCTTTACAAATCGGGTCCATTTTCTTTTATTTTTTTAAAAATTTTTTAAAAATTTTCTAGTTTAAACAAAATGGGATCCACATCTGGTCTGCATTATAAGCGGGTTCGCGAGTTATCCGGGCGCGAGTTATCGAGGGAGCGGTGTATTTTGTTTGATGCACTCAAGCGATTACTGGTACATCTTTTTTCATTGATATTATTGATTCTTCAGAGGTATGTAATCCATATTAACATCTTGAATGTTCGATTAATATTTATGAAATACCGTATATAAAGCACAAAATATCATATATTTACAGTACTGTCATATATTCACTAAAGAATGCCCATAATGTAGCTTAACATTCAGAATAGATATGGACTACTTGTAGATCATCAACAATCTGTTTTTAGTTTTGCATTTCAGTTTAAAGCAAATTGTAATGTCAACACATTATCTGTATTCATTCTTAACAAGCTGTTGTTTCAGTATCTCTCTTTAATTATAATTGATGGATTGGTCTTTGGTTTCTTACTACAATACAAGTCAGTTTACTGTTTAAACCCTGATATTGGCTGTGGGTAATAGGCAATGCCAGTACCCCTTTGTTCTCTTTAATTAATCCACATCAGTTACCAGTTTTACAATCGCAGGTGGATTGAGAACCACAAGAAATTATGCCCTCTCTCTTCTCTGGACATAAATAATGAACGTTAGTTGAGGGCACTGTTTTCATTGTTGTAATACTGGTACATTTTAATGAGTTAGGCCTTTCAGTCCTAATCATTTCTTTAAATATCCCCAAAAATCCTCCAACTTATCTCACATCAAGTCATGTATATTAAAGAATTATAAAAAAAGTGTTTTATTTATTCGTCTTCTGTGACTTTTCTGTTTTTCTGTCTCTATCATTAATTTTCTTTACATTTCTCTCTATCTTGTCTTCCTCTGCTCTACATGATCAATTACAATACTGGTAATTTATCTGGAGGTGTGTATTATTTTATCTAATCAGAGAATAAATTAACTCCGTGTTTAAGTAAATGTTAACCCCATTTGTTGGTTAATTTTGAAACCACACAAAATGTCTACTGGAGATATCAAAAATTAAAATGTGGATCAAATTTTGCATTGCGCATGCTGAAGTATCTCAGTATCACTTAAAAGTGTATTAATTTTGAAACCACACAAAATGTTTACTGGAGATATCAAAAATTAAAATGTGGATTGAATTTTGCATTTATGCATGCTGAAGTATCTCAGTGTCACTTAAAAGTGTATACAACAGACATACTTGTGAGTTTGACTCGTTAATTCTAAGTGATGAAGTACACTGCAAATGAAACTGGGGATAAAACATGTTAGCATCAATGACTGCACTTTTCCAATTAACCTATGATAGCATAAAGTGATACTATTAATATTCATGAAACCAGAAGTTACTTGCGAAAAAGATGAAGCCAAGGTGTTGATCTGGCTTTGTCTTATACTCCACATTGACTTACAATTATGGACGAAGGAGGGAGAATTTACAAAATGAGTGAATTTGACTTGTCCACATCATCTTATAGACTGAAAAATATGGTATGTCCAAAATGTGAATGAAATTTTAGAAAATGACCAGAGCAACACATAGCTGAAGGAGAATGCCTGGATATTATGAAAAAGAACTTGGCACTTATTTTGATGCAAACCATTTCTAAAAGACAGTCTCCTTTAATAGTTTAATGTCTTTTGAGTAGTATAAAACAATGTTTGTGGCTTATGACATAAGGAAAATCAAGACACATGAGAGATAGATTTTTCTGAAACAGGAAATTGGTTGTTGTCTACTAGCATGTCAAGGTGTCGCTGAAGCAACTTCTGTTATAAAAAAAATTCTCAAAATTTGAGGATGTCCTAAAAATTTGAGACTTCCCCTACACCCCACTGCAAACTATCCTCAATTTTAAGTATCAAAATCTAGTTATAGTTCCTCTCTGTTAGATTGTATTGTTATCATATAGGTATCAACTTCTATGCAGGTTTTGATTAAATTCTCAACTTGTCTGCATATGACCTCTTGCTCATTCTCTATGCATATCATCATTACTCAAATATTTGATTAAAAATGACTGTTGTGATATTGCCTAAATAAGGTTTCCAGGTTGAAACAGGTATTGATTTATTGCATTTATTTTGCAAACTTTTTAACAATTTGACACACAAAAGTATTTGTTGATTTGCAATCAAGGAACCAAGGACTTCCATTTTGAAATTATTCAGAATTAAAGAGCTCTGTGCTAAATTGCAATTTAAAATTCTGATGCCATAAACAATATGATATTGATTGTTGTTTTATTTATAGGTTTGCTTCACCTGTTTCCTGCAGCCTTTCATGCGGGACACATCACATGTAAAACCATTGTGAGGCCTTTCTGTGTGGCATCCTGTATGAACAAATATGTCAGGCCTATTGACCAGAAGCAGTACAAACACAAGGATGGAAAATTTCAACTTCCGTAAGAGTTCTTATTATACTCCTTTACTAATAGATTTAATTGTAACAAAAGCTTGAAGTAGAATCCCTGTATCCTGGATCCCCACTTTTCTCACTTTGGTCAAAGTTTAGTGTTACTCTTGGACAGTGTGTTGAACTGGAAATAAAACATTTTTATATGGTCCTTTTATAAACACAAGAGTTTCTTATCATTTGTTTAACTGATTATTTTATGCAAATTGCACTGTAAGTTTCTGCAACTGATTTGACATGCTCTCAATGGTCCAGTGATCTTAGGGGTGGAGGAAACCAGAGAACTGAGAGGAAACCACCAATCTTGAATGAGCAACCACACACCCATCTGCATGTTGGAACATGGGAGCAAATACAGGACAACAGAGGTGCAAAGCAAATGCATCACTGCTGCACGATCTATGGCCTTGTTTCTTCAAATACATTACCTGATAATAATACATTAGGAGTATGACCACTGCCTCGCAAGTCAGGCCCTCTCAAACTTGTCTTTAGCAACAAAAGTGCTAAAAGTCATCTGTTTACTTAGGTAGGAGTCAGACATGGGTGATATCCCTGGAATAGACAGATTGGTGCTAATTCCCATCAATACATTAGTTACTACTTCTGCTTGTGCTAGGAAGCACATTATTTTGGGGATACAGTGCACTAGTTCAGGGTACACCCATTTGGTTTAAATATCAGTCCCTGGATCTTAAGGAGAATTATGGACAGAGTCATGTACTTCAGACCCACTTCCATGTCTGTGACTTCCAACCACCTGGACAACATACTGCAAAAGCATCAGATGAGTTATACTCTGAATCAAGACATGAAATCCATTGTTTCACTTCTGCCTTGCCTTGGTTTCCCTTTCAACAATGAAAATTCCGATATTGTCCCTTTACAACATTTTACCCACTTGGGGATGGAGTTCAAGATGCTTGTGAACAAGGTTTGTCTTCGTGAAGAATATGCCTTGAAAATCATCTGAACTGTGTCTTTTCTCTCTCAGCCTGAGAATTCATTCACCTATTGTGTCTCCTCAATGCACTAGTGGATTTCATCACTCTGGGCCACCTTTTTATGAGACAATTGCAGATTATTCTTCCGTCGCAGTTTGGTTTTATGGGTTTTAATGCCATTTTTCAGCACATGATAGGCTATACATGGCGGCCAGTATATCTGGTAGAGGAAGAACCCGGAAAAATCATGGGAAGAACCACTGACCCACGGGAAGCTACTGGGAAGCTTTCTCTCTTAACCACATTGGCTGAGCCCAAGACTCAAACCCATGTGGACAGAGGTGAGATGGCTGTGATCGGTAAAGGCGAGCACCTTAGGCCACTCTACTAACCGGGACCCCATCTTCTGTCCCATTGGTGACCGAAACTTTGCGAACTGGATCAAGTGATCCTAGTTTCAGGATACATGAGTACCCATCTCAACAAATGGGAGAACCTCCCCTGGCTTATGGCAGGTATTCTTATGCATAATCATGATTTATATGGATGCTGGGATGCCCATCTCCAGACCTTGTTTTGAAAAGTCAGCAGGCTGTGGCTTCTTCAGGAACATTTATTACACAGTTTCCTGGAGATGAAGGGTATTGTGAATGCATTTCAGTCATGGCAGATGCTGTCTGAAAAGGGCATTTTAATTCTATTCAACAACTCCACTGTGGTAATTATATCAGATGGCAAGCTGGGAGGGGGGGGGACCAAATGTCCAGACATTTGCCTTCTTGTTTCGGATTTACTTGGGCAGCGTCCATGATAAATCCACATTCAAATTTGCCTCATTCTGGACATGCTCAGTGTACTAGTGGACTCATCGTCCACATGGTATCAGCTAATTCAAACTGAATGGTCAATTCACCCTTTGATAATCAGATAAATCTGCACCTGCTGGGGTTGACCACACATAATAAATTTACCCTCCTTGTCTTTCCAGTACCAGATCCAAAAGCCTGGGGAGTCGATACTCTTTCCATTAACTGGAATGGTCAGGATGCATACACCTTTCTGCCAGCCCCTTTGATCCCCAAGATTTTGCAGAAAGTGAGGGAATCAGAATGTCATTTGATCCTGATTGCTCCCGTCAAGTGGGAACAATCATGGAAAACGACCAATTCAACTTTGCAGCAGAAATTCCCAGGAAAATTGTGGTCATTCCTCACCTACTCAAGAAATCAAGAATGCAGGTGTTTCATCTGAACCCAGAATTATTGAAGCAGCATACTTGGGTCATATCAAGCAGTTAAAAGCCTCAATACCACAAATAGCTAACCTTATATGGCTTCTCAATTATAAAAAGTTAGCTCCCATCAATATAAAAGGATACCATTCCAGAACCACTTTCAAGAGCTTCATTGACTCCCCCCTCATAAAATCTGCTTCCTAGTCATTCTAGCTACAGCAGGCTGAACAAGTGAGATACATGCCTTGTCAGATGATCAGTATTATCAGCAATTCATTGAGATGGGTAGATTTCATGTATGCTTTCATTGCTAAGAACAGGTTCCCACCTATGGGGTATCAGTCTTTTGTTGTGAAACCTCTTTCCTCGTTTGACCCTTCACATCTAGGGCATCTACAGGGCTTTGAAATGGTACCTGAAGCAAACTAAGCTGGTGAGAAGAGGGAGATCTCATTTATTTCTACCATTGATAGAGGGAAAGGATGATAGCTCAGGCTCAATCATCCTAGATACGATGGGTTATTTGCTGTGTGTATAAAGAACTAACCCAAGACTAATTGAGTTTCATATATTTATTGGCTCACAAGGTTAGGACGGTAGCCACCAGTGTAGCTTTCGAGTGAAACTGGGATGCAGGTCAGTTAGGCTTTCTCTAGCTTTTACCTCTGAGGTCTTTCATCCCAAAGGGATCACCTTGACTTGGTGAGACCTATAGCAGCAGCACAACAGGCTACCTTGCTGGGTGATTCAGCAGCTTCACAATGATGCAGCCACTCAACTTCCACTGAATTTGCAGGGGGTGAGTATTTGCCCCAACAAGCTGTGTCTGGGCACATCGGGATGTTAACTCTAGTCTGTATCTCTCACAAGATTTGAAGCGGCTCCACATACTTTAGGGGATCAGGGACTATGCCTTCTCTGAGGTAATGGGTTGTAACTCCCTCCACCTCTTACCTATTTTCTTTGTGTAATATGATCAGGTAACATTTTTAAAGAAGAAACCAATTTTTGAAGTAAAATATGTTTTTATGATTATACTTAACCAATCATAATACAGGCACATCCTCCCAGCCTCCTCGCAGTTACATTTAAAACCTGTGAGAACATGCACATCTGCTGCAGTAGTAACTGAAGTATGAATAGGATTTAGCACCAATCCCTCTATTCAAGGGGAGATCAATCTTGTCTGGTGGGCAGACAACTTTTTGAACTTTTCTTTCAAAACACAAGGGAGGGATGGACATGTGAGTTAGTTGTATTACTCCTAATGTATTATGATCTGGTACGTATTATCGAAGAAACTTATTTTACTTCATAATTGTTTTTTCTTGAATTGTTTAATTTCTTTGGATGCAAATAATACAGATTTTGTAACCATTTCCAATGACTGAAATACCAATGTAAATGTAAGTAGTTTTTCAAAGCCATAAAAAAATTTATATTTGAAAGCAAAAATAAACAGTATTTCCTAAAGACGATGTATAACAGTAATGTATCACGTATTGGTTTTAATAGGTAGGGTAAAACTTCCACCAAAATTTGATCCTATTGTCCATCAGTAATTTGCTAAATTGTATGATGCTAATACTAAATAATAAAAAAATTTGCTAAAATTGAATGATACAAAAATATTGTGGTTTACAGTAGTTATTTATGTTTGTTACTTAATTTTATTATTTAATAGAGATTTTACAGAGGTCATAATAATGTTAAAATCTGCGGTTTTCATGCATTTTCTATCAAACTTATTTTAGCCCACTTAGCCATGAGGCTAAGGGAGCTTATGACATGGTATGCCTTTTAACAATCTTAAGTCCATATTTCTGTCCAATTTCAATAATACCTGGCATATGGATTTATCTCATAAAAATCTTGGATGAGTTCAATAATGGTGAGATCCATGTTATTAATGAGGTGTTCTTGTACATGATTGGCTAACATTGTTTCCATACTGGAGGCCATATTCTGATCCAATTTTAATAAAACTTTGAATATATACTTATATCATTAAGATCTTGGACGAGTTGATTAATGAGTGAGATCCGTGCATATTAATGAGGTGTGTGATTGACTGAGCTTGTTACCCCTTCTGGAAGCCATATTTCTGATCTGATTTTGATCAAACTTTAAATATAGGCTTATATCATCAAGATCTTGGATGGAAGCAATAATAAGCAAGATCCACACACATTAATGAGGTAATCTTGCATCTGATTGGCTGGTCTTGTTGCCACTCTGGAGGCCAGTTTTCTTATCTAATTTTGATCAAACTTGGAATATATGCTTTTATCTTCAAGATCTCAGAAAAGTTCAGTAATGAGCAAGATTCATGCATATTAATAAGGTAATTTTGCATCAGATTGGCTGAGCTTGTTACCTCTCTGAAGGTCGTATTTATTATCCAGTTTTGATCAAACTTGATATATGGGCTTTAATCATCAAGAAATCATCAAGATCTTGGAATGGTTCGATAATGAGCGAGATCCACTAATGATGTATCTTGCATGTGATTGGCTGAGCTTGTTATCACCCTGAAAGCCATAATTCTGATCAGATTTTGATGATAATTGTAATGTAAGCTTATATTATCAAAATCTCTGGTAATTTCCAAAGTATGCAGAATCCACACATATTAATGAGATGATCTTGCATCTGATTGTCTGACCTTGTTACCACACTTGAAGCCATATTTTTGAGCTGTTGGGTTTTTTATCATCAAGATCATGGATGACTTCAGTTATGAGCAAAAGACTTTGCATATTAATTACCCAATATGCCAGGATCTTTAGAAATCATTTTATCAGAATATATTAAAACAGGTAAATTCAACATGATATAAAGTCTGAAAGATACAATAAATAGGTTGTGTTCTTATAATACTACATAAGCCTGCTTAGTGAAATGGTCAACTGTTAAGTTACTTAACAATGTTGAGCAATATCAGGCCCACTTTTACCTCTTGTTTTTGCTTGTTGCTTTCTTTTCATGCAGAAAAATAGTAATTTTACACATAAAAAAAAAATAACTACTGATTTAAAAAAAAAAAAACAATTTTAAAATAAACAGTTGTTGGTATTTGCTGCACTCTGGTTATGGTTTTTGATTATCAATATATCTAGTTATCAAGTGCTTGTAATTCTAGATATCAGGAAATTTAAACCTTTGGGGAAAAAACATCATGCGAAGTAGTTGTGATTTGATATTGGCTTAGTGTTTGCTGTTCAATCATTATGATTAAAAAAGTTTCATAATCTTGAAATATGTTTAGAATTTTTTTAAACACAGTTCCATTCAGGTGACATGTTTGGATGTGTGTGTGCTTTATCCAGTCAAAGAAAAGAGTCGTTGACCTTTTGTATTCAGTGGAAGATACTCTAAAAGGATCTGTGAAAATGTTAAAAGTGTAATGACCGAGGTTATTCGTGTTTACTGAAGTCCTATGCTTCATACAGTTTTGCAGTGTAAAGGTATGATAACAAGGAGCAAATACAAGTGTTGCAGTAGATCCATGTCTATCTAAAACTATGTATGAAACTATAACTTGTATATATGTAGCAGCAGTGCAAGTTTACTTTGCAATTGCATTCAACTTGACAGTTCTGTGTGTAATAATTTAAGATAGTTTATTTTCACACATTATAAACATTATTATGACTGACCATGGAAACTGGCCAGTGCATGGATATATGAGTTGCATGCTAAATTTCAAGGTCTATGCACTTTTCTCATGAAAATTTCACAAATCTACCACCATGACTGGATTTTAGTCCTACAATTCATATTCTTTTGCAGAATTTTTATCTTGTGTTGATCAATATTTAGTCCCATATGGATCAGTATAATGGTTTGTGTATTTTGTCACTCAAATTCCATTCCAGGACCTGGAGAATTGAAAATGTGGATCCAGATACTACAGATCTGACAATAGTCAATCCTGAAGAAAGGACTAAAGGTCTGTTGTTAATTTTTGTGGGTTTCAATCCCCTTCATTAGCACTATGTAGTTAGTGTTGCATTTGCAGTGTTTTCTCTAGGACACAATGCTGATGTCCCTTCTAAATTTAATGATCCCTACCCACCCCATTTAAATTTGAGTGAATATGCGAAAATCATGCAGTTGATTTGCCAGGAGCATAACGAAACCTGTAACATTCATTAGTATCAAGTAAGCTCAGTCTGATCATGTCAGCCATTGACTTTAGGATCAGCCACCATAAAAAAGTGCTTACTAAGTGACTTTATGCAATTGAAAAATGTGATGCTTTCATTGATTATCTAGTTATTAAAAGCACTTTATCATCTGCACTTGGCAAAGTTGTATCAGTACTTGGTGGTTATGTCTCTGCCGTTACATGCAGTTCTCATGCATACATACTGTTCTCATACAACAACTGCTCCCCTCCCAACCCCCCGAACATCCCCCATTACAGAAATGCCAGAAGGGGAATTTGCCCTCAGCATGAAAATCCTGGAGAAATCACTGCCCTTTTGTGTTACCACTTTGTACAGTACATGCATCATAGATTATGAAAAATCCACGTTTCCATGATGGAAATTAATCCATTCATACTGTTGCCCTTGTCATGGATGTTCATATCATGTCTCATAGTGCACAGATAAGTTTTAATGACCCATTTGGGAAGTCACAGCAACATAATTATATAATATTGTGGATGTTCACTACATTGTGTGGAACTTACCTTTCAGCTAAGCTACAGTAGACAGTGCTGAATGCTCTTTTTAAAGTTGTACACAATGCCATTTAATATTCAAAGATTTGCCCACTAAAACGCATTGACATATGTGTATTCAAGAGATGAAAGATACATTTCCCAGCAAAGAATCCCATAAGAATATTTAGGTGCTGCACAGAATATAAAGAGTTTCATTATTTCATTATACAGTGATTTAAATAACCTTAATAACCAAAAGAGAGAGAGAGAGAGAGAGAGAGAGAGAGCGCGCGAGATTCTCCTTTTAAACAAACGAAAAAATAAAGAGAGGTGTCACTATGGCTGCAATAAAATCCGTGATGAAGTTCCACTAGATTGAGTGCATGTCCACCCGGTTTAGGGGATATCCACTATTCATAGTGGACACCTAATCTCTTGCTCCCTTTGTCCAAATCCACTGGATTAAATGGGCAATCCATAATCCATGATGCATGTACTATACTATTTATGTAAATTGAAAACATGATATGCAGGATCTATGATCCTGCATATCATATTTTCAATTTACATAAATAAGAAAGAGTGAATGGATTAGGGTCACATTTTACACCTTAGCAAGTTACAAAAATCACAGGCACAGTCTTTATATGTACACTATTGGCACTGATGCATACTATAAAATGTGGCATCAATTATACATAGCTTCCTAATCGTTCACTGCAATATGATTGCACAAGTGTTGCTCAATTATTGAAGAATTAAATACTTTAAATCCTAAATTTAGTAATTTTTACAGAGTTGACTCAGAGGGTAAATACAGCCTTAGAGAATAGAGAGGATGTTGGAAGATTATTTGCTGTTGTTCAGGTGACAGGTCTACAGAGAAAAGTAACAACGGAGGACATCTTGGTCATATCTGGAATTTTCCATCCAAATATAGGAGACAGAATCCGGTTGGAAAAGGTAATGTCTCAGTCCTATATGAAAAATCTGGTCTTGTTGATGAAGCCTCTGTGTATCAGAATAACACTTTCTCACTATCACGAATCTTTTTCTGCTGTTCATAGAAGAGCTGATGTGATAGCCTGTTGTCACAAGTTTCTATCATTACTCCTCCTAAACTACTTTGAGGATTTCCATGAAACTTTATACACACATTCATCCCAAGGCAGTGTTCCACCTTTGGTTGAGCTGTCAGGTTGACATTTTATGTACCTCTGTACCCCAATAATGATAAAGATATGGGGATTTGTTAAATTTAGTGGGACACTGGTTGTATGAGAAGGGAGAATGTCGAATGGGCTCATTCAAGGTGTAACACTGCAAGGTCAGGTTGGTGCTAAATGCAAATGGTACCATGGTGACCATCTTAAAGATGTTGCTATCGATAGTCTGCCTGAACAGATAGTTATATGGAACTGGGGTTTTCACTGAATGACTTCTTATGATGTCTAGTTGGTCCTAAATGAAAATAGTGCCAATCTGACATCCAATATGGTCATTACAGTGGTGTCATCTTGAAAATCTCATTATTGCTACTCCTTCGGAACAGATAGTCATATTGACATGGGGTTTTCTCAAAAGACTTCCCATGATGTTGGTGATCAAAACTGAAAATGGTGCCAAATTGACATTCAATATAGCCACCAATGCGGTCATCTTTTAAATCTTTTTTTTTTTTTTGTTGCTACTCTTCCTGAATGGACGGTTATTTCAACATTGGGTTTCACCAAAAGATTTCTTATGGTATCCAGTCGATTCAAAATGAAAATAGTGTTGACGACATCCATTATGGCCACTGTGCCATCATCCCGAAAATCATGTCATTACTGTGTTTTAAGTTTTGGTCAAATTGAAATAGAGTTTTCACTGGAAAACTTCTTATGATGTCTGATTGGTCCAATATAAAAATGCTAGCAGACATCAGTTATGGCTGCCATGGTGGCAATCTTGAAATCTTGTAATTCTGCCTTAATGGATGGTTGTATCAACATGGGGCTTTTACCAAAAGACATTATTTATGTCTAGTTGGTCCTAAATGATAATGGTCTCATCTGACAACGATCTGACATTCAGCATGACCACCCTGTTGGGCATCTTAAAAATATTGTTGTCATTACTTCTGAACGTATTGCCACATCGATATGGAGTTTCACCAAAAGACTTCTTTTGATGTCTGTTCCTAAATGAAAATGGTGCCGATCTGATATCCAGCATGGTTGGTGGCCATCTTGAAAATCTTATCACTACTCCTCCTTAACCCTTTACCTCACATAAGTGCTTTTGGATGCCTCTACTCCATTCTCATGGAAGCATGTTTAGATGCCTCTATACCATCTGCATGGAAGCATGTTTGGATGCCTAGAGTTAACATCAGCCATTTTGATCTGGTTTTCATAGCACCACCTTCGGGGAAAACCCCCTGTTAGATACTACAGGCATTTAGGTAAATGACCATTACATCAGATCACGTGGTTGCTATTTAAGATCTAGTCGTAATCTGCTATTTAAAGTAACTAGGTCGGATTCTCCATTCCCCAAAATGGAAGCAGCGAATTTAGTTTAGCACTTTCTTGAGATTGGATGATTAGATTTACGACTGAAAGCTTCAATAAGTCAGATATAGGCTCTGATGTCGATGTAGGCAACACTGATTTTTGATAATTTATCAAATTCTGATGATTTGGCAATGTAGATGTAGACAACAAACCGATAGATTTTGAGGTTGAGAACTGTCATCTACAGTTGGTCACACTGCTTCACTGACTTGATGATGAACGAGTTCTCTCAAGATTTTAAAGGATATAAAAATTCTTTTGTGAAAAATAATTATGCAACTATAAAGATCAGATTTTACTCTTAAACCTATCTACAGATAATAGCTGTGTACAAAAAAGGTAAAATAGTTAAAATTGATGCTGAACTTAAGATATACTACACTGCTATAAATAGAACAGGCAGGCCTATGCGTATTGAGACATAGACCTAACAGGTGTTCAATTTATAGGACACTGCGCTGTGTGGATTGAGCAAACATATATCAACGGCCTACACAACAACAGACTCTGTGAGGTCAAGGGTTAACAGATGGTCATATTGATTTGGGGTTTTCACTAAAAGACTTCTTATGATATCTAGATGCTCCTAAATGAAAATGGTGCCGATCTGACATTCAGTATGGCAGCCATGGTGGCCATCTTGAAATCTTATCACTACTACTCCAGAATGGATGGTCTTATTGACTTGGGGTTTTCACTAAATGACTTCTTTTGATATCTAGTCGGTCCTAAAAAAAATGGTGCTACTAGGTGATTTAATAGGGCTGCCATGGTCGCCAGCTTGAAAATCTTGTTATCACTACTCCTTCTGAGTGGATGGTCATATTGAGATTGGATTTTCATTCAAAGACATCTAGTAATGGCAAGATGGTTCTAAATGCAAATAGTGCTGATATGATCAAAATCTTGTGATCATTACTTCTCATATCAACATGCAATTTTCACTTTAGACTTGTCATGTCTAGTTGGTCCTAAATGAAAATAGTACTAATCAAATCTCCATTTGCTTGGTCATGGTGACCATCTTGAAGATGGTCTTATTGACTTGGGGTTTTCACTAGAACTCTATTATAGAAATATGTAACTTGTTCTGAATGACAATGGCGCTGATCTGACCATCAACATTGCACCATTTTGACTATCTCAAAAATCTTCTTAATGCTACTACTAACTCTTGCATAAATGGTGGCATTGACATGGGTTTTACACTAAGACACTTCTTGCAATATTTAATTGATTCTGAATAAATAGGTGCAGATCAGATCACCGACATATCTGCACTTTGGTGAAGGAGATTTGAAAGCCAGACCCAATTGACCTTGGGGTCTAGTCAAAGGTCATTGCATGCTTTATTGTACTTATTTATTTTCTGTCTCTGAAATCAGGTACATGGTCCAAGGCCATACAGATAATTTTGTACAACACTTAAAGGTATCACGTGAACACATTAACTCCAACATGTAAGAAATTATTTTTGTTATCAGATATGGTATGTTGGGGTTTCTAAATAATATCAGATGGTTTCTATACTCGTCAGTTAAAAATTCTTTTTGGCCGGTGGAGCAACAGTCAATTGAGGTACTCTTGTTTAGGGTTGGCATTGAGAATTTAACCTATTTATCAAACAGTTGTGTTTATCCATCCTCTTTTAATGCTACAGTTTGCATTTGATAATCAAGACTAAACCTTACAACCGTCTTATTCAGTATTATGAAGTTTGCACACTTATATGTGTTCTTGATTTCTTGGTAAGCAGTCTCTAAGTTGGCTTTAGCTTCTATTCTTTCACAATTTGTATATTCTTAACAGATGGTATACAGGGTAGAGATTTCATAATTGAATAAATGAAACATAAAATTATTAAGCTATATGTAACAGGTAATTTGTAAATGATACTCAATTATTCTTAGAGCTTACAATAAATTGTATTAATGGAGTGAAACCTGTCTTACTTGAATTTCCATAGAAAGGTCACCTGCACTTAAAGGACTAAAAAAAAACTTAATTTTACTTTCGTATTTATTTTACATATAGGATATCTGCCCATAAAGGGCAAAGTAGGTGGTTATTTTGGATATTCTTTATAAACAAGTTTCTTTGTAATACAAGTTTTAAAGATACATATACAGTCCTACCTGTTTATGTTGACATCCTTGGGCCCAAGGTAATATTTCGAAATAAGCAGATATCAAGATAAGTCCAGGGGGGGGGGGGCTGAAAAAAGCAAATTTTTCTTTGACCCACATACAAGTGAAATTCGTCTGTAAGGGGTGACCTGTTGTCAGTGAGTAGGATTTGCATTTTGAGAAAATATACAATGGAAATTATGAGTGAATAAAGACAAAACCAGTGTGAAATACACTTGTATATCGACAACTTACAAATTTTTTTTACCTTTGTGTAATAAAATCCATAATGCGTTAAGTACATGTATGTGAAAAATCCATGAATTCAAGTATAGGTCACATGTTAGAAAATTAATGTATCGGTCACATCCTGTTAGAAAACACATGTATAAAAAATTGGTAGTCCTCGTTTGATCTGTATCCCATCTATAAACAATTCACTATGATATTTATTGTTGCCAGTAGCATGTGGCTGTATAGTTGTTATTTAACATGCTACATGTACTTCAATATTGGCCTAGATTTTGGTCAGCCTAAGCAAAAAATGTAATCGTTTTACTCAAGCTACCAAAGGGATGAGGCTATTCATAGGGAAATGAAAACCTGTCAACAAGTTATGAATTCTCTCTGATCACAAAACATTCAATGACATTTTTTTTAAAAAAAGTCTTAATTAAGCACAGGTAGAATTTGCATTTTATGCTGCTTTTGGTAGCCATTGTAAGCATAAATAAAGTTACTTTTCTTCCTGCAGAAAAGGAAACTTTCATGGCACAATAAACACGTTTCAATCACCAATAACTTTGGAAAATGCAACAATCGATCAGATTCCATTGCTCTAATTCAAGCTTGATGATGACTTCCTTTGATGAAGGTTGTATTGTTTTTGTTAAAGATTGTAGCCAGCTTGCTTTGATGAAGGGTGCATGCGTTATTGAAGTTGCCATGAAAGGCCATCTTTGGAGGACCAAACAAATGCCTGTTTGTTAATCTGATGACAACATTAAACCCTGGTGGCAACATCAAATAATTGTAGAACAAAGTATGGGTTGGAACTGGCAGCTTGTTGACATAAATGATAAGAAAACAAAGGATTTGTTCAAGCTGGGACCTAGGGCTTCTGTTGACATATACATTTATTTTTTATCTCAACTTAAACATAAGCATGACAAATTTGGTAGTAACAATAGACCAGTGGACCGAGACTTTGCTTTTTTGTTGACATAGGCAGTTTGTTGACATAAGTGATGTTGATATAAGTGGGTAGGACTGTACAAAATTTACAAACTCTTTTCAGTTTCAAGAGGTCATGTTTCACTTCAAACTAATCATCCAAATTTATTATTAAGGTACTGATGGCAGGAGGGAAGAACTTTAGCCTTATTGGAAGACCCTTACTCAGGTAAATAATGATTGGAAGCATTTCTTAAAGAATTATATATGATCAATAGGATATCATGCGAAGAGTTCATAATTTTTCCATTCTAAATTAAGATGATGCATCTTGATTGAGCTGCTGTAGCACAGTGGTTAGTGTGCCAGAATCATGACTGAAAGGGTGTAGGTTCGAATCCTGCCATCGGATCAACCATGTCAGCTGCCATAGTGTCTTTGGGAAAGGCACTTTACTCCACTTGCCTCAGCACTAAATAACCTACTTGTGTTGCTGTGCTGTAAAACAAAAAAAAATCCCCAAAACAAATTAATTTTGAAAATCCAGAGAGGGCTGTGGTGGCCGAGTGGTTAAGATGATGGACTTTTTACCAGATTCATTTTCCACCATCAGATCAGTCTGGATCAGCTGCCATGTTGTCTCCATGGACAAGGTACTTAAATTGTCTTGCCTCAGTACAGTATAATTTTCAGAGTATTGCTGTACTATAAGACACAACAAAAACCCATAAACCCAAAATCTGAAAAATCAGAGTGCAGAACTAGTCTTTTCTCCTTTAGTCAGTGTCAAAATGTAACTTTTGTTTATGATGTTCCGGATATTAATCAGATGTAATTTTTTAATACTTTATTTTTTATTTTCATTTTCCTGGAGTAAATAATTTTCATTTTCTATATATTTTATGAAGTGGCTGAACATTAGCATTAAAAATGTGGGTTTATATTTTGCAAAGACACAATTCTAAGCATGAAGAAATTTTATGTTGAAGGTAATATGACATATCTGGTGCTTGTCAAGCAATGAGTGCAGTATCTCTATAGCAGAGGTAATGTTAATGCAAAATGTTGTGTCCTAAATGTAAAATAAATAATCCAGATGGTAAAAATCAAGCCTTGTGTCCATGTGACACAAGAAATTGGGAGCAGAATGCAATAATATGGCAAGTTGCATTCAAGTTTGCCATAGATCTGTTCATTGTAATTCTCTATAATTCTCCATGAAGTGAGAAGTGGTTACAAATGATCAATACCAAAATAATATTCAGAATCTTGTTTTCGTTCTTTGTGTACAAAATATTCCTTCAGTTTCAATCATTTGCACCACCTTCTGCAAGTGTACATCTATTCAATGTTGATATAGATTTTGTCGCTGTATTAGTCAAGCTTCCAGTTGGTATGTTTTCTGAATTATCGGAAACATCTTTCTGTATTCTGTGTTAAGTTTAACTGAGGAGTCAGATCTGTCAAAAATCTACTAGGTTCAAGAGCTTTAGAAATTTCACCATTATTGTTAGGAGCTACAAATTTCGACCAGCTATAAGTTTAAGCTCACCAAGTCACCTTGCTCTGCGATAGTTTCTGATATACAATTGTTATGCAAACTTGGGACATGAGATGCAAAATATTTAGTTTATGCATTCTTGGATGTATGCACAAAAAAGGTAACAGGACCTGTTGCATTGATATTAAAATGCAGATCTTTGAAATATCCAGATATATTTATACCTGTACACAGTGCTTGGACTAGGAGTTTCTTATGGAGAAGTAGGAGAGGTGTCATTTCTGATGAAAACTTCTATTTATCAAAGCTGTGTTTACAAAATATGTTTTAGTATACATTCAGTGAAAATTCCCCCGATATTAATTTATAGACAAACTATCAATGTAACAATTTAATATGACAACCTTTTCTTCTAAAAGACAGAATTCAAAGTAATGTTTTTAAAATAATTCACCTGTAATCTGTATTTGAAAATTTTAGTCCAGTACCAATGAGTATTCGTTTGGTAAATAATATCTCATTTCTATCTACTTTGCAGTCGTGACTTGGTAAAAGTGGAAGCCACAGTTATTGAGAAAACTTTGTCCCATGTAAAAGTTAGGTTCAACTATATCAGAAGGAAAAGATACCGCAAGTTCAAATGTAAGTATCTTTTATTTGAAATCTTTATTCAGGCTGGTCTGCGTTTCTTTTTAATGAAAAGGTTGTTCTGTTGAGAATGTTGCCAACTTTGTTAACTGAATGTCCATACATTTCCATTTGATTTGATCAAGCTCATGCATGTGCTTTGTTCTCAGTCTTCAGTACTAATAGATGCTTACCAGAGGGAAAGAAGACTGACCGTAATTTGTAATTACTTACAAGTTGTGTTAGGTTCCACTGTACAGTTTCCTACACAGGATTTGATTTTTAAAGAAAAAGAATTTCCCAGGTTTACCTTACCAGGTATCCTCTTTATTTACAAAAGATCTTGTATATCTTAGCTATTGTTAAAACAACTTTTTATTCCCTTTATTTTGATGTATGATCAATGGGTGTAATTTGGGTTATAGAGTATACAGCCTGGTCTTACTTCAGATGAGCATCTCTCAAAAGACTGGTAGCTCTGCTATCATTGTCAATTCCTGGAATTCAGAGGTATATTGGGAAAAAAACTAGCCAATTACCTTTTTTAGTGTTTTTTATATTTTATAATTCATTTATTGCACTTTCATAAGTTAGTATTGTCTTGGTAATATTAATTTTCCCTATTTTAATTACTGCTAAAATTAGTGTACTTCCTTCTAGTTTTGAGTTCATTTGTCAAGCACATGGGAGCAGTCATTTTGATCAGCTGTCTGCTTTAGGCAGTGCATTGTTTCCCTAATAACACATATAAAGAAATTTTAGTCACAGTACATGAGAATAGTATAGAAGTATCCCAACATTCTCTCCATTTGCTTGTTGTAAATGCACACAACTACACCTTTTACCTGTCACTCTTTCAAAAGTGCGTAATAACTATCGAACAGAACAATAAAGACCAATCACATGTTATTATTGTGTTATTATTGTAGGATTTAATTTTGGTAGGATAGCTGAAACATATAAGTCGCAAAGCATCTAAACCGTCCTTTTGAATAATTATCATGCATTTCTTCCACAGAACAATATTCATTAGTACCAAAGTCTCACACAAGCACCACCTCTCCCCTCCAATACGATACAGTGGTGAAAAGTGAGCTATTTAAAAAATCCACATGGCATTTTCTCAACATAGCAACCAATGTCATGCTAAAAGACAGAAACATGAAACTTGCCACAATTATTGACGAGATGTCACTGATAAATTTTACAGTTTGAACAGGGATGGAACAGATCAGGTTCAGAGGTCAGATGGTAAAAAGTTTGCTAATTCTTCTAACACAGTAAATAAAAGCATACAAATCTGCTTTGTCCCGAGGTTTTCCTTAATTTTATTACAAATGAATGAAAAGAAACATTTTTGCTACATTTTTCTTTCACTTAATCCAACACAAGTTGATTTTTCTTCTATGTTCTGAGACTTTTAATTTCCCCATAATTAAGGACATTTCATACACAATACTGCCACAAGGCATATTGTATATGCAAGAGCAAAATAGGCATAATTAGCAATTAGTTTATTCTCAAACATAGCATCAATATTAATGAATCATTTTATTGAGAAAATCAGACATCATGATATGAAACAGAGAAAAGCAATTGCACAAATGTCATATTTCTCTTAACTTTCTGCTGTAGAGTTTCGTACTTTGCACAGGGTTTGATTTTTAAAGAAAAAGAATTTCCCAGGTTTTCCTCACTGGTTGTCCTGGTTATTTAAAAAAGACCTTTTATGTCATAGGCATTGTTAAAATAACTTTCAATTCACATTATTATGGCATATATTAATGGGTGTAATTTGGGTTATAGAGTATACAGCTTGGCCTTATTTCAGACACGCATCATCTCTCAAAAGACTGCTAACTCCACTCAGTCATTTTCACTGCCTGGACTTCAGAGAGGAATTGGAAAAAAATAGCCGATAACTTTTTTTAAATAGTATTTTTATAGTTTATAATTCATTTATTGCACTTTCAGAAGTTAGTATTGTCTACTCTGGCAATATTCATTTTCCCTACTTTAATAAATAACTGCTGAAGCTAATGTACTTTGGACGAGTTCAGGTTAATTTCTCAAGCACATGGGAGGAGTCATTTTGATCAGTTGTCTGCTTTAGGCATTGCATTATTTTCCTAATACCAGATATAAAAAAAATTCTGTCAAAGTACATCAAAGTAGCATAGAGTCAACATTCTCTCCATTGTACTTGTTGCAAATGCACACAATTTTGCCTTATACCTGTCCCTCTTTCAGAAGTACGTAATAACTGTATAGCAGAACCTTAGAAGAGTCACAGAATAAGTTTTTAAAAAACAGCCTTTTACATTATCAAATTTAAGTTCTTAACATCAATTCTTGTATTTCAATAATAGCTGGTTGAGTAAGAGTTTTCTGGGAAAGTAAAATTTTTAGAACTTCCCAGATTGCAACCATAAAATTTTCATTACTTGAGGAAACAGAATTTGCAAAAAAGCTATGTCAAATTAAAGATCAAGATGCAGGCAAGAATGCATTAATCAGTGGATCAATCAGGAAATTTTTATGAAAGAAAGTATGCTGCATTGGCTGGTATTGTGAAAATAGTATGATGCTACATTATGATTTATAGTTTATCCTGTATATTTTTTTCTTTTCCAGTGATCCAGGCCCCTAATACAATGCTCGTCATCAACAGCATAGAATTGAATCCACTTCCTGGAAGCTGACAGTAACATAATCCAGATATCAGCAGTTCTTTGAATATTTGGACAGAAATATGCCTCTGATATTTTGAAAAATATATATTCAGTTGATTGAATTTAAAACTGTAAAAATAAGAGTTGGTTAAGATTTGAAGTTTTAATGGGAAATAATAAGAAACATTTAGTTTTCAATATATTGTTCTATTCATCAACATTAGATACTTCAAGACAAAAACATTTGCAATACATATGGAACAATAAATTTAAAACAAACATTTTGAATTCTGGGCAATTTTATTTATTCTATATATTTATTGTAGCTAGTGGACTGATATTTCTCGACCAATGTGGGTATGTAAGAAAGCTTGCCAGTAGCTTGGATTTGTGGTTTTTCCCAGGTTCTGCCTCTACCAAATATACTGGCCACCATTTATAGTCTATTGAGTGCTGAAAAATGGCGTTAAACCCCAAAAAACTAAGCCAGACCCATGAAGGGACTTGTTTTCTACTGGCCAAAAACAATTTCCTGGAATTCAAGATAAGACCATTTCTTCCTTTTGACTGATGTGGTGGCCATAGTGGATGTCAGATTAGCATCATTTTCATTTAGGACCAAGTAAATATCATTAGAGGTCATTTGGTGAAAGTCCCATGTTAATATGTCCATCCATTCCAGGGGAGTGGTGAAAAGATTTTCAAGATTGTCATTGTGGCAGCCATATTGAATGTATAATTTGCCCTCGATTTTATTTAGAATCATCTAGGTGTCATAAGTCTATTAGTGAAAACCCCACGTTGATATGGCTATCCATTTGGGAGGAGTAGAGATAACAATATTTTCAAGATGGCCACCATGGTGTCTATATTGAGGGTCAGTTTGCATCATTTAATTGAGGACCAACTAAACACCAAGAACTCTTACGATGAAAACCCCCAGTGTTTCAGCCAGGATGTGCCTTTCAGAATTCATGCAAAATAGACAGTGTCCCGCAAAAAAAGAAATTCAGTGCACCAACTGTGGTGCAAATAAAATGGACAAGGTGCATTTTTTATCTTTATTTTGATACGGTTGCACCAATCAATCATTAAATATCCTAATATCTCAATGATTGTTTTAATGAAAATGCATAAATTCCATCTAGTGAGTTTCTCAGATTGCGCCTATGCTTGGATTGCTACTATTTTCCTATTTTCCCCATTCTCCTAATCCGATATCTATATATATATATACTGTAGTGAAACTATGGATTGTTGGGAAATAATCATGTACTTGATATATCCCATAATATTTCTAGGCTTAGAATTAGACTGGTACCCTCTCCCGACATTAGGTATGCCAATATATTTTTCTTGAGAGAGGGAACCAGTCAAGGCTTAGAATTGTAATGGCCTCAATGAAAATATATTTTTTAAAATTTCAAATAACGTATTGAGGTAAGTTTTACCTCTATTTTATTAACATTTGTTATCAGAGAAAATCTGTAGTCCGGGTGATTTTTGTAAGTCACATGCTACCAGCCACATGCTGCAACCTTGACATACCGGTAGTTCCATTTGCATTTGTATGGGTGGCAAAGTTTTATTAAGAGATCATAAGAGGTAGATATGAAATGGCCGATAACAGATTTCTCTTCTTGGACCACGAGAGCAATCAGAATGACCATGGACATGATGACTGCACTGAAAAAGAAAAACCCATGAAAGCCGAGATGAAAGATTAACCGAAAATGAAACTTCTTACGCAGATTTGGATTGCAAAATGCAGAACCAAAGAAGAAACAATTCATGCACGTGTTCCAAGGCTGGAAACGTGAGTATAGCTTGCTAGAATATGCAGACATCTTAAAGAAGTCTTCTGGTGAAAACCCCTAGCTGATATGACTTTCCATTTTGAAACGGTAACAATGACAAGATTTTCAAGATGGCTGCCATGGTGACCATACTGGATATCAGATTGGCACCATTTCCATTTAGGACCAACTAGACATTGTAAGTCTTTTGGTGAAAGCACAATGTCAATATGACCAGTCATCTAGGAGAAGTAGCAATAATATTTTTAAGATGGCCATTGTGGTGACCATATGGAAGGTCAGATCAGCAACATTTTCATTTATGACAAACTAAAATCATTACAAGTCTTTCAGTAAAAACCCCATACGAATATGACCATTCATTTAGGAGAAATAGTGACAAGATTTTCAAGATGGTCACTGTGGTGGCCATATTGAATGTCTGAGTAGCACCATTTTCATTTAGGTTCAGCTAGACATAAGAAGTCTTTTAGTAAAATCCCATGTTGATACAACCATCCCTTCGAGTAGTACTTGCAATATTTTCAAGATCACCACCATGACCACCGTGTTGTAGGTCTGATAAGCACCGTTTTTATTCAGATCAACTTGATATTATATAACAAGCCTTTTAGTGAAAACCATGTCAATATGAACATCTGTTCAGGAGAAGTAGCAACAAGATTTTCATGTGGCCATGTTACAGGTCAGACCAGCACCATTTTAATTTAGAACCAACTAGTCTGTATCATAAAAAGCACAAGAAGAGTAGTGATAGCAATATTAAACTTGACATTATAATATTTTTTTGGGGTGAAAATTCTCCTGTTGATATAGCCATCTATTCAGGTGTTGCAATAACAATATTTCCAAGATGACCATCATGGTGCCATGTTGGAGGTCTGATCGGCACCATTTTCATTTAGAACCAACCATCTTTTAGTGAAAACTCCATGTCAATACAACCATCCTCTCAGGAAAGATAGTAATAACAAGATTTTCAAGATGGCTGCTATAGTGGCCATGTTGGAGGTCTGATCTGCTTCATTTTCATTTAGGACCAACTACTTAAGAAGCCTTTTAGTGAGAACACAATGTTGATACAACCATTTGTTCAGGAAAAGCAACAATAATGATTTTCAAGATTGCTGCTATGGTGGCTATGTTGGATGTCAGACTAGCACCATTATTATTTATGACCAACTATACATCATAAGAAGTCTCTGTGAAAAACCCAGTTTGCTATGACCATCCATTCAGCAGAAGTGACAATAACAAGATTTTCAAGATGGCCACAATGGTAGCCATATTGGTGGTGTGATTGACACAATTTTCATTTAGGACCAATTAGCTATTGTGAGAAGTCCATTAATGAAAATCTCATGCCAATGCAACCATCCATTCAGAAATAGCAATATCTAGCTTTTCAAGATGGCAACCATTGTGGCCATGTTGGATGTCATATGGGCACCATTTTTATTTAAGATCAATTATTTATCATAAGTCTTTTAGTGAAAGTCCCATACTGATATGACCATCAATTTCATCAGAAGTAATGATAAGTTCTGCAGAACCTGGTGTCTTACCTGCATCCATATGCTTGCCAGTATAACCACATTTTCTGACTTGAATAAACTCTAACACAAAACATCGTTGATAATGATGCCATTGCAAACGGAAAAGTGACTGCTATATCTCATCATATTTCAGTTTGTGAGACTATAAGAGTTTCAAGATGACCACCATGGCAGCGATATTGTATGTTAGATTGGCAGAAGTTTCATTCAGGACCAGCATCGTCTTTCTGTGAAAACCCCATATCGATATGATCCTCTCTGTTCAAGAAATATGATCACAATATTTTCAAGATGGCCACTGTGGCAGTCATATTGGTTGCCTGCATGGAACCATTTTCATTTAGGACCAACTAGACCTCTGGATCAAACTGTGCCAAGTTTCATAACTTTCCTCCAAGTACTTTAGGTGGAGTAGCGATAACAAATTTGTGTTAGCAAACTGACAGACAGACAACAGAGACTAAACGATGGATGACAGACAATTGCATAAACTTGTCTGGTCTTCATCCAGTAGAGCTAAAAACAGAGTAATATTGTACCAAAATTTAAACTGAATACAGCAAGTGAAGCAGAAGATAAATGACTTTCTAAAGTTTTAATGCAACACCTTGATACTGTTTGCAGGGGAAGTGATACCCATGTCTCCGCATGTAAAGGCGAAACAAAAATCCATAAGAATGTCTGAAATGTCATAAATAATTTTATTCACAAATAATGGGAATGGTTTAACTGTGGATGGATTACAGTATTTTGACATTTTTTAGCACAACATTTAAGTTCCATTCACAAGGTTCTGAAGAAATTGATGGTGGAGTAAGCACGTCCTCATCAGAGCTGCAAGGAAAATTGAAAAATTAATACTTAATCGAGTTCATCCTTAAAACCTCTCCACAATACTTTCAAACAATACTTTCTTGATATTGTGAATTACTGTACATGCTTTGGGTTAGGAGTATGGAAAAAACGTAAATGTTACATAACAATTTACAGTACTGTATATGCAGTACATTGGTATCAATAATGATTCAATCATCAGTTTGCAATTTAAAATTTATACTTTGTTGTACTTTCTTTTATACTCTGCTGTACTTTCCAAGTTGTAATTACTTTGAACCAAATGTATGTGTTAAAAGATGAGATGCTGCATGAAAGCTTCATTAGGAGCATGACTTGAAAGATCACTGTTGTAGGAGACCGCCAGTCATACAAGACAGGCCCCAGTTTTACTAAACCTCTCAAAGTTGTTCCTGAAACTGAGATTTTACAATATCTTGCTTATGATACATTGGACAATATTGTTATTGTAGTCAGTGGTAGAGACAGAAGAGAGGATGAAAAATAAGTCTTTAGTTTGAAATTTATACATCAGAGAATCTTTTCATTCTCGAAGAAAGACTTGAGGAATTCCTCAAATTTGAAGAAATCCTCAATTTTTCCTTGGGGATAAACAAAGCTCTTTTTAGTTGGATTCAAGATATTATGACTAAATTGTGCTGTTTGGTGCATGCTTAAAGCTCGGTGAAAAATGCACAGTTGCCAAACAAGTAACAAGAAGGATGTATTTACAAAATCTCAATCTGAAGATGAAAATGAAATAAGTTTAGTGAAATAGGAGTGTTAAAATGTGCCTTTCAAGTACATGGATTATGTGCTCACTTTGCACCTCAGTGGTCCCATTTTCTGTTAACTGGTTCAAGCATATTTTGAATTCATTTACTGGCATACTGTGAATTCATTTTCTACCGTTGTATGAATTCATTTACTGGCATACATGTGACTTCATTTACTGGCATACTGTGAATTCATCTACTGGCATACTGTGAATTAATCTACTGGCAGACTGTGAATTCATCTACTGGCATACTGTGAATTCATTTACTGGCATACATGTGTGAATTCATTTACTGGCCAACTGTTAATTCATTTACTGGCATGCTATTTATTCATTTACTGGCATACTGTGAATTCATCTACCAGCATATAGAAAAACCATGGAAATTGATATACAAAAAAATATATACATGAATTCACAGGATGCCAGTACAAGTTTCTACATTTTTTCTAAAAACTACATACATGAATTCACAGTATGCCAGTATGAGTTTCCATGGTCTTTCAAAATATAATTCGTGGACTGTGGAAGGACTGCTCGTTTCCACATAAAGCTCATTGTTGGGTCTCTACATTTGTTTGTAGCAATAATGAAATCCATGAGTTATATGTTGACGGGGCTACCCCATGTTAGCAAAATGCCCTTGCCTCCATATAAGCCACACCACATGAGAAATAGTTCTGAGACCCCTGCAAGGTGTTGAGCAGTACAACCTGGCTTGAAAGACCACCTGTCACGAAAGAGATTTTTAATGCACGTGTCAACAGTTTATGTTAAGTGATAAACTTTAATAAGAGACCACATGCACTGAGACCACTTGTGTTGGCAGAAGGGGTTGTCTCTCATGACATTTAACTGTATTAGTTGTTAGTCATTACTGTGCAACAGATGAAACACAAAACAAATTTACATATAAAAGAAACGTAAAAATAAAAATTACCACCACATGCTATCCTCTGTCCCAGATACCTCCCACTCTAATTCTTCCATGTGAATATCTCCCAGATCCAGTCTTGGATACAGTGAAGAGAAATTTGGCAAAAAGCCAATAGGAACTTTAGACCAATCCACAGCATCTGAAAATAAATTTTTACTGTCAACGTAGATACTTATTTTTGGGTAATACTCTTAGTACAAGAGATCACTGGTATGAGTAGAGAAAAATGGTTCCATGTTGGAGGTGGTCTGATTTCAAGGATCACATTTTCTGCTTTTACAAAATGGAATAAACTAATGCACTTGTTATTAGAAATATGAAACAAGAGTTGCAAGTTATGACTGTAATGGAATGAGCCATTTAAGGTTCAGTCCTTTAGGGGTTATCTCCCTTAAACTGTTTCTTTGCTATTATATGTAAGGAGTTAGCTTGTTTTGGAGCTCTTCTCTAAGGAGTATAGCATTTATATATGGAAAGATGGGCAGACCCAGTATGTCCGTTACATATCTATGTAACCACTACACAGATTGGATGCATAGCAAACCATTTTCCTTTGTGACATCTAATATTTATCCATATGCCATACACCAAGCTTAAAACAGTGATAAGCCTAGCAAAAGACAACAGGATGGCAACATTGGTCATTGTTTAATTTTAAAGGAAGAAAAAAAGTCACTATATTCAAAATGAAAAGAAAAGTAGAAAAAATCCTTTCACTGCAATAACAAATCTTTTTTGACAGCAATCTGTTTTTAACAGGGCTCAGGACACCACTTGTCTTCTCATCCCAAATGGGTAAAAATTAGCTGGGCCAAGTAAAACTTTACTATGTACTTGTCACCTGGCAGAGTAGATGCAGATTCACACCTTGACAATAAATCATTTTCTATCTTTAACAAGTGCCTAGATTCAACATCACTTAAAAAATCAAGCGTGCATGAATTACCCATCACTTCTGCCTATTTTGCCCCTTGTTCTGAGTCTAGAACATGTCGCATAGAAATCTTTGTTTTTTTTTTTACTAAAATGTGTAGAAATAATAAAATATTGAGTTCAGAGTGAAGACAGCAGGTTTAAAAACCTTCAACTGCAAGGTTTGTATAACAACTTGAGAACTTGCAGTTTCACATCTAGCCATCAATTTCTGAATGGTATTTACATTTACATTGTTATGAAAAACAAAAAAAAAATTCACATCTACAGTTACACTTTTCAGTAATCTTGGCATCATTTTGATGTGAATAAATTTTCCCTTTCAACAAGCTATCACACATCTTTTTGAGTTAGACCTGTGAGAAGTTAAGAGTCGGAGAATGTCAAAATTGTGTGATTTTTCACCTGGTTAGATAGTGTTATGCTTACCCCAGGTCACTGCTATTTTCAAGACTGCAGTTGTATTGATACAATGTCATGCCAAAGAGAAGATGCCTGCATATATTTATATAAGCATATTATTACTTTTCACAAGCAAAAAGTTTCTAACTTTAACCAACTTTCACACAAAGCATGCCATTATAATCTATTAATAAAGCTCATACTGTCGTGACAAGAAGCCGGCTGGTTGAAATTTAACTGGGGTCATAACGTAGAAACCTTTCAATTTTTGGGCCAATCATCGTGTGCCCTTGACTAAAATGGATTACTAAGTATGAAAGTTGGTGGAATTTGTGGACCTCCCCCCTCCAATCATAACTATGTGGGTCAGTGTTTTTTGCACTGTAAGACTATATCTGACTAGATGAAACATCACAAAATGTAGACATTCTCCGTCTCTCACAGGTCTCTATCACAATATGTGATAGCTTGTTAAAAAGGAAAATGTCTCCACATTAAAATGACACCTCTCATTATATATTTATCTAAGGGGTCCTGTATTAGAAGACTCTTCAACCTACCGTCTTTACTATGAACGTAAATATTTTCATTATTTTGACCCACTTAAGTATTAAGCTTGCATCGGGTACATGTTTTTTTTTTTGTTTTTTTGTAAAAGAGTACATAGTGTTGTGGAGAAGTGTACTATGTTGAGTAAAATGAGGACAGGGATGAGTAACTGTTACAACTCACTTGCCCCATGTGATTGGAAAAAACAATTCCTGAGGCCCGTTTTAAATAAGAAAGTTATTCTTCGTTTATAAGAAGAGCATCCATGAAGAGTAAATCTTGCAGGAATAAAAAACATCATCGTATGATCTGGACTTTTCTCCTTTTTCTCAATTTTTTTATATTTACATCCATACATAACATGGTGGAGGATTGAACTTTGTATCTGTTTTGTGTAAAATGTCTTATGTACATACTTCATGTTGAATATTCTGTTTTTGTCTGAATGAGTAGCCTCCGTCACGTGACTCCCTGTTTTAAAATTTTTTTTTTTATAATGCTTGTATATCTTATGAATGTCACTAGTTATACCAATTTATCAGTCTTATAGGTACATTGAATGTCACTAGTTAATACCAATTTATCAGTCTTATAGGTACATGAATTTCATGTGAAACTTCATATTTGATACCACTGGTTTTATTAATAGATACCCAGTTACCATATGTATCTGTTTGGAAGGTCCTGAAAATTCTTCCATCGTCATTCTTTCTTGTATTACAATGTTCAGTTTCATTTACTTTCAAGTTTGAGGATATTTTTATTCCAGTACAAGACAGACCATGCTTTTCATTCTGTAGAAACCTGGATATATATTTTCTTTGCTTACCATTGTTATTACAAGAGGTTTCATTCTTAAATGTTTCATTTATATTGTACTTCATAATGTCCTATTGCTAAATTAGTACAACTAGACCTGCAGTTTTTGATGGATTGGTAATTATATTGGTCATATCTTGAAGATGCACGTATCAAGAAATCACTTTGCTCATGCAGTTTTTATTCGAGTTATTGCCCTTTTTGTCTTGAAACATGCCTCTTTTGCTGTGCAATATAAAAGATAAAGATGAAATTTAAGTTTATACCATGTTGGGGTCTTTCACTTGACAGACAATAAGACATCTTGCAAGCAATCATATCTGGAATAGCAACATGTCAATGTTGGTTTCAAATCCTATGATATTCACTTAGCCAGAGATGCTGCCTGGGCATGGAATCATGGGATTCTCACAAAAACAATCAGGAGTCATGCAAAATTTTAAAATCCAATGGGGTGCATATCACATAAATTATCTGCTATTCTCACGATTTGTTGTACCCAATGTGTGAAGTCAGTTATTATCCAAAATAAATTTTCCTCAAATCATTTTGTGTATGCCCTTTTGTTTATATGTTAACAAATATACATTTAGGCAGACATAGTGTTTGCATGCAAGCACTTATATGATTGAGATCTGGTATGGTTTATCCAGAAACTCAAGTGGTCCTGACTAAATTGTCAGAAGAGATGGGTATAGCAACTGCATCTACTTGTCATCTAAGAAGAAAAATGTCTACAGTGTTACAGGTTGATAAGAGCTGTGAATCATGTCAAAATGTAGGATAATTGATTATCTAGGAAAGTGGGGGACACAGACTGATTGTCTGCTCTGGATGATACATGGGAAGAGGATCAAATGTTCTGACACCAACCAAAAAGCTGCAGAAAGCAGTGATGCAGAATTTCTCCGGCAGCTATGAAAAAGTTGCCTCCCCCCTCCCTTCTCGAGGTAGGTGTAGATGACCTCCCTGTCATATGATAATTGAAAATTTATGGCTGCATCTCTCTTTAGTAAAACAAGGTTACACAGAAAACTGTTTTTCCTGCAAAATGCACCATGATATAACTTCACTGCTAATGACATAAAAAATGTCAAAACAAAACCTTTCCACAACACTGATGATGAGAACACTGTTGCCACATGAAAGTGATACTTATTGTCCCAATATCCTTGCTGCTTGAATGTGATACATATTGTCCCAGGGAAGCCATGATTCAGTATGCTGTTAAGTCATCTAATATGAGCAGTAACTCGTCTGTTCATTTTATGAATTACAAAGGCCCTGTTGTTTCTGTAGAAGACTGTTCATTGTATGACTTACAAAGGCCATGTTGTTTCTGCAGAAGACTGTTCATTGTATGACTTAAAAAGGCCTTGTTGTTTCTGCTGAAGACTATTCATTGTATGACTTACAAAGGCCCTGTTATTTCTACACAAGACTGTTCATTGTATGACTTACAAAGGCCCTGTTGTTTCTGCAGAAGATATGCAATTTGTACAGTAAACATTATGCTATATTTCGTAAAATGTAAGCCAACAGTACCAGTAAATCTTATTACCTCCACAAGGCTGAATACAGCTTGCTGGTGTATTTAATCCACCTCCACTATCAAGGCCTTTGGTAAGATCTGAAAGTAAATAAGTAAAATATGCACAAGGTCAAAGATATGGAATAATAATAATAATAATTATAATAATGAGGAGTTTGTATAGCGCCTAATCTTTAGAAGCTCTAAGTGCTTTACAGCATTAGATAACACCTAAAAAAGATATATAATGATATAATTACAAAAAACAAACACCATGAAATTACAAAACAAAAACATGCTGAAAATAGTTCAGGAAACATTATTAAGTCTTTAAGTCTATTCTTGCAGTCGAAATAGGTGTGTTTTAAGAGCACTCTTGAATGAGATCACTGTGTCTTTGTGTCTAAGTTCAGTGGGCAATTCATTCGACGTTGCTGGGCCCTGGTATGCAAAAGAAAGTTGTCCATATGGCTTCATTTTGATAGTGGGAATAATGAGAATACGAGTGTCGGAAGAGGAGCGTAAGTATATTGCTGGGGTGTACACATGGATGAGGTGAGATAGGTATGTTGGACTGGAGCCAGTCAAGGAAACATAGCACAGAGAACAAATTTTGTGTTTGATTCTGGATCAAATGTGTAGCCAGTGTAGGGTACGGAGCAGAGGGAGGTGTGCTCTGTTTGTGGTACTCTAAGAATGATCCGAGCAGCTGTGTTTTGAACTTTTTGAAGTTTCTAGAGTAGATACTGAGACGAACCAGATAGAATTGAGTTACAATAGTCCAGTCTTGAAAGTACTAAGGAACACACAAGTGTTTTAGTGGCATCAACTGAAAGATAATTGTGAATGGAACTGATGTGTCTCAGCTCAAGATATGCAGCCTTGCATATGTTCATGACATGCTGGTGCAATGAGAGTACTGTCTAGAGTAACACCTAGGTTTCGTACTGACTGTGTGAATTTAATGTTGGTGTTGCTGATATTTATTGTTTGAGGTAAAGGATGTGAATGAGAAAGTCTTTGTGTTGTAATCAGAATGGCTTCAGTTTTATCATCATTCATCAGCAGCTTGTTACATGTCATCCATGATTTCACATCGGAAATGCACCTCTCTACACGTTGGATGGTAGCATCAACTTCAGTTGGGTGGCTAGATTTGTATATTTGGGTGTCATCAGCGTACAATTGGTGAGACACTGGATGACGATCTATGACACTTGAGAGTGGCTGAGTGTATAGAATGAAGAGAACAAGTCCAAGAACAGTACCCTGTGGAACACCAAAACATAGATCAACTGGGCTGGAGTGTTTTCCATTTGTGGACACAATTTGTGTCCTGTTGACCAAGTAGGACTTGAACCATAGTAAGGCTGTATCGTGAATGCCAAATACATGATGGAGACGTTGAAGTAATATATCATGGTCTATTGTATCAAATGCTGCAGACAAGTCAAGAAGGGTGAGGACTGTAATCTTTCCACTATCCAAAGCAGACAGAAGGTTGTTAACTACTTTCAGAAGGGTAGTTTCGGTACTGTGGTGAGGGCGATATGCAGACTGTACATTGCTAAAAAGACTGTTTGAATTCAGATGAGATACAAGTTGGGATAGAACAACTTTTTCTAAGATTTTTGACATGAATGGGAGGTTAGAAACTGGGCGGTAGTTCCTTAAATCGTTACGGTCAAGTGTTGGTTTCTTCAGCGGAGGCTTTACAATGGCAGTTTTGAAAAATGATGGGAATTACCTGGATGAGAGAGAAGTATCTGAATCAAACATACCTGTAAATGACTATTTTATTGTTGAGCCCACCTTAGTGGGAAGTGAGACAAAGGCCCTATTGTTTCTGCAGAAGACTGTTCATTGTATGACTTAAAAAGGCCTTGTTGTTTCTGCAGAAGACTGTTCATTGTATGACTTACAAAGGCCCTGTTGTTTCTGCAGAAGACTGTTCATTGTATGACTTACAAAGGCCCTGTTGTTTCTGCAGAAGATATGCAATTTGTACAGTAAACATTATGCTATATTTTGTAAAATCTAAGCAAACAGTACCAGTAAATCTTATTACCTCTACAAGGCTGAATACAGATTGCTGGTGTATTTAATCCACCTCCACTATCAAGGCCTTTGGTAAGATCTGAAAGTAAATAAGTAAAATATGCACAAGGTCAAAGATATGGAATAATAATAATAATTATAATAATAATATTCAAAGATATGGAATATTCTTAAGTACCTGAATCGAACATACATGTAAATGACTATTTTATTGTTGAACCCACTTTAGTGGGAAGTAAGACAAAGGAGTAATGTTTCTGGTGACAGCAACGTCTGCGTCAACAGTTTGTTAACATTTTGGTTAAGGTTGTCATTTGCATATATTTCCAATGTCTCTTGATAAATTCTCATCATACTTGGCATGAATCATTATGAAGCCAAGACAATTCATTCTATAACGTGTTTGCTTGTCTAGTAACTGAATTATAATGTTTTATTATCTTTGTTTTTTCAGCATCTGCAACTACTGGCAGTATTCTGACAATATTCTAGTCTCTCCACAGCTTTACATGTAAATCAATCCTCTTGTCAGTGAGTATCGAATTAACCAATACCAATCTGAATTTTTAAAAAAACTGTTTCATATATATACTAATTGCTTCTTTGTTAATTTTCAGTAATTTTGTTTAGGTAGCCTTGATAATTTGCAGTAAAAAGTGTCACGGAATTGTATGGTTTATATCAATATGTATATGTGATCAAAAATGTATTCGGGTTTCGTTTCCGACTAGAGCGTTACTCGGGGGTTGTTTATTTTTTTCGGCTCTAGTTATTTTGAAATACTGAGCGCGATTCACCCCATGCTGCACGTGCAAATTGCCTGCAGTGAAAACTCACGTGCCTAGCTGCTGCGCATATCTGTCACAGCTAGAGTACATATAGAGCGAATTCTCTATAAACAAATTACACTACGATGAGTCTTGTCAGAAAGCTTACCTCTTTACGGGAGCAAAACTTCAGCTGTAGAGGTACGTGAAATTTAAGATTGTATTCTTTATCACTATTCGTTTTATATGACATAATTGTTTCATATATTAGATGTTTTAGAATTTATTCTAAATTCTACAGAGAGTCAATACCTAGGTCATAAAACGCCATGATATTAGAAATCCTATAGGCTGGTTCAAGTTAGCTATTTGTTGTAACTGAACAGACGGGTATTATTTAATTATACGCTGCATGCATTGAATGATTAATGTAATGTGTAACGAGGCGTAATTCATGTGCGCGCATGCGCAACATATATCAATACAAAAGTACTAACCGTGTCATATGTACTACACGGTTTAGTTGTTATACTTTTAGCTGTTCCATATGTATGGTTTGGTGGTGTGTGAAGTCACAGAACTCTGTGTGGTTTCGTGTGACGTGTACGCTGTGTCTGGTGACGTTGTTTCGGAAGAGTGTACTGGTTTTCTTGATGCGAGGGACCAAGACTTCTCGATCAACGGGTCTGTGTTAATGTGAAGGCTCTCGAGGGACCCTTCAACAGGCTGGGAGGGGTGGACCATGCGTGGTGGCTCCTTGACCATGGACTAGAGCGGGTGGAACCGTAGATACATCTTGGTAGTCAAACGGACGCCACGATAGTTATATTTATTGCGTGTTCCATTTGATTGTTATCTCAATATTGCTATCTGTGCAAAATTACATTCATTCCCATTTCAATATCGCTATATGTGTGATAGATTCATAATTTCATACATCCCCATTTCAATATCGTTATATGAACGACATATTCATAATTTCATACATCCCCATTTCAATATCGTTATATGAACGACATATTCATAATTTCATACATCCCCATTCCAATATCGTTATATGAACGACGGATTCATAAATTCATATTCCAACATCGCTTGTTAAATTGATAAATTGACGAGTTAACAGATTGATGGATAAATGAGTATTCTATTGATAAGTGCATAAATCACATGCTTTGGTCACCCTTGGTACTTAATAAGACCTTGTTTATATTGGGGTGTAAATCATATACTCTTATTTGTCGATTGGTGATAGGATGCTATTCACGTTTGTTTAAAATTCCATTTGTTAAATCCATCTTTGATTTTTCTCGTTGAGTTACTTGTTGTTGATAGTTCCATGTTAGGAACTTTATAATTTTCCTTATCTTTTTGTTATAATGGTGTCAGATTTGTTCATCTTTAAATTGCTTTTATAAATAAACATCTTATTAACGCAGTTGCTTTCGGTGTCTTCACTAATCCAGTCCCAACCCGGCTTCATCCTGTGACAAATGGTGTCAGAAGTGGGATCATTGGATTAGTGGGAACACGGACGTTAGTTTGCATAGGTCTTGACTCCGGTAAGTTTTTTTTTTAGTTATTTATTTCAGATTGTGACCTTCCTGACAAGAACTAATTCAGGCGGGTGAGTGAATACCTCACTCATATTTTGTTTTATTTACCATTTGTTTATCATATATACATATTGCATATATTTGGAGAAGGGATATACGGTTGGTTCGTGTAGTCCTAAAAATTGTATGTGTTATATGATAGTGCACTTAGGATTGGTGATCTTATCAACAGTATTTATCATGTCGTCACTCAAAGATCTAGTGGAGTTGGGTAGACAGTTTGGGTATGAGGGGGAGGCCCTTAGAAAATTCGTTCAGGAGGAGCAGTCTCGGGAAAGGGATCAAAGATTAAAGGAGAGAGATATAGAAAGGGAAAAGTTAGAACTGGAGAAGCAGGCCGATAGGGAAAGAAGGGAATATGAGAAGGAGAAGATAGAATTAGAGAAGCAAGCGGAGAAGGAAAAGTTAGAATTAGAGAAGCAAGCGGAGAAGGAAAAGTTAGAATTAGTCAAGCAAGCCGAGGAAAGAAAGATAGCATTTAAAAGGGAGAAGATGGAATTTGAGAAGGAGAAGATAGAGTTAGAGAAACAGGCAGAGAAGGAAAGGATAGGTTGGGAAAGGGAAGCAGAAAGGGAAAGAATAGAGAGGGAAAAACAAGCAAAGTTAGAAGCCATTGAGTTAGAAGACAGGAATATGGTGAAAGAACGTAGAAGGAAATTTGAATTATTAGAGGCTAAGAAAGATGGTCAACAAGAATCAAAGTTAAGAGGCCCTAAATTACCCCCTTTCGAAGATGACAAAGATAACTTAGATAGTTATTTACATAGGTTTGAGCGATATGCTACCATCCAAAAGTGGAAAAAAGATGATTGGTCGCTCCATCTCAGCGCGTTACTTAAAGGTAAAGCGCTAGATGTATATTCGCGTCTACCCGTGGACGAGGCATTGAACTATGACGCGTTAAGAGAGGCACTCCTTAAGAGATACGAGTTGACAGAACAAGGGTTCCGCAAAAAATTTAAATATAGTAAACCCGAGAAAGGCGAGACATTCACCCAGTTCGCCAGTAGGACGGGGAGTTATTTCCAGCGTTGGGTTGAATGTGGTAAGATCCAAAAAACGTTTGAGGGTCTTACCGATTTTCTACTTAGGGACCAGCTGTTAAACACTTGTGGTAGGGAATTGTACTTGTTCCTGAGGGAAAAGCCTTTCAATAATATCTCAGATATGGCTACTCAGGCAGACTATTTCGCCGAAGCTCGGGGAGGTACCCAGAATGTGATCTCAAGGGATAACAAGGGAGGTAATCAAGGAAAAGATCAGAGACCCAGAGAACCCGAGAAACTTGGTACACATAAAGGTGGAAACTTTCAATCTGGGAAGGGTACGAATCGTAGGGATAGACAATGTTTTACCTGTAAGGAATGGGGTCACATCACGCCCGATTGTCCGAAAAGGAAGGGGTTTGTCCAGAGGGTCGCGGTTGCTATCGAAAGCAGAGCATGGTCAGGGGGTGGTAAGCGCGATGATTTTCAGCGTGATAATTCAGGGACTAATAACGTGAATACGGTGTACGAATCCGCAGCGCATGCGCAGATCGGTCGTGATGTTATTCAGTCGATCGGCACTTGTCTTTTTCCCGAGGCGAGAGTACCGACTGCTACTGGTACCGCCAACGGTCAAGAAGTCACGGTCTTACGCGACACCGGGTGCACGGGCGTCGTAGTAAAGCGGAGTCTCGTTAGGGATGACCAAATGCTTGGTTGGAAATCCCCGTGCATGTTATTAGATCAAACGATTGATCGCGTTCCCGTCGCGAGAATAGAAATCGAGACGCCTTTTCTGACCGGAACCGTAGAAGCTCTGTGTATGGAAAACCCCATATACGACCTAACTATCGGAAATGTCGAGGGATCCAGACTCCCAACTCTCTCTGATTTCCGGTTTCCCATTGTACAAACGGCCGAAACTAGGGCGCAGGCGCAGGCGGAGAAAACGCCACTACGTAAGTTGAAACTTCCGGAAGCCGTGTCCGATATCTCGCGCGATGAATTTACGCGTGAGCAGAGGCAGGACGCGTCCTCGAGCGCGACCGCGGAGAGGATCATGTCCGGTACCGCGAAACATTGTAAAGGCGGGGCAAGTTTGAAATTTGTACGTAGGGAAGGGTTAATGTACAGGCAATTTACCACGTTGGATGGTAGAAAGTATTTCCAACTGGTCGTCCCCCAGAAATTCAGGTCCCGTATTCTCAGAGTAGCGCACGAGTCCGGTGGTGCAGGTCACTTGAGTAGGAAAAGGACGACGGACAAAGTATTAAGAGAATTTTATTGGCAGGTGCCCATCGCTGAAAATGCTCGCGTATTAACGGCATTCGCGACCCCTAAAGGTCTTTTCCAGTTTGAGGTTATGCCTTTTGGTTTGGTTAACGCCGGTGCGTCGTGCGTGCGTCTTATGCGAAAATTGTTGAAAGGCATGAACAACGTAGATAGTTTTGTCGACGATATTCTAGTATATACACATACCTGGGAAGAGCATGTTAGGGCATTAGTCGATCTGTTTGACAGACTCAGCAAGGCAAATCTCACAGCGAGACCCTCCAAGTGTAGCATAGCATATTCTAACTTGGAATGCTTGGGCCATCTAGTAAGTGGGTCAGGACAGTTAAAACCCCACCCTGATAAAATTGACGCGATTAAAGACGCTCCTAGGCCAGAAACCAAGAAACAGATACGATCGTTTCTTGGATTGATAGGTTTTTATAGGAAGTTCGTTCCAAATTTCGCCGATTTAGCTAGTCCATTGACGGATTTGACTAGGAAAGGGCAGCCAAATAAAGTTTCTTGGGGTTTATGCCAAGAGAAAGCTTTTAACGCCCTTAAGGCAAGATTGATCAGTGCACCGATCCTAAAGTTGCCAGAATTAAATAGATCGTTCATATTGAGAACTGATGCATCCGACACGGGCTTAGGAGCAGTTTTGCTACAGGAGCAAGACGGGGTAAAGTTACCCATAGCTTATGCTAGTAGGAAATTGCTGCCTAGGGAGCAAAACTACTCCGTGATCGAAAAGGAGTGCTTGGCACTGGTGTGGGGTGTAGGTAAATTCCACACATACCTTTTCGGAAGGGAATTTGTCCTTGAAACGGACCATCAGCCTCTCATATATTTGAACAAGGCAAAAGTTGCCAACGCAAGATTGATGCGTTGGGCATTGACTCTGCAGCCATATCGTTTCCGGATCGAAGCAATCAGAGGGTCGGAAAATGTAGGGGCCGATTATTTAAGCAGAGTGTGATTTGCAGTTTTTTTTCCTACCATGATATTCCGGTAATGTAAATAATACGTTTCAGTTTGTATTTTTGCAAAATTCCGTGATTTTCTAAAAGTGCTTCCACTTTTTTTTTAAGGGGGGAGGTATTGTCACGGAATTGTATGGTTTATATCAATATGTATATGTGATCAAAAATGTATTCGGGTTTCGTTTCCGACTAGAGCGTTACTCGGGGGTTGTTTATTTTTTTCGGCTCTAGTTATTTTGAAATACTGAGCGCGATTCACCCCATGCTGCACGTGCAAATTGCCTGCAGTGAAAACTCACGTGCCTAGCTGCTGCGCATATCTGTCACAGCTAGAGTACATATAGAGCGAATTCTCTATAAACAAATTACACTACGATGAGTCTTGTCAGAAAGCTTACCTCTTTACGGGAGCAAAACTTCAGCTGTAGAGGTATGTGAAATTTAAGATTGTATTCTTTATCACTATTCGTTTTATATGACATAATTGTTTCATATATTAGATGTTTTAGAATTTATTCTAAATTCTACAGAGAGTCAATACCTAGGTCATAAAACGCCATGATATTAGAAATCCTATAGGCTGGTTCAAGTTAGCTATTTGTTGTAACTGAACAGACGGGTATTATTTAATTATACGCGGCATGCATTGAATGATTAATGTAATGTGTAACGAGGCGTAATTCATGTGCGCGCATGCGCAACATATATCAATACAAAAGTACTAACCGTGTCATATGTACTACACGGTTTAGTTGTTATACTTTTAGCTGTTCCATATGTATGGTTTGGTGGTGTGTGAAGTCACAGAACTCTGTGTGGTTTCGTGTGACGTGTACGCTGTGTCTGGTGACGTTGTTTCGGAAGAGTGTACTGGTTTTCTCGATGCGAGGGACCAAGGCTTCTCGATCAACGGGTCTGTGTTAATGTGAAGGCTCTCGAGGGACCCTTCAACAGGCTGGGAGGGGTGGACCATGCGTGGTGGCTCCTTGACCATGGACTAGAGCGGGTGGAACCGTAGATACATCTTGGTAGTCAAACGGATGCCACGATAGTTATATTTATTGCGTGTTCCATTTGATTGTTATCTCAATATTGCTATCTGTGCAAAATTACATTCATTCCCATTTCAATATCGCTATATGTGTGATAGATTCATAATTTCATACATCCCCATTTCAATATCGTTATATGAACGACATATTCATAATTTCATACATCCCCATTTCAATATCGTTATATGAACGACATATTCATAATTTCATACATCCCCATTCCAATATCGTTATATGAACGACGGATTCATAAATTCATATTCCAACATCGCTTGTTAAATTAATAAATTGACGAGTTAACAGATTGATGGATAAATGAGTATTCTATTGATAAGTGCATAAATCACATGCTTTGGTCACCCTTGGTACTTAATAAGACCTTGTTTATATTGGGGTGTAAATCATATACTCTTATTTGTCGATTGGTGATAGGATGCTATTCACGTTTGTTTAAAATTCCATTTGTTAAATCCATCTTTGATTTTTCTCGTTGAGTTACTTGTTGTTGATAGTTCCATGTTAGGAACTTTATAATTTTCCTTATCTTTTTGTTATAATGGTGTCAGATTTGTTCATCTTTAAATTGCGTTTATAAATAAACATCTTATTAACGCAGTTGCTTTCGGTGTCTTCACTAATCCAGTCCCAACCTGGCTTCATCCTGTGACAAAAAGTAATATCAACAGTAAAAGTTATACTATGCATGCTTATTTACAATGACTGCTGTGAAAATAACCCTCTATCATCTTTTTTGACTCCATAATTTCAGCTGTCATCTCTTAGAAAATATTATGTTATAAATAAATACTGGATTTTTCAGATGTAAATTCTGTTTGATTGCCCCTGACTGCCTATAAAATCCACTTTTTTTAAAAACACAGGTATCAGATCCTTTTTTTTTTTTTTAAAGATTGTGTAATTTTGGTCCAAATAACATAGTCCAGAATCAGGGTTCCCATGCTTTTTAAAACAAACATTTCCAGGTTTTTTCCTGGACGAAATTGATTTTTTCAAGGATCACTTATGACCCTTACTGAACTGAATAAAAAACATTCTGGTTTGGAAAATTTTTAGATGCTCTCATAACATCAGAATTAATGATATGACCATGTACCAAAACATAGCATGTATCACTAGAAACCAGTATAACTATTGAAATTCATATAAATTTGCATGTAACTCATTTTAATTTACAGAATAAAAATGTTACCTTTCCTCTGCTTAACTGCATATGTTGGTATGAAGAAAGTCTTTTAGACAAGGGTTGTTTTACATTGGACAAAAAGCCCTTAAAAATTATATACCCTGGGATGAAAAGGACTGATTATTTTTTTAAAAATTCCACTTGTGTCAAGTTGGTGCCCTAACATCTACTTTCAATGTAATCTGACTATGGATTGTATATTTAATCCAGCCATTGTCAAGGGCACCCAGAGCATGGGGTTCTGCATTGAAAATTACCCCAGTAGTCGGTACATTTCTAAGTACAAGGATGCTTCTGCTATATTAACTGGGGCTGCCTGGCAGCCTCAGAATTTTTATCTTGAAATATCCCAATCACATGTTATTAAATCTTGATTGCCAGAACCTTAACCTCATTCCATTCACATTCAGCCTGGCATTGCTTTTAAGTGCATTTAATCATATTAAGTCAGACCCCAAGCTTGACTCCAATATTTGGGAGAAATTACCTATCTCTTTCCTGAATAGGGTGAAGTTGGCAAAAATAGGGAGAAGTGGGTGTACAAATTTCAAAATAGTCACTTGAAACTACAGTTTTTGCATGTTTTCACACATCATATATATATATATTGCATAAAATGATTATTTTTATCAGTAATGGACCTGGATACATCCACTGAGTCATAATTTGCTTTAGATTGGGCTACACAAATTCAATTTTCACTTGATTTTCATGGATCATGTGTGACTTTTTGGCAGGAATTCTGAAGAAAAGCAGTCATTTCTGGTATTTATGATCATCAAATTAGTACCAAACTTGACTACAGAACATAAAACTTTTCTTTAATTCCACGTTCTTCTTTGACGGGACAATTTACAAAAGATCAATTTAATGCACTGTATTGAAACAAAAACAGGTGAAAGCAATGTCTTGAAATCAATACAAGGCAAAGTGAACTTTACTTTTTGGTCCTGTTTAGGTGAAATGACAGACTCTAAGAAAACCATTTTGCTGAATCACCCCCCAGTGTGGACCCCGTAAGTATTCGGATTCTCCAACATATGTGCATTGTAAAAAAGCTGACAAGCGAGCAGACAGCTACACTGTTTTCTCAGCAACATATGTGTTCCTTAATTTAAAAAATTTTATTAGCTGTTTTGACAGTTGACAATACATATTAGTAATGATCAGTTTATACACTTTGTGTTTTGCACTACTTAAATTCAACACATAACCTGAGATTCATTTGCCAATATATGCTTGGAGTCGTGTGCTCTAGCATGAAATACGAAATGACTCATTCCACTTCTAATGAACCAAATCATATTGTTTTTTTTTATGACATTCTGTTTCATGCTTTTTGCATTGTAAAGGGAATAGAGTTTTTAAATGTGTTCAGTATTCCAGTTTGTTGACTTGTGTCTGGTTGGTACATATGCTGCAAAGATTCCTATCCTTTAAAACAGAACAGAACTTTAATTTGATATGAAACTAATGGTGCCATAAAATCACTGAACACCTTTATTCCAATAGCACCTGTAAGTAACCAACACAGTTATTATAATGCAGCTTAAATTTATATTATGTTAGATCAATAAACATATTTATTTGTTTCATATTAAAGACTTGTTATTTTTTTAAAAAAAATATATTTTTATGCCAAGAACAACAACCACTGCTGCTATTTAAGAAAGCAACTTCTCTACAAAACAAGAACAAAATTATATAACTCATTTTGGTTTATATTATACACAAACCCCTATAATAATGATTTCTGTATCTGCTATAAAAGGATGCCTTAAAATAAATTGCAATAAAAATTTGCACTGACCTTGACCTTTGATCTTTTGACCCCAATATTCAATAGGCTTCTTTCTCACCCCAAGTGCAAGCCATCCATAAAAATTGGTAATAGTGGACTGCTGAGAACTCGATTTATTGTGTAGAAATGAAATAGTGAACAGAAGGATGGATGTATGGAATGACAGATGGATGAATGGATGGACAACATTGTAACATAATACACTCCACCTATGGCAAGCATATAAATAACTGCTTTACAATTACAGTAGTGTCATTTAAGTTACATGTTAATGACCCACACTTTATAATTTCTCCTTGTATGATGATACAACATTGTACATGAATTTATAAATTAATTTGATTGATATAGAGAAATCTATAAAAAGGAGGTTGTTACCTTCAATGGTGTGAATATCTACATGTTCTGCACGATTTTCACCCTCTATTTTCTCTGTTTCCATTTCGTTGTTAAAATAAATTGCTGCCAAATTTTGGTACTTTCTTCTATTTTCCTCAGAAAGAGCTTGTGTAGTCTGTTTGTTCATCAGTCTAATCCACAAAATTGTAACAAACAAAAATGTACATAAATGTTAAAAAAAAGGAGAATGTAGTAATATTTCCACAGGCTACATGAATACTAGCTGGCTATTTTTATGTTTATTTACTTTCATTTTTTCTTTCTGCATGAACAAAATTCCTTTTAATTAACATGTGCATTTATGTCATGTCAATGAAATTTAGAAAGGAAGAAGAGTAGACAATATTCAGAAAAGCCTAAGGTCCTAAGGGTTTAATAATCTTTAAATAGTACTTGAAGTTCAATGCTTCTAACTTTGTTCTGTGTAAAATTACTGAGTAATCAGTGGTTTTAGACTTTTAGCTTGATTTCAAGTTTCCATTTTATTAAAGTTAAGAGGATATCAGTCATCCTATATATATATATATATATATATATATATATATATATATATAAAGTCATAAAATTCCGTTCAAAATAAAATTTTCACAAGAATTAAATTTTCACAAAACTGACCTCTCAGCCTAGTATGGCAACTATCAGGCATGACAGAAGTTCAAATGGCTCACTGACCAATCTTATCACCTACCATATATACTCTCGTATAATTTGATACCAACTGCAAACTGCATAGACCCAGATCTGCGGTCACATAATGTGCAGGCAGATCTGGGTCTATGCAGTTTGTAAGGACTAATCCGTAGAACAAACAACATAGACCCTGATCTGCCAGCGCATTATACGATGGCAATCAGGGTATATGTTATTTGCAATTGGACCGGGCTTATACGTGAGTACATATGGTAGCTTGGTATTTACATAAAAAAATGTCCCTACATACAGGATCAGTCAAGTGGTCTGTCAGAAACCCAGTGGATCATCTACATGGCTTCTACTATACATATATAACATCTACAATTTCAAATCCTTATAACTTCAACAACTCTATTCCGATTTTCTTGAAATTTTCACCACATACTTCACAAGTCCTCTTTCAATAACCATTCTTTTTCTGGAACAAAACCCACAAATTTAATGAAATAGCTATGCTAATTAGTAGCTGGAGCATTCTTCTGAGTTCCAACATGTCAATTTGACATAGAAACTGAATATGTACAAATGCAATTCACAGTAAAGACTGTGATGTAACACAATACATATTAAGCCCAGCATGACTACAATGAATGTTATTGAGTCACAACATTTAATGATACTAAAGTATATTCATTTGTGTTTGCATACAATAATTTTAGTAGTTGGTGACGTACAGGTCAATTAGAGCGGCACATCCCAGACTGATTGGGTTCCTGAGAGCCATCTGTAGAAGACTCCTATAAGGCAGACTGCAAGATGACTTGAAAATCTTCAAAAAGCCAGGGATATCTTTCTCTGCCTCTAGAAATAGGTTTCAACATGAATAATGTGTAAACAAAACATGAACCTTAACCTACTGTCCTTCAATGCTTTCCAATTCAGTTAATTTTTAGAAACAGATCAGTACTTTCTCACACAGCTTATTATATAGAAATAAAACAACTGATAATGGATTCATGTGGGTGTTTTGACTACTTAAAATGTTAATCATTGTGATTATTCATGCAAATTGTAATGAAAAACAAATTAAGTATTAACCAATCCTGAATCTTTAATAGGTTCATTACATATGTGCTTCAGCTATTCTATATGCTGCTGAAATCTTGATTTCTTGCTTTCTATGCCGCAGAAATCTTGATTTCATCCTTTTGTTTTTTACTGAACTGCAACCATTTCTCAGTCATGAACATTTCCTACAGTTACCTCTAATTCTAGTGGTTAATTCTAGAGGTTAATTCAAGAGGTTAATTCTAGTGGTTAATTCTAGAGGTTAATTCAAGAGGTTAATTCTAGATGTTAATTCTAGAGGTTAATTCTAGAGGTTAATTCAAGAGGTTAATTCTAGAGGTTAATTCTAGAGATTAATTTTAGAGGTTAATTCAAGAGGTCTAACCACATAGTGTAATTCCATATGTAAGCAAATGGCTTTCTGATTTGAAAAAAAGTTATCTGCTCATAAAAGTTTATACAAAATGACTGGAAAATCAAAGCTGAATAAAATAAAATTAAATATTTCTTTTCTTTGAAGCAGTTAATACACTTTCAAACAGAAAATAGTTGGTAGACTTAGGGACCAAACATTAAATTTTTTTGGGGAAGGGATTTTCTTTCAACTAGTATAAATTTTGCTTCTTTTCCCTTAAGATAATTTTCTTTTCTTCAATTAATATCATGAATATAATTAGTTTTTTTTCCCTACAGATCAGAGCAAGAATATTTTTTTGAAGCTATATCATATGGTAGCCAGATTTTTTAAAAAAATCCCATCTCCAGAAAATTAAATGGTCGGTCCTTTAGCATTGTTAAATATCATCACTACACAAACACACGCATGTACACACACTCACATAATCACAACCACACAGACATTAAATTTAAAAAAAATACACAAAGTTTCTGTCTTTAAAATCCATTGGATACAGGATTACAGTCTTTTCTGCTCTTAACAGTTCTCGGAGGGGTTTGAAGGTGATGCAAGTGTCATTAGAGATTGGATGGTAATGTTATTCAAACTTACCCGAAGATCTTATTGAATTTTTCTCAGCATAGAAAATGATCTTTTTACATCTGAAATGCTGTGAGGGAGTGTCAAGCATGCAATGGACACACTAGTTAGAATGTTTAAACATGTTTATATAGTCACTTTTGGGATTAATCTCTGCATTTATGCATTGTCCTCATGCTGTTGACGTCATACACCCCAGAATGACTAATCTCAATATGGTGTTTGCGATATGTAAAAAGCAATATGGTGTTTGTGATATGTGAAAAGAATAAAATGTTCCCTCTTGCTGCTGTGCTTCGTAAGTCAAACTTCATCAACCAGTAGTTATAAAATTTAATTTTGCTGGGCTTTGCTCACTTCACTAATGGCTCATCCATACCTGAATCACAGCTGATTTTTGACATTTTGCCTTCAAAAATGAATCACATTTCCACACTATTCCAGCTACTGAAATAATATATGCAGTAAAATCTGACTTCAAAGAAACATTGCTGCTGATCACAAACTACCCAATAATCATTAATAATGATGGCTTAAACATTATCATTCAAAGCAATGAAGAGTAATCACTTTTCTTTCTTAAAAAATGCACTTCTCTGATTGATCTTACTTCAAATGAATTGGGTTTTTCCACTTAAGTGTATTTTATCTATGCAAATTAGCTTGATGGGTTCTCACACAGCAGTGCTCCAAGGACTTAAAATGACATCACCCTGGCTATTGTCAAGCCAATCAAGTAATCTCTGAAATGGTGGTTGTTTATATCTGACCGCCTTACCTTTTAATTCCCTCTATGACAATCAACTGTATAAACTGCCTTGAGGACAGTTTTATGTGAGCACTAAGCAGGACTGTTTACTGTTTGTAACAGTTGCAGGTTATGCATATATATTGTGGTGGTAAAAAAAAGGTCTTTCCCTTTTTATGTTTTTTATAAGACTACTGAAAATCATGTTTTTTCTAAACACAACTGTGTCAGCGGGTTTAGGAGTAAAAAACCACGTTTTTTTGAAAAACGATTGTGTCAGGGGGGTTGGGAGTCAAAAATCATGCTTTTTTAAACACAAATCTGGGGGTTGGGGAGTCAAAAATCATGCCTTTTTGAAACATGACTGTGTCAGGAGTCTGGGAGTCTAAAATCTTGCTGTTTTGAAACACAACTGTCAGGAGGTTTGGGAGTCAAAAATCATGCTTTTTTTTACACACAACAGGGTCTGGGGTTTGGGAGTCAAACATCATGTTTTTAAACACAACTGTGTCACGGGTTTTGGGAGCTAAAAATCATGTTATTTGTGTAGCATGTTGTGTTATGGCAGGTATGAGAATTGGTGGGGTTCAGGGGTGGGGGCTGCTGAAATTTGCTGTGGACAATTACAGGGAGGTAAAGATACAGAGATAGTAGAGGTACATACCTGTTACCTGTATTTGATATAGTATTGTGTAGACCCATCGTAATAGCTGTGTGGTGTGGAGTGTATTATTGTAAGTTTCCAGGGATGTTGGCAGAGAGGAAAGAGCACTATGAAGGAGAAGTGGGATCACTTTTTTGTCATGAAGTCTTCTCAGCAGAGGCCTCCAGAACTTTACCAATATTGCTGGTAGTAAGAGATCACTGGAGTCTAACAAATCTGCAAAAATATACACAGCAAACTCCACCTGTAAAAATACTGTATACATTGATATATCAATCATTACGATGCACAATGCACAGTCTCTTTAACTTTCTTTACACTTTTGGCTTTCTGTTGTACATTTACCCTAAGTCTTTATGTAATAAGCATTTAGATTGGTTAAAATCACATCAAGTGACACAGAAACTAGGAGTTTTTAGTTAATAGCACCAGAAAGGAACTACTTATGTATTCATGCACCCTTCTTTTGTACTCTGACATTATTTATAAACAATGGTTAAAGTATAGTTCTGCTATTTATTTCTTGAGATTTGTTATAATTACTCTGAGAGCTATCTATTATTATAAGACCTGATTTGAATAATTTATAGGATTCATGAAGTCATTAAGCTTGAAAACTGATTACGTATTATACATGAATGGACTTTGCTACACTATTGCTCCTCATGCAGTGTGTAATAAATTTTCAAACTGATTACACATTATACATGAATGGACTTTGCTACACTATTGCTCCTCATGCAGTGTGTAATCAATTTTCAAACTGATTACACATTATACATGAATGGACTTTGCTACACTATTGCTCCTCATGCAGTGTGTAATCAATTTTCAAACTGATTACACATTATACATGAATGGACTTTGCTACACTATTGCTCCTCATGCAGTGTGTAATCAATTTTCAAACTGATTATACATTATACATGAATGGACTTTGCTACACTATTGCTCCTCATGCAGTGTGTAATCAATTTTCAAACTGATTATACATTATACATGAATGGACTTTGCTACACAATTGCTCCTCATGCAGTGTGTAATCAATTTTAAAACTTAATGACTTATTAAATCCTGTAAAAAAAATATATAATTAAATTTCAAATATCAATATAATTACATAGGTCCCTTGGATATTACTATATATCACAAGACTACTGTGTTATTTAGATTAATATATCGATATCATAATATGTCTGTATGTAGCATGTATAATAACACCCTATGATACCAGTAATTGTCATGACATCAAAGAAGAAAAAGGTGTAACAACCAAACCAATCAAATGTATTTCCAAGTTATTTCACCACACTATTCTGCTGTTTCATTAAAACAAAAATCAGTATTATTACTGTCATTACTTGCGTATAAGCCGATACCAACTGCAAACTGCATAGACCCAGATCTGCCGTTGCATAATGCGCTGGCAGATCTGGGTCTATGCAGTTTATAAGGACTAATGAGTAGAACAAACAACACAGACCCTGATCTGTCGGTGCATTATGCGATGGCAGATCAGGGTCTATATTGTTTGCATTTGGACCCGTATTATAGGTGAGTATATACGGTAGTCATGTGATAAACAGAATCTTACATTTGTGCTCATTTTTAATTAAATTTATTACGCTTGTTGAATAATTTCAATCTTTTGATTGCCAAGGCTTACAAAATATATTCTTTGATTTGTTTCATAAATTTCATTTGAAGTGAGCATTCCTGCAAGATCCTCTATATATCAATATGTAATTACAGATCTGAGGTTCCTTAGACATAACTATTTTTGAAGTTTAGTGTATTATATACAACACTCACTTCCCCGATGCAAATTTTCAAGACGTGTTTATCTGCATATCAGTAGCTTTTGCTACATACCATGTACTGTTTTTCTTTTCTTCACAAGGATTATTTATATCTTTATTTGGTTGCCTTTCTAACAAAAAATTTGAAATACTGAAGGAATGCTAAAATTGCCTTATACATTTAAGTTCAAGGAATCTTGTGTTTAGGACAGAAACAAAGGAGCACATTTAAAGTAGTTGATAATATATGGACTGATATGGAGGATTTATGCTGAAGCAATGATCCTCCAAAAGCCCTATAAAGATATACACCATGACAGCTGATTCAGGCTGGTCTGGAAAAATGTTAACCTGTTATCCACTAGTTGTGAGTCCAAATTAATGACTCAGCCACTAAGCAGACGAAGGAAATATTACTGCAATATACTACTCATTAACATGTATCAACAATGTTTCATCAGTGTAGGGTTGAAATAAGGCTAGTTAAGTCCATATGTATTAAGATTAAAGATATAGAGAATGCAACAAATGACTTAAAATACAAATGTCAATCATGCATGAAAGTTAGGTCACTGTGACCTAGATTTATTCACCCTGGGATGTGTCCAATTTTCATGTGTCACAGTGACATAGTTTTGTTATGGTTGAGATACTCTTTTTAAGATGCATCCACATATCAATTTTCAATGAGAGTAGGTGAAATTGGGTCCAAGGTATTGAGAGTATAATGAACGAATGGCTGCAATACACCAGTCACTCAGGAACAAATGTGAAAATTAGGTCCCAGCTACCTAATTCTGGCATGGTTGGGTTACTTTTGTTGAGATGCATCTGCATACCAATTTTCATAAGTGTAGGTGAAACCATGTCCAAGATGTTAAGGGTGTAATGAAGGAATGGCTGAAAATACAAAAGTCACTCCAACATGAGAATTAGGACCCTGTGACCTAGTTCTGGTATGGCTGTGTTACTCTTGTTCAGATACATGTACATCCATATATCAATTTTCATGAGTACAATTTAAATATGGGTCGAAGATACTGAGAGTATATTAAAAACAAATGATTGAAAATAAAAAAGTCACTCAAGCATGAAAGTTAGGTGACAGTAACCTAATTTTGGAATGTTTATGTTACTACTATTGAGATGCATCCACATACCAAGTTTCATGTGTAGGTTAGTCATGCAATGCAAGATGTTGACCCTTATGTGAAGGGTCAAAATCTTACTGCCTTAATTACTCAATGCCCTGTAGCTCTGTTCCATCTATGATGCCAGGGGAACTGGAGGCCAAATCGTCAAGAATATTTTGCATAGCTGGCAGCCCATATTGACACTGTTGCAAAGCTGAGAGTCTAATTACTTTAGTCATACTATACTTACTCTGATGCCTCTGACTGAAGTAAATCAAGGCACAATCAAGTGGTTGCATTTTTAAAAATCTGTTGACCTCCATTTCAGTCGGTTGAAAAACAATAGAAGTCAAGGAATGCTGAATTTTTGAATTTTGTTGAATGAGGTTAAGTTTCTTTAATGAAATGAATATGTCTAAATCACATTTGGATGAATATGATTATACAGATTCATTTCATTAAAGAAACTGAATCCCTAATTCAACTGAAATTCACTGACTTTGGCATTCCTTGGCTTCCTTCTCAAACCTGTCAGTTGGTTGAAGAGCAATGGTAGCTGAGTTATGCCAAAGGCAGTTGACAAATATGTCTAGTCACATTTACCCAACAGATTTTGAAATGGAAAACCACTTGATCTGTGCCAGGCCCAAGATTTGCTTCGTTCAGGAAAAAGGCCTCAGAGTAAGTACTGTAGTACTGTATGACTGAAACAATTAGACTCAAAGCTGTACAACAGTGTCAATATGGGGCTGCCAACTATGTGAGATGTTCTTGAAAATTTTGGCTTCCAGTTCCCCTAGCGATGCAGACAGAACAGAGCTAAAGGGGACTGAGTATTAAGGCCGTAAGATGTTGACCTGCCCACATAATATATATCAGGGTCAATGTCTTTACATTTTAGGACTACAGCATAGGTGAAATAGGGTTCAAGATATGAATGAACAAGCACATGAACAAACTGGCATAAATGCTGTATCCCATCGTGACTTTGCTGGCAAGGGCATAAAAAGATAAAACCTTTTTTATGCCCAAGTGCTGTCAGAGACATGAACAGCAGCTAGAGATCGAGGGTCAGATGTGGAATGGAGTGTTTCAAAGTTACTAACCCTGTATTTGTTATAGTATAATAGACAGGGTCCAGTGTCAGAATAGGTCATAGAAGTAATCTGAAGAACTTTTGTCACTCTGTATGATTTTTTTTTCTTCAGGTTATTGTTTTTTTCAACATTCAGCTTGTGTCAACCACCTGTGTATGGCCCAACACTCTCAATTATTATACTACTTAAGACTAGTATCCTATGGCCAATCACTCTCAATTTACATACTACTTATGCTACACTTTGTTTCCATTGTAACATAACAAATATATCAAATGTGAAAAATTCTAAGTTTCAAAAGGCAGCTCTATTTAACTTGCTGAAATACCTTGAACAGCTTGTGAGTTATGCTCTGAAAACAAAACTTTGAATGAACAGGCAGGTGGATTATGGGCAGACAGACACAGTGATAGCTATATCTGCCAACCACCATTAGATAACAGTGGGATAAAAAAAACTGACAAATTGCTGCAATGGCCTGAAAATCAAATCAATCATTTCCATATAAATAAAACCATATCTACTAAATTTCATTTCTCTACCTCAGGCATTGTTTGCTTCATCATGCTAAAAGACTGTAAAAACAATTTTTCCAAAAAAGTTAAACAATGTTTACAAAATTGAAAAATTGCTGTAATAGCCTGAGAATCTAATCAGGTCAGCTACTTATGACTATAATGAAGTTTGTGGATTTCAGTTTATAAGTTTTGTCCTACTGTGCTAAAATGGATTTAAGATGGCCCCACAAATGTATGGATGGACAGCAGCAAAACAATATGGCCTCTTCTGCTGAAAAAGGGTCATAACTCAATTTTTGATGGAAAAAAAAGTGAAAATCAAACTGGACTTTAGATCTTCTTAATATTACATTCCAGACCAAAACAAGGTATAAATCCATAAATTCCTTCAATATTTATCATGTTGAAAGAAAACTTTGTGATATATAGGATGGTCAGACATTGACAACATTGAATATCCCTCCACAGTATATGGTGGGTTACAAATATTGGCATTTCTTAACATCTTGATGTTAATTAGTAACAGGTAAGCACAGATCTTATGGCACATATGGGTTCTGCACAAATGTAAATACTTATGTAAATAAAACATAGACTTGCCCAAAACTGGAGTAGTCAGCTCAAAATATATGCTATCCCTGCACTATGTAGCATATACCTTCCAGATCTATTACTGTATATACTCGCGTATAAGCTAATACCAACTGCAAACTGCACAGACCCAGATCTGCCATCACATAATGCACTGGCAGAGCTGGGTCTATGCAGTTTGTAAGGACTAATCAGTAGAACAAACAAACATAGACCCTGATCTGCCTGCGCATTATGTGATGGCAGATCAGAGTCTATGTTGTTTGCATTTGGACCCAGATTATATGTGAGTATATACAGTAATATTCTACAGAGATCAATAATGTGACAGTTTTGTTCATGATTAAGTGAGGTTTTATGTTCATGGTTTGTTTGCAGCCCTACTCCCCTGTTGATAAAAAGTTGGACTCACCATGTTATAAAACATTGTGCTACTATGCAGATCTGTGCAGGACTATAGTAATTGATGCCATCCCCATCTTATTTTATCTTACTTCATGGAATACATCTACTTGAAGAATTTAAAAAAAGCTTGAGTAGTTCTGATAGGAACAAAATTCATCCAAACCTACATTTTCTGTAATGCTACCATATATGTGAAAGAATGAATTACTAGACTTATCAATTTACAGTTAGTATTTACCAACGAGGTTAATTCCTAATGGTTGCAGTTGTTCATGAGTTGACACTAGGTATCCTTCCTTTAGCAGGATTGGCACAAATTCACCTCTGAAAATTAAAGCAAAAGTAAACAATGACAATGATAGACCCAACAACAGTCTGAGATCACTAACCTGTATGTCTCTGCCCAACAACCAAATGTAAGAGCAGTTGGCCAGGTCATCTGGATACTTTCTGCTGAAATTTCTTCCAATGCTGTGGATTGCATTATGATATGAAAACATTTGTTTCAAGGTTTCTCTATTTTTTACAAAATATCTTCATCCATATTTAATGGCATGTCAGCATACTTTCTCCAGCACTGTGATAAGCCCTATGTATCAAAGTTAACCAAATTCTATTCTGTGAATTTCTGAAATAAAAGTTGTGTAAATGTTTTTATTTTTAGTAATGGCAGCAATATATGAAGGTGGAATGGCACCTGAAAGGCTTTTATGCCAGGAGGCTTTTGTAAAATGCGGTCAAATTCTGCTGAGCAGTTTCTGAGATGAAGTCACTGAAAGGTTTTTCTATTTTTAGAAATGGTGGTCATATTTGATGGCAGATCAACATCAGTTGTACGAACATGAAACCCCTCTATGCCAGTATTCTGTCAAATTTGGTTCAATTCTGTTTAGCAGATTCTGAGAAGTTGTTTAAATGTTTTTTCTATTTTCTAGTAATGGCAGTCATATTTTATGTTGGATTAGTATCATTTATAGAGACTAACAAGATCTTCATGCCAGGACACTTTCTGTCAATTTTGGTCAAGTTATATTAAAAGTTTTTGGAAAAGTTGTTTTAAAGTTTTCTATTTTAGAAATGGTGGTCATATCTGATGGTGGATCAGCATAATTGGTACAAATTTCAAAGGTCTTCATGCCAGGATGCTTTCTGTCCAATATAATCAAATTCTGTTCAACAGTTTTGGAGAAGTCATTTCAAGATTTTTCTATTTTTAGTGATGCCGGCCATATTTGCTTGTGGATTTTAAAATCAGTTATACAACTTTAAAGCCCTCTATATGAGGATGCTTTATGTCAATTTCAGTCAAGTTCTTCTGAGCATTTTGGAGAAGCTGTTTAAAGTTGTTTTTATTATTTAGTAATGGTGGCCATTATTTGATAGCAGATCAGCATAATTTGTAACAATTTGAAAGGTCCTCATGCCAGTATGCTTTCCATCAAGTTTTATCAAATTCTATTCAGTGGTTTTGGACAAGAGGACATTTAAAGGCTTTTGAGACAAAATCATTTAAAGGTTTTTCTATTTTTAATAGCAGCAGCCATTTCTGATGGCAGATTGGCATCTTCTGTACAAAACTGAATCGTGTTCATGCTAGGTTGCTTTCTGTCAAGATTGGTCAAATTATATTCAATAACTTTGCTGAAGATGTCATTTCAAGGTTTTTCTGCTTTTAGGAACAGTGACAATATCTGATAGCAGATAGGCATCTTTTGTAAAAATCTGAAAGGTCTTCATACATGGATGCATTATGTCAAGTTTAGACTTATTCTATTCAACATTTGGAGATGTTGTTGTTTCAAGGTTTTTGCTATTTTAAGTAATTGTAGCCATATTTAATGGCAGCTTAGCATCAGTTGTACAAACTTGAAACCGCTCTATGCCAAGGTGCTGTTAAATTTGGTCAAATTCTGTTTTGTGCTTTTTGAGAAGAAGTCATTAAAACGTTTTGCTATTATTAATAATAGTGGCCATATTTGATGGTAGATCAGCATAATTATTAAAGGTTTGGAGGGTCTTCATGCAAGGATGCTTTTTGCCAAATATGATCAAGTTCTGTTCAGCAGTTTAAGTTTCTTCCATTGTTAGTCATGGCAACCATATCTGATTGTGGATGGGAATCAGTTATAGAATCTGAAGGCCCTCTATATAAGAATGGTGTCTGTCAAATTTGGTCAAGAGATTTTTACGCATGTTGGAGAAGCTGTTTAAAGGTTTTTCTGTTCTTAGTAATGGTGGCAATATCTGATAGTGGATTGGTATCATTTGTAAACATCTGAAAGGTCCTCATGCCAGTATGCTTTCTATCTAGTTCCATCAAATTCTATTCAGCAAAGAACTCATTGAAGATTTTTTCTATTTTGAGTACCTGGTGCCATATGTGATGGTGGATTAACATCTTTTGTAAACAATTTGAAAGGTCTTCATGCTAAAATGTTTTCTGCTAAGTTTGGTCAAATTCTGTTGAGAGGATTTTGAGATTAAGTCATTTATAGGCTTTTCTATTGTTAATAACAGCAGCCATATTTGATGGCAGATTGGCAACTTCTGTACAAATGTGGAAGGTCTTTATGATAGGATACTTTCTGTCAGGATTGGCCATATTGTATTAATATTTTTGTTGAAGAAATCATTTCAAGATTTTTCTATGTTTGGTAATAGTGGCCCATGCTTAATGGCAAAATGGGCATCTTTTGTAAAAATGTGAAAGGTTGTTATGTCAAATTTGGTCCTATTCTATTCAACATTTGGTGAGAAAGCTGTTTCAAGGCTTTTGCTATTTTTAGTAATGGTAGTCATATTTGATGGCAGAGCAGCATCAGTTGTACAAACTTGAAACCCCTCTATGCCAGGATGCTTTCTGTAATATTTGGTCAAATTCTGTTTCGTGTGTTTCTGAGAAGAAGTCATTCAAATGATTTTCCATTTTTAGTAATGGTGACCACATTTGATGGCAGATTGGCATCGTTTGTATAAATTTGATGGCAGATTGGCATCGTTTGTATAAATTTGATGGCAGATTGGCATCGTTTGTATAAATTTGATGGCAGATTGGCATCGTTTGTATAAATTTGATGGCAGATTGGCATCGTTTGTATAAATTTGATGGCAGATTGGCATCGTTTGTATAAATTTGATGGCAGATTGGCATCGTTTGTATAAATTTGATGGCAGATTGGCATCGTTTGTATAAATTTTAAAGGTCTTCATGCCAAGAGGCATGATCAAATTCTGTTTAGCAGTTTTGGAGAAGAATTAATTTAAAGTTTTTTTCTATTGTTAGTAATGGCAGCCATATCTGACTGTGGATTTTGTACAAACTTGAAACCCCTCTATGCCAGGATACATTATATCAAATATTGTTGAGCAGTTTTGTGAAGTTGTTTAAGAGTTTTTCATTATTAGGAATGGTGGCCATATTTGATAGTGGATTGGCATCATTTGTACAATTTGCAAGGTCCTCATGCCAGGATACTTTTGTTCATTGAATTCTAATCAGCTGTTCTCTCGAAGTCCTTTAAAGGTTTATGAATTTTTAGTAACAGTGGCCATATTTGATGGTGATTGACATCTTTGTAACAATTTGAAAGGTCTTCATGCTAAGTTGCTTTCTGTCAAGTTTGGTGAAATTCTATTCAATCCTTTGGAGAAGAAGACTTTTCAAGGTTTTTCTATTTTTATTAACTCATTAACCCCTGGCGCCACGTTTACGAGTCACGAGGTTGTACCCTACTTCCGAGCTCTGTAATGTAAGCATCATTTGGGATACACTAAAGTGGATGGTATTTCAGGAAAGTAGACAGATGTAGCTCTACAATGATACCAAATAATGTCAACTTTCTACTCGCATTAAAAAATACAGCGAAAAAAATGCAGTTTTTGAGACCCGATTTTTTTTAGGTCAAAAATTGCCAGTTCCGGAACCGGAGTTTGTGTCCGGATTTTAGACTTTTTGGCCTTAGATCTAAAGCAGACCGGTCCGAACTGCACACAGACAGATGAACCTTTGCAAAAAGTAGGATAAGTTTGAGATTTGGAGTAAAAAGGGGCCAGGACACAAAAATCGGGGATGCATTACGAAAGGCTAAACGAAAAACTTTCTTAAGCAGATGTGTTTTGCTGCATTCAGAAGTAACCCCAAAAATGCGTTTCCTACCCCCATTTCAGGCGAAAATGAAAAGAATCTTCAGGGGTTAATGAGTTAACAATGGCCATATTTGATGGCAGATTGGCATCTTTTGTAAAATTTGAAAGGTCTTCATGCCAGATTTGCTTTATGTCAAGTTTGGAGAAGTTGTTTCAAAGCTTTTCAATTTTTTGTAATGGTGGCCACAGTTTATGGCAAATCAGCATAATTTGTATAATATAAAAGGTCTTAATGCCAGAATCCTTTGTGTCAAATATGATTAAATTCTTTTCAGAAGTTTTTGAGAAGTTATCATTTAAAGGTTGATCCATTTTTAGCAATAATAATAATAATAAAGACTTTATTTCATGAGGGTAACTCAATTAGTTACATAGTAGAACTAATCTAATTTGAGGTCTTTTAAGATATATTTACAGATATACACAAAGTGCAATGTATCACTACCCATCCCACACATACATGCACACATGCATGTATATATATATATATATATATATATATATATATATATATATATATATATATATATATATATATATATATATATATATATATATACACACTCATACACACACAGTCATGTACATAGAAATTAAAGATCCAGTGGGTGTGTTACAGAAGAATCATTGCTCCTATTCAATGGTGTCTGCATATGCCTGCTGAAATAATGTATCTCCCTATATACCATCTTAAAACCCACCTTGCATGAAACACACAATGCAACTCTGGACTTTTGCTACTCGCCTGCATGAAACACACAATGCAACTCAGGACTTTTGCTACTCGCCTGCATGAAACACACAATGCAACTCAGGACTTTTGCTACTCGCCTGCACCAACTAAAACTCTGACTTACAAGCAAAGTTCAATTTGTTGCAATATTTCTTAGCCAGTAGTTTTTTTTAGCATTGGGAAAAAGTGTACATTTTGGCATTTTGACATGAATTGACCTAAAAAAGGCAAGAGCTATCCTTAAATATTCCTCTTAAAACATCTTGAAAGACACAACAATTAAACAAGACAAAAAATCAAAATACTTATGTAGGTGTTTCTGCTGAAATCATTTTGTTTGGATGGTTTCTCCTTTTTATCTCAACTCTGCCAAAAGTTGGCCGATACTTAATCAAAGACTCAGAAGCCATCATGGACAACCTTTGATCCCTTTATTACTTATACCACCTCAATAAATATCCCACCTTTGGCATTAAACTCTCCAAATTACAACAATAAGGTAATTAATTTACAGCTTTTTGTTTACACATGTCAGTCTTTATCAGATTACTCAGAACGCATAGGTGGTTGCACTGGTGGAACAGTTTGGTCCCAAGCAGACTGGTTGACTTGATTCTGTAAGGTACGGATTGAACACATAAGAATACCATTTAGTGTTTCCAAATTTTTAAAAAAATCTTTAAAATTTTCAAAAGTGGTATATTTCAACTATTAAAATGTATGTGCAGTAGACGGCCTTTAAAATGGTATTTCTGTCCTACCGCTGGTAGAATCACATGTATGCCACAGCCACATATCAACCATTGTTATTAGTGCCATTCCACAGGGATGATTTTGCCTAAAATCAGACTGGTTATCATGAAGAAGTTTGTAGTTATTGAGGGAAATCATAAATGACTCTGGCATATCCTTTTCAATTAGCGTATATACTCACGTATAAGCTGATACCAACTGCAAACTGCATAGACCCAGATCTGCTGTCACATAATGTGCCAGCAGATCTGGGTCTATGCAGTTTGTAAGCTAATTAGTAGAACAAACAACATAGACCCTGATCTACTGGCGCATTATGCAACAGCAGATCAGGGTCTATGTTGTTTGCATTCGGACCTGGTTGATATGCGAGTTTATACGGTAATGTTGCAAGAGTTGGAAGGATATAAATTGGTTGAAAATTGTTTGTCATTTTTTTTCCTTGCCTTGTGGAATGGAGTTATTTTGCAGTTTCCCATAAATGGAGAAATTACCAGTCTTTAGACTATGATTACTACATACACTTGCATATTAGCCAAATAATTTTTTGGGAAAAAATAATAGCCTGGAACAAGGGGGGCGGCTTATCTGCGGGACAAGGTCTGAACTTTAACATTTTAAATTTTTCTTGTTGACTATATTGCTGTTAGCCAGGAAACCTTGGTACATGAGGTCCTGGGGTTTCAGGTTAGACAGAAGCCATCAGCCAGGAAACCTTGGTACTGGAGGACCTGGGAATTCAGGTTAGAGAAAAACGGATGATGTTTTTATGGGTCGGTTTATCTGCAGGTCATGCACTTTTTAATGTTTGTACCTATTCAGTTTGGGGGGGTCGGCTTATACGCAAGTATATACAGTACATATGAATGTAATTGTCTCTGCAATAGCAGGTGCTGCTGCTGTCAAAAGCCTTGGGCCTATCACATCAAGTCCTATTGACTTAGTAATGTCAATGTTTTGTAAATATTTTCAAACAAAAGTTACACTTATTTCAGGAATTTTAAATCTATCATCTTCTGGTCATATTTAATAGCAGATCAGCATCTGTTCAACAAATTTAAAAGCCCTCCATGCCAGCCAAGATGCTTTAAATCAAATTTGGTCAAATTCTGCAGAGTAGTTTTGAGAAGAAGTCAATTACAGTTTTTTTCTATTTTTAGTAACTGTAAACAATGGCCATATTTGATATCACTGATACCAAATAATTCAAAAGTCTCAAAATCTATCCATTTGTTTTGGAGAAGAAGTCATGTAAAGGTTTTTCTAGTTTTAATATTGGTGGCCATATTTAATAGCAGATCGGCATTCAGTTTTATAGATCTGAATGAAAAGATGCTTTCTATCAAATATGGTCAAATTCTGTTAAATGGTTTTTGAGATGTCATTAAAAGGCTTATTCTATTTTTAGCATCATCTGTACAAAACTGAAAGGTCTCAAATTCTATTCACAGAACAGAATTAAAAGTACACTTAGAAATGAAGTTAGTTATGATAATTTATGATGTTTGGCATGGACAGAAGTACATGTATTGCTTCCATTTTCCTTGTATCTCTCAATAGATCTGTAAAACAAACTAGGAGTTAATTATCAAATTTCAAATGAATCATATTTTGACTTCAGTTTAAATAAACATAACTATGTTTTTTTAAAATTCTATTTTACTGAACATTTATAACTGTCCTTGGCAGTTCATTATAAGATCAGACAGTACTTGCTTTTTTCTTCATCAATACCTTACAAATTCAAGCTAAAAAAGTGTCAAGTCCCATGTTCTAATGGTATTACCTATGTTCCATTAAGGCTTTATCCAAGTCTTCCATGACCCTTATTTTGGCTTCCCGGTTTCCTAATGCTGATTTAGTTAATTCCTAAAAAGAAAACATAATTTCTGGAAGTTTACACAAATTTAACATAATGAAACTTTTAAAAATGTTACACTTACTCCAAAATTTAATTTAAAGCTTTGTATACCATTTTCAAGAAATATTAATACCTTTACATCCTGGATGTAAAGTAATTAATTGGGATGGAACAATATCCTGCCTTGCATCCCTGTGATGTAAAATAACTGGGAGTGGAATGCAACAGGATGGCAAGATGCGACCAAGTTTGCTGGAGCTTTGTTCATCATAATTCTCTATAATTCTCCATGAAGTAAGAAATGGCTACAAATAAGCAATACCAACATTTTATTTTATGCTAGGCTGTGAATTACTGGATTTTCCAAGAGAAATAATTTTGATAATTCACTGGAATGAAATACAAAATACATTTTTCACTGCCATGTCGATAATATTATGAACAAGAAATTTTTAGCTATTTTTCTACGCTTGCATGGTCTAGTGGTAAGTATGGCCGCCTTGCATGCAGATGAACCAAGTTCAAACCGAACTATGTGCATATACTTTTTTCTGCAATGTAAAAAAAAAAAATGTATGTGTTTGAATTGGGAATAAAAATTATGTTACTACTGATATTTTCTGTGCAAATGTATACAAAAAAACAGCAGAACATAAACGGTTAACTGCTGACATTATTGTGTGAGATATAGTAAGCAATCTGCTACTTCTATCTGTTATACATATTGCTAGCCAATAGGTTTGAGCATAAAATAAAAAGAAAATATACTTGCTCCGAATGAATAACGGATACATTTCATCTCGTGGGTGAAAATCTTAAATATTTTCACGCACTCGATGAAATATATTGGTTATTAAAGCAAATATCCTCTCTATATTGAAAATCTTATTTCACTGTTTATACACAAGTGAACATGTATCTAGTGCTGAGGTAAAATTTGTATCCCTACATATAAGTCTGGTTCCTGATCTTTATCAAGCTAGAGCTAGTCTGAAGATTTACAGTTGGGAGACAGATCATTTTACTATCAATGATTGTTTTTTTGCTAAAACAAAATGGTACATATATCCTGAATTATATTTTAAAAAATTCTCCAGTACATATGGAATATTCTGTGTTACATTCAATTGAGGAATATGATCTGTTGAGATTCAACTAGATGCAAGAGATTTATAAATGTCACCATTATTGCTCAGAGATGCAATTTTGAGTAGCCATAAATTAAAACTCACTAAATCACCTCGCTAAATGCCAGTTACCAATAATCTATGTATGATTATGCATACTCAAGGACACAGGATGCAAAATATTTAGTGTATGTATCCTAGGACAAAGGCACAAGCAAGATATGTGTGCCCACACTGCAGACTAAATATTCTAAGCCCAAAAAGTTGAAAAATGAAGGAAGATGTGATAAAATTGCTACAATGGCATACAAATCTAATCTGGTCATCTACATTAAGGGGAGATTAATAGAATCCTTCATATTCACTGGTGTTAGATAGAAAAATTCCACATGAGGGTCAGAATTTTGCATCAGAGACTAGGCTTTGCCAAGTGAGAGACACAAAATTCTGATCCCAAGGGTGGAATTTTCTGATCCAATACTGATGCATGATGAAGGATTATTTTTGTTACATTCCTGGATGAAAAATGAGAGTCGCAGTAAAAATGACATATTGTGAATACTGAGGCAACATAAAAACAGCTAAACACAATTGAAAATTTTCTCACCTTACGATAGAGCATAAAAAGTTATGTTCACACTGAAAAATTCTATCTGCAAATTCAGTGTAAACTTTAAATGACATTTAAGATTTAAAATCAGTGTTCAATTAAAGAGGTGAAGACTGTTGAGGTAATGCCAATAAACAGCATCTGAATTGTGTACTGGCGAGCCTGCACAATGATACAAATTTAAACTGGTCAAAAAAATAAAGTCAACTCTTATCACTGTGATTAAATGAGAGAAAATATTATAAAGTCTTCGATTCAACTTTGATCTAGAACATATTTTCCTTTTAAAATAATAATGAGAAGACGAAATTTAAAAGAACAATTTACAACAACAGCTTTGAAAGAAAGAGTACACCTAACATTAGGATGGCATGGCAGAGATATGTACATGAAATTGGTATTGCATGTAGCTGACAAGGACATCCTCCACAATTTGTGTTGGGTTATCTGCTGAATTCACACTTCTTGAGCTGTAAGCTGGCTCTATTTCTACTGGCTCCATGCTAGCAACCTGCTTCTCCCAATATTCTGTCTATAAAAAAATGAAATTCCAATAAAATTATGTTACTTTAATTTTTGTGGAGAATTATCACAGAGCTGTAGAGTTTCAATAATGTACCTGACCCAAAAAATTAAGTTCACAGAAATCTTTGATGAGACATGATTGAATACATTCATCATAACCTATGCCCTCGAATTTCCATTCAGTTTTCATGACATCACTGTGAACTTAGCACAAACATTTCAATAATTGTTCTGGATCTGACTAATATAATCCTTGATATATCATGTACATGATAATTTTAACTCAGGCTTCTTTAAATCCCTGTATTTGCCAGACTTGTCCAGCAGTTCAAAGGTTTTGACCAGCATATGCTCTGAGCAACTGGGCATAGGTCACAGGATATTCCAAAATATCATTATATCAAAATTGTCTTTGATTTGTTTATCCATGAAATCGACAAACTCCTTAACGAAGTAAAATTCAATGGTCACTATGTCTATTTCACAGATTGGATTGCTTCTTTGTCAGACAATCAATAGAGGTGTCACCAACTAACTTAATTCAAAGGTGACTAGGTCCAGTTTACACAGTTTCTTTGTTGGACAATCTATAGAGGTGCCACTAAATAAGCTTGTTAAAGCTTACTGCCTGAAGGATCACAGTTAGCTGCTTAATATTTGGGTAGAGAACACCAGCTTTATCCTTTAGTGCTGGGGTCCCAAACCAATTGTGACTACGGGCACATTTGTGAGTTTATGAGAGAGTGGCGGGCACCAACTAATTAATTTGACCCATTTTTTTAAACAATTATTATTCATTATAACCTCTTCAGCAGGCACACAAAAAACCGTGGTGGGCACCATGGTGCCCACGAGCACAGCGTTGGGGACCACTGCTTTAGTGAACAATAGTACGGTAAATTTTCAAAGTTCGGCTTCTCAGTAAAGATGTTTATTTGGTATTCTAAAGGTTTTTTATTTTTAATTGGTAGGTTACAATAAAATAGATGAAACAATAATAAGTATCAGTCCCAGTTTTACTGCTTGAGAGAGCACTACTCACCATGGCAAAGCATAAGCATAATAATGATGACAACTATAACCCTTAGCCAGTGTTTGCAGACAAAGAGATTTGCCGTACATTACCATGAAGCAATATGTTGATGGATTTTTGACATCAATGGAAGGTGAGTGCCTTGGAGATACACCCCAGTTTGGACCCCTCTGCAATGAGTTTGTTACAGCCACATGTGACAGAAGTCACTTCAAAGAGATATAACTGATGTGTTCATCACATGACAATGACTTGCCAGCCAAAGCTGTAAAGTGTGTATGGATTATTCATGCAAATGTACATGATAGATTCCCGGACCATGAGACTCCTAATGCATTCACTGTGTTTGAGCCTAACACTTTTCCTGAAAATGTTAGTGACATGCCACAGTTTGGTAATGATCACATGGACACTTTTTGATCACTCATTACTGTGCAATATTCAACCAAGAAAGAACAGTGATTTATGAAGTACATCTCTCAAATCCTTTCTTTTCAAGATGTGTAACTCCATAGCATGTAGGTCCAATGGTTATCGAAAACTGCATGAAAATGTGTTCGGTACTTCATAGATAAACGCATAAATTGAATTTTATTGAAATAGAATATAAAAATATAATAACACCTACTTAATAAGATAGCTCTAAATCAATATAATGCAGTAGTTGGGGTCTATAACTGCCAACCATGTTGCAGTCAGATTAATTGAAAATCTAATGAGTACAGGTATGTGTGTTGCGGGGCAGGGTGGTGGGACAGGTAAACATTACACAACTATAAAATCTCAGCCATGTTATATACTGAACTACGGTATAACAAGAACAATAACAAATTTGATCAATGCGTGTGTTTCCTTGGGGAGAAGTTGGGAGGGGGAATAATCAGGGATTTAATTTAGTTCATGTAAATTGAATATATTTTTTCACTTCATGGTATTTGTCTATTTAATTTTGTCAAATAATGTTTTTAAAAGAAATTAAAGATATAATACTAAGCTTAATGTTGTTTTCTTTGAACCCATATTGTCATACATTTGACAGACTAATTCAAGTACAATTACTATAAGGTACATTTGTCAACTAAAGGATGTTAAAAAGTCTAAATTTGTTATTTTTATTATCTAAAGTTTTTTACTTTTTTTCACAGGGTCCATGGCAGTATCGTGTTATATTTGAAATCACGTTATAATGAAGCATGTCATGACAAGGGAGTGCTATATCTGGAATCACATTATAATGAAGTATGTCACGACAAGGGAGTGATGTATTTGGAATCACATTATAATGAGGTATGTCATGACAAGGGAGTGCTGTATTTTGGAATCACATTATAATGAAGCATGTCATGACAAGGGAGTGCTGTATTTGGAATTACATTATAAAAAGTATGACATGACAAGGAAGTGTTGTATTTGGAATCACATTATAATGAGGTATGTTATGACAAGGGAGTGCTGTATTTTGGAATCACAATATAATCAAGCATGTCATGACAAGGAAGTGCTGTATTTGGAATCACATTATAATGAAGTATGTCACGACAAGGGAGTGCTGTATTTGGAATCACATTATAATGAGGTATGTAATGACAAGGGAGTGCTGTATTTGTAATTACACTATAATGAGGTATGTCACAACAAGGGAGTGTTGTATTTGGAATCACATTATAATGAAGCATGTCATGACAAGGGAGTGCTGTATTTGTATTTACATTATAATGAGGTATGTCACAACAAGGGAGTGCTGTATTTTGGAATCACATTATAATGAAACATGTCATGACAAGGGAGTGCTGTATTTGTAATTACACTATAATGAGGTATGTCACAACAAGGGAGTTGTATTTGGAATCACATTATAATGAGGTATGTCATGACAAGGGAGTGCTATATTTGGAATCACATTAAGATGAAGCATGTAATGACAAGGGAGTGCTGTATTTGGAATCACATTATAATGAGGTACATCATTACAAGAGTGTTGTATTTGGAATCACATTAAAATGACGTATGACATGACAAGGGAGTGTTGTATTTTGGAATCACATTATAATGAAGCATGTCATAACAAGAGAGTGCTGTATTTGGAATCACATTATAATGAAGTATGTCATGACAAGGGAGTGCTGTATTTTGGAATCACATTATAATGAAGCATGTCATAACAAGGGAGTGCTGTATTTGGAATTACATTATAATGAGGTATGTCCCAACAACAGAGTGCTATATTTGGAATCACATTATAATGAAGCATGCCATGACAAGTGAGTGCTATATTTGGAATCACATTAAAATGAAGCATGTCATGACAAGGGAGTAATATATTTGGAATTACATTATAATGAGGTATGTCATGACAAGGCAGTGATATATTTGGAATCACATTATAATGAGGTATGTCATGACAAGGGAGTGATATATTTGGAATTACATTAAGATGAAGCATGTCATGACAAGGGAGTGCTGTATTTGGAATCACATTATAATGAAGCATGTCCTGACAACAGAGTGCTATATTTGGAATCACATCATAATGAAGCATGTCATGACAAGGGAGAGCTGTACTATGAAAATTGCTCCTATGGGGCACTACCCATGAAAAAAAACAAAACATATTACCATTCTGAAAGGTTTTAATTTCAAGTTCCAACTTTTTTCATTTATTTTACACATTGTATAAGTTCTCAAAACTTAATTTCAGCACTCTTGATGGCTCAGATGTTGGCATAATGTGATCTTTTGTGGTGGAGAAAATTCTGTGCCTTATAGTAAACTGTATGTGTATATTAAATGATACCTGAATCTGTACAATGTGTATCTTAATGTCTCTATGGAGAATGATGACATACAATAGTCCCTCACTATAAGGAAGTTCCATATAATGATGACATACAATGATCCCTCACTATCAGGCACTTCAGTATAATGATGACATACAAAGGTCCCTCACTTTTATGCACTTCAGTATAATGGTGACATACAATAGTCACTCACTATCAGGCACTTCAGTATAATGATGACATACAAAATTCCCTGACTATCAGGAACTTCAGTATAATGATGACATACAAAAGTCCCTTACTATTATGCACTTCAGTATAATGATGACATACAAAAGTCCCTGACTATTATGTACTTCAGTATAATGACATACAATGGTCCCTCACTATTATTCACTTCAGTATAAAAATGACATACAATAGTCCCTCACCATAAGGCACTTCAGTATAATAATGACATACAATAATCTTCACTATATGGCACTTCAGTATAATGATGACATACAATAGTCCCTCATTCAGGCATTTCAGTATAATGATGACATACAATGGTCCCTCACTATAACACACTTCAGTATAATGATGACATACAATGGTCCCTCACTATAAGTTCCATAAAATGATGACATACACTGGTCCCTCAGTATAATACATTTCAGTATAATGATGACATACAATGGTTCCTCACTATTATGCACTTCAGTATAATGACATACAACAGTCCCTCATTATAATGCACTTCAGAATAATGATGACATACAATGATCCCTCACTATAAGGCACTTCAGTATAATGATGACATACAATGGTCCCTCACTATTATGCACTTCAGTATAATGACATACAACAGTCCCTCACTATAAGGCACTTCAGTATAATGATGACATACAACAGTCCCTCACTATCAGGCAGTTCAGTATAATGATGACATACAATGGTCCCTCACTATTAAGCACTTCAGTATAATGATGACATACAATGGTCCCTCACTATCAGGCACTTCAGTATAATGATGACATACAACGGTCCCTCACTATCAGGCACTTCAGTATAATGATGACATACAACAGTCCCTCACTATCAGGCAGTTCAGTATAATGATGACATACAATGGTCCCTCACTATAAGGCACTTCAGTATAATGAAGACATACAACGGTCCCTCACTATCAGGCAGTTCAGTATAATGATGACATACAATGGTCCCTCACTATAAGGCACTTCAGTATAATGACATAAACAGTCCCTCACTATAATGCACTTCAGTATAATTATGACATACTGCAGTCTCTTATGATCAGGCACTTCAGTATAATGATGACATACAACAGTCCCTCACTATAAGGTACTTCAGTATAATGATGACATACTGCAGTCTCTCATGATCAGGCACTTCAGTATAATGATGACATACAACAGTTCCTCACTATCAAGCACTCAATACAATGACAACATACAATGGTCCCTTACTATAAGGCACTTCAGTATAATGATGGCATACACCAGTCCCTCCCTATCGGGCAATTCAGTATACTACAATCCCTTTTATAAGGTGGATATGGTCATGGATCCCATTATATTATGTGATAGTAATAATATGTATAATGTACCTTACCTATAGCACTCACCTTATGTGCTTGCTTATAAGTCGAGTCCAACTTAAAAACAACATTGACCCTGATTTGCCATTGCATAATGCACCAGAACAGATGGGTCTCTGCAGTTGGACCTGACTTATAAGTGAGTATATACAGTACATGTTTTATGGCTCCAATGAACAACATTATAATGCGGGATGACTGAATTTAAAAGTCCTCCATTCCAAGCTAACTAGTGGTTCAGAGGGCCAGAGTTCATTAAAGTTTCCATGGCATGAAGCAAGTGTTTGTGCAAGACACTTTTCGACTGAGATGTAAACTCTATCGCTGACAATGGCACACACATATTCATTTAAAGCTACCATAGTCCAAAACAAATGAACGAAAAATTATTCTTTACGTGAAAGGTAATGAAGGCAAATATACATTACCTGCTTAGTTTTGTCTAATTTATTTCTATCCATAAGAAAATGCAAACACATAAGAAACACAACTTTACATATGAAGCAAAATCTGTCATGTGCTACTTTTCTACCATCATCTAGCATACAGTTCATGAAAATTTGCACAAGTATAACTCAGATAGGTCTCAGGGTTTGTAACTGAATAAATAACAAATGAAGAAAAAAAATATAAAAAATGGCCAAGTGTTGATTTTTAATTTTGCACATAGATGAAGAAATATTTTGATAGCAGGTAGGAGAGTAGAAACTCAAAGTCCAAATATTACTAGCAGAAATAAATAACAAATCCTGGTGTGTGTGATTCAATAATGAAACCTATATAAGACTAATAGCAATGGATGCATTGTGAATGGCCCCGACTTCTACAAGTTGCTAGGAAGGGCCTTAAAGAGAAGAACTTCTGCTGAAAAACCAAGTTTGGAAAAGATGGACATACAGGGGCCACATGTCTTCTAAATGATGATGCGGAATGCTGAAAATACAACTCTTTCAAGGTTTCATCAATATAAAGGTGCACAATAACTCTGGCTGAAATGCAATATTCCTTAGTAAAATTATGCTGCAAAAAGCAAATTTAGGTTGATGAGCAGTCAGGGGCCATAACTCTTCTAAATAGAAATGTGGAACAACTGAAATTATTACTTGTTCAAGGTCTCATGAATATAATGCTGCATGCTAAATTTGGTTGAAATGCAACAAAGCTTAGTCAAGTTAAGCTGCAGAAACCAATGTCAGGGGGCTATAATGCCTGCAAATAATGTCATGGGATGCTGGAAATCAAATTCACTCAGGTCTCTTCAATGTGCAGCCACATGCTAAAGTTGGTCTTAATCCAACATATTTTGGTGAACTTATCTGCCAGAAACTAAAGTCAGGAGGATGAGGAATCAGGCAGCCATAACTCTTCTACACAAGACAAAACATATGTAATGCACATGCAAGTCTATGAGGCAATGTTCATACTAGATTACATCAGAATATTTTGAGTGGTTCTAGAACTATGCCAGTTAAAAGCAACATCCCCTGTGAAGATATCAAGTTAACTGTCAAGGGCCATAATCCAACCCAATATGGAGTTGACAAGGAAAAAAACGTAAAAGGCACATCTAAGACTATGAAACAATGCACACACCAAACTGCATCATAATATGTTGAATGGTTTCAGAGCTATGCTGGTTACAAGGATTTGCTGGAGTGGAAACGTAAAACTTAATGCAAGAGGTGAATAACTCTGTCAAAACTTGACCTGCAAAAGGAAACCTTCAAAGGCACATCATACATGTAATAGGCAATTCACCTACCATATGGCATCCAATTGTGTGGAAAAGTTGCAAAGTTATGCTGGATACAAGAAGTGTGAACAGATGGACTGACAGACAGACAAAACGAAGAAGAGAAAAGTTTACCGCATCTCAGTGCAGGACCCTAATTACATTTCAGTATCTATAAATTCATAACAATATACAGAACATATAAGGATTTGTTTTGCTCATGACTAATTTTTAAATAAGTTATTCTCTAATGAAACTCATTCCTACATATGGAACCTGTACATGACCAGATACAGGTTTTAGTATTATCCACAATGGTTGTGTTAAGCATCTCTTTAGTGCTGAATGTTTGAAGTTTTCTCCTTAATAAAGAGTTACATATTCTTCTAATCTTTTTATGACCGAGATTTTTTCTCGACATACAAGTTATGTAGTTAAAACAAATGGTGTTTGTTATATTATCAGTATCAGCAACTTAATGAATAGGTAATCATGGTTCTTCCAATATGCGACAATCACATAACTTCTGATAAAAAGCAAGCCATTCTCATTGGAGAACAACTACTGTGTCCCAAAACACAAGTGCATAAACAATTCTTTTATTACAATCTCTGAAAATTACATGGCATGAAAAATTATTTTGGAAAACCTTTTGGTGTCTGAAAACAGTGTCCAAAAACAAACAGCAAAACATTAGGTCACCTGATTCAATTCAGGTTATCTGCCCTTGTAAAGGACATAAAATCACTGGCCACAACTGATTCTCTTAAGAAAGGATACAGGTAGGTGTATATTTTATGTATAATATGTGAAAATGAACAGTAAAAGTTGTCTTAATCGGTCATCAATGCGATGGATACATTTTTGGCTTGTTTAGGAAGGTGGCTTTGGAGGTGATGGTAAATATATACTGGAAATAAAAAGATAAAATAAGAAGTGGTAGGTAAAGGTTTTAAAGTAACATGGGTGTTTGGAGTGCACCTCCAACGGTGGTACAGTGGGCAGCAAAACATAACTGGTTGCTCTTGCAGATTTAGATGGCTACATTACCTGGCTACTAGCACTTAGGGAATGCCCTGAAAAGCCCAGCTGGATATTAAAGGTTGTAATTGTTTAAGGAAGATTACCAGTATAAGAGGTCAAACTGCTTAGGAAATAGCACTACAGTTGAAATACAGTTCTGTTTTGTGCATGACTGTAATATAATACATCACCTTTAGCCAATTCATTGCCCATCTAGCACCTGCTCTCAAAACAGGAAGGGAAGGAAGAGCACCATGCGTAGCATCATGACGTAGATCTACTATCCATTCTGGAACACCAAGCTGGAAATAAACAGGGGCAACTATTATTGTCAAAAGATACAGAATGATGGGACAAAAATTGGCAAATTTTATTCCCCACCCTCAAAACCTAAACACTTTGAAAATATTAATCACTGATAGTTATACATCAGGTAAATATGGTTATTCTATGCAACTATTCCAGAAGACACACTTCTCCTGAAATGGTTAAAAACTGCTTGGCATTCTGGCAGTCAACAAATCAATAAACTGAGTATTAATTTTACTAAACCTGTTTGCTATAAGCTAGTCCAACACATCTGCAAATGTAACTCACTTTCTTATCAGTAAAAAATCAAACTTTCAGCAAGAAAATCCATGATATATAATGTTGGAATCTTTGAAGCCATTGTGATTTCATGCCTCTCCCTCAAACGTAATGCCACTGTTACACTATATACTCACTTACAAGTCGAGTCCAACTGCAAACTGCACAGACCCAGACCTGCCATCGCATGATGTGCCAACAGATCTGGGTCTGTGCAGTTTGCAGGTGGACTTGACTTATAAGTGAGTATAAATGGTGACAATATTGCATTAGAGGATTGGAGCTTTACAATAACAAACACCCATTGTACCAGTTCCACTGACATGTTGCCATCAAAACTCAATTTGCAACAGCAAAAATTACCACCAAAATCCCCATCCTCAAATACAAGGCTGTTATTCAATGAATTTCTGATGGCAAGCTAAGTGTATAGGACAATTATGAATCTTACCATTAATTTTGTATAACATTTCATATGGTGAAACTCGATATTCGTGTAAAGGAAAAAAACAACAACAGCTATTAAGTTGAGTATTTCATTAATCTAAGCATCTTCCATAAATATTATACAATTCATCAAAGCTGTATGTACATATACTTCTTGTGGCCATACATGTAGAAAATTTATATTGGATGAAAAGAGTATATAAATTATACTATTTGTTAATGTAATTCACAATGTTAAATGAGTTTTAGCACATAAATATTCACAAAAGCAATGGCAACTGATAACAATATGATGGGAATTCCACAGAGTTACATGTTTTATCTGCTTGATACAAACAGGTATGGTTCTTAACTAAGATTTTCAAATGACCTTGACCTTGACTCAAGGAATGAGACATACAGACAGAGTGGTGAATATATGTAGAAGGAGAAGAGCGAAACTTAAATACCAAAGAGCAATGCTTACTGATTCTACAGTGCAAGTATAATAGCAATCTCTCAAAATGCATGGAACATAGGCTGATACAGAAAACTTGACCAATATTTAAATATGACCGACTTCAGGCACAAGACAGGGGTGTATGGATAGGCAATGATATTCTTACGGAATATACGAATATACGGAATATACGAATATACGTTGCAAGGACTCAACTTATAAGTGAGTATATATGGTAAGTATTAAACCTTCAAGGGATTGTTGTCATACTTTGTAGATTCAGAAAGTATTGCCCCTTCATATCTAGGTACTGATAAAAATATAAGTTGAGTCCAACTGCAAACTGCACAGACATAGATCTCCCATCACACAATGTGCTGGCTGATCTGGGTTTATGCAGGGTTGATGCAGTTTGTTAGAAGTAATCAATAGAACAAACAAACAATACAGACCATGATCTGCCAGTGCATTATGCAATTGCAAATCAAGGTCTATGTTATATGCCATTGGACTAAACTTATAAAAAAGTATATACGGCATGACTATACGGAAAATCTTTAACCAAAATCTTAACCAATGTAGATGACAAGCATGATGTAGCCATCATCAAAATTCACAGTTAGCGAGACAATGATGGATTACCTTTGCTGCCAGAATGTGAACTGGTTGAGCATACTGTTTGGTTTGGCTCTTCTCTGTTAAATGATTCACAAACCTGTGTATAAAAAATATTATTGTAATTTAAGTAAATATTTGTATTCAAAAATCATTTCATTTACTTTTACTGACTTGTGCAACCTATACAATCAAACTTGTTGAATCTGAACCCTGACTACTTCCAAGTCCTGTTGAGTCACAATGATAATTTCAGTCCCTAAATACAAATTAATTAACAAAACATAATTCCATTACCTAAGAACAAATTAATTAACAAAACATAATTCCAGTCATTAAAAACAAATTAATTAACAAAACATAATTCCAGTCATTAAAAACAAATTAATTAACAAAACAATTCTGTAAATGCATGTTCTTTTATGAGCATACATTCTAGTCCCAATAAAAGTTTGATTCATTAGGTTTAACTGTGTTTCCTGTCTAATAAAATGCAATGCATTTAATATGTATATATGCAATCAATTTTAAAGACTTTTGCAGTACAGATGTTTTTGTTTAGAGTGGTATCTGAAGTATATAATGTTAAAGTAAATGGTAAAGAATTTGCCTGCTGTCATCACAAAACCCCTGAACCCTAGAACTGGATCTGCTTAAAAGACTATATAAACAAAGGCGGACTAACAGCTTCCAAATTCAATTTGACAATTATACTCAGCACAAACTTGTGATCATTTGTAAAAAAAAAGAACGTCATGTAAAAAAATTGTTGGATTTCAAAACCACATGACATGTTATAAGGAAATGAGACTTTGAGTTTTGCTAATTCAACAGGATATCAGTAATATGTTCATCTGTCCATCCTTTATTTATTTTAAATAAATAGAGTATTTATTTAATAAATGATGAACATATTACTGATAGCCTGTTCAATTAAAAAAAGTTTTGCTATATATGAAGCGGCACTTAGACATATTCACTTTTTTGTGTGTATATCTATATATATATATATATATAAAAGAGAGATCCTGAAAGTCTCATGGCTCTTGCCAGAAATTTTTCCTGAAAATTAATGTGGTGTCCATACATTTGTGAATTGAATATAAAAATATTCCAAGGAGATATAACAAGTTGAGACAAAAAAGAAAACATTGACATACCTAATTATTAAATGTACCAGAAAATGTGCCATTTTTGGGTCTGGATTTACTGCTGCTTTAGTCTTAGTATTATCCTTCCATGATTAACTGGTTTCATCTCAAACTAATTATTTATAAAAAAAAAAAAAATCTTTTTGAAAACTATAAAATAGAATTTCACCCAACAACAGTATTTTATTCTACTCTACTATTTTTAAAAATTAATTATTAATTGACAACAACCTGACTTACTACCTCAAAAATATGTAACACCGTTTTACAGGTAACAAAGGCGTGATAATCACATCTCATTCATAATTGGTACTTTAGAATCACAGGTTGCTGGTTCAATCCAATTAAAGCATGAAAATAAATGTTTTTGTTTTGTACTTTTTGACTAAATAATTTAGAAATATCCTTTGGTTATCATTCTGTACCTATATGTTGACTAATTGTGCATTTTTGACTAATTGTTCATTTTGAATTCTGACTGTTGCGAAAATGGCTTAAAATTCATGTAAAAAAAACAAACTTGTCTCTTTAGAATAAAGCTACAAATAATTTCGGGAATAGAAGAAACAGGGCGTTCATGAAATATGTGTGAAATAAATGTACTGTCTGCAATCAATATGATTTATCATGCACAGCGTGATGTTTCCACAGACTGTGTTGCAAACTGTTTTGTTAAGGCACGATTCAAACAGATGTCATTACTAGTGATAGCGATGCTGCTGATGATGATGTTACCCTTGCTATGGTGAATGATGCATTATGCCTACTTGGGTCTTGTAACGAAGATGTTGATTTCCAGAATTGTATTAATTCTAATAGTGACACAGTCACATCTTTGATGCCAACATTTGAGGATACTGTTTTAAAAATTAGTGATTGCCAGGAAGCAACTGATGATTCTGCTACAGGAAGTGACAAGGATGACAATGATTCAGTTCCAGCCTTTGTACCTGGAGCCTGCAATGTTCTAGTTAGCATATTGGACATTAGACTGTACATATAAGCTCAGTGTAACACACCTAATATTCTTTATGAGCATTTGCATCTCATTGAAAACATATTTTAAAAAATCGCATATTAATAAAAAACAGATGACTACTAACAATTTCTTTCCATCCAAATAAACAAAAGAACAAATCTATCAGTTGTTAAGTTACTGAACAAAGATATTTCACATAAAAGTAATTTTTATGATTCACGGGATGGTATTTATACAAATGTATGTTGTCTGAAAAATTTATTACCATAACATATGACTTCTGACAGTAATCATACCAGTATAAATTGTTTACTACATGTACATCCAACATCATCGACATGAACAAGTATATACACATTTTGAAGAAAAAAAAAAAAAAACCAACAAAGACTGATAAATTTGGATTAAACATTTCTCGGTTATAACATTCTAAACAAATCCCAGTCCCCACTTCACTGTGTATATATATATATATATAATATACACACACACATTCACAGTTTTTGTACCTTATAAGAGCCAGACTGTAGTCTTTCCTTAGCCTCAAATTTATGTCAATATCATCCTCGTGACCTAATGACCTATGAAAGGCTAAATTGGCACTTATTATTGTGTATGTGCTTTCTATGGCAACTGACAGCTTATGTAAAGCCCTGTAAGAAAAAATTATATCAGAAATAAAAACTACTATCTGGGATGAAACCAAAGTTTAAATGCAGATTTTATCAACTGAACAATTACTAAACGAACCCAAAGATATAAAAGTTAAATACTTCAATAACTGTAATAATGTGATTCTTCCTATAGCTATAAGAGTCAGACTTTTTTGCTTCCCATATATATATATATATATATATATATATATATATATATATATATATATATATATATATATATATATATATATATATATATTTGCACTGTTAGAAATTTTTTAATATTTGTGTCAATACATATACAAAAATTTATAATGGTGCAAATACGAAACAGTTTCCCAATGTTTCGAGCTAAATAAGCTCTTCATCAGCGGAATAAACAACTTACATCCACAAAACAAACACTAAACACAAAAACCACGAGAAATTATTGACTCATACATGTTTCTATGTAGGAGAATTCTACCAACAAGAGATAACAAATAAAAGAAAAAAAAGAAGAAATAATTGAAAAACTGTCATACAATGCTTAAACTACATTATATATATATACATAATTCTTAAATACAAGTTTTGATGGTAGTTTGATAATTTGTGCTCTTGCATGAGTTTGTATCATATTTTCTTTATGACCAAAAATTATTTTCAAAAATAAATCTTTAATGCCTTGTAATTTTTGGATGATGTTTTACAATAATATTTTTCCCTGAACTTATGTTTTTGGATACAATCTAAGGAGACCTACTGTCTCATTTTCAAGAAAAAGTCTTAGTATGTTTGCCAGTAATTAAACAGATGAAGCTTGCTTCAATTGGATGTGAATAGGCACCTAATCTCCTGAGAAATTACACATGCACTTGCACTTGATTAGCACAAAATATTTAATGTGATCATAAACTTACTAGTAACCAAATTAATTTTACATCCTTTGTGTTACTTGTCACGAAAATATGGTAGGTTTTGAATGTTCATGTATCTAAAGGGGACACAAGATAGCTGTCTGGACCCACATATCATACTAAAAGTATGTTGAAGTATAAGCAAAAATTAAAATATCCTAATTTGTATTTTCAAACTGTATATGAGAAACACCAATGACATGACAATACACCTCTCACTTGGTAACTCGCTCACAATGGGGTCCAAAAACAGAGACTGCACTATAAGTGATGGCACAAGTTACAAAGGGACCTCAAAAAAATTAAGAATGTGATGCCATCCCCGCTGGTTATTGAGAAAACCCCGGGGGGGGGGGGGGGGGGGTAAAGGGGCTGTTTAATGGCTGAATACTCATTGTATAATCGCGTTGGAAGTAATTGTAATAACGAGCTTTTTATAATGAAGTTGTTCACTTTTTTGTATAAATATTACCTTTATTTTCAACATACCCAACCTCTGAAAGATCATTAACAATATTACTCCAAGAGGTTTAAATAACCATCAAGTGTACACGAAAACATTATGTATTATGTCACTGCTCTTTGTTATTGTTGATTCACAACAAAATAAGATTCCTTTTTTTTTAAAACTAGGGACATTCATTTTGTGAAACAACCTTCAACGTCGAAACTCAATTTTTTTTTAATTGTTCTATTAGTAAAATACTGGTGCTGTGATTTCATTGCCAGTAATAGTGAAACTACTTCTCATCCTTAAGGAGATCTCAGAGTGCCAATTCAGGAATTTTAAGTTCACTACAAACTCTGGAACTTGCTTCTCCATAAAAAAAATGAACCGTATCTGTGAAACAAAACTTTTAATTTAGGACCAATTAGGTATCATAAGAAGTCTATCGGTGAAACACCATGTTGATATAGCTATCCATTTGGAGAGGAGTAGAGACAACAATATTCACCATGTACTCATTTCGCTTGGTTGCCTTGCAATCTTTGATCACATTTGTGAATGAGTAGGCTAATTTAAGGTAGTTTAATTATATTACTTACAAATAATATTTATAACAGTGTTCAATTGATCAATTTAAATGAGTTGACCTGACACATGACCACTAGCTCTTACACAGGTAGGATTTGCATGTCTTGTAACTTTTCTTTTATTCCACCCCCTTTATTTGATTTGACACAAAAGAGGTAATTAACGTGATAATACAAACCAGGTCTGCTTTTAATTGAGTGTAACAATACAACAAATACTTCTGCAAGTCGGAGATCAAAACACGGTTGGCACCTAATTAGGTTCTCACATAAACACTTGTGGACATAATTGTGATGGTAGATTTACATTTTTTATGTTTTAATACAAGAGGGCATATTGCATTTAAGATGATTACACTGAAACCAAATTAAAAGATAGAACTAAAACACAAATTTCACTTGACAAAACTTATTTAATTGGTATTAATTTATTTAAAGTGTTGCCACCAGTAAGCATTAGTGACATTTTCATTGATCAAAATGTCATTGAATATTATTATTTACAGTGTACTGAGAATGTTGTTTGTAAAGAAAATTTAGCAAAATAATTGACTTCTTATTAAAAGTTGACAATTTCATGATGTTGATTAAAATTTCCAGGTACTTACCACCATTTTTGATGACAAAAGGAGTGATATATCAAGGTTACATTTACCAATTTTGATTGCGAATTTCTTGACTTTCAACAAATAGAGCCAAATTTTTGGGTATTTTCTAGTTTAAAAAAATGGGATCCACACCTGACCCTGTGTTATGAGCAGTTTTGCGAGTTATCCGGTTACCAGTTATCAAGGGAGCGGTGTACATGACACAAATGTGCATTCCTGAACACCAAAAATGTTATAGAAAAAAAACAATATTGATACCCATAACTTCATCTAAAGTTCAAAACGTCTTATAGCTTTTGATTTTGATGTGAGGAACAGAAAGCAGATAAAACATCAAATCCTATTACTTGATTCTTTTTAATATGATGCATTAACAAATGTGCCCCTGTACAGCATTGTCATTTTGAGACCAAAAAAAAAAGTCCAACCCACGGGTACCACTACACCTTCAACAACATCAAGGGGGAATTCTGAACTTACTTGTTTAAGACTTTGATTCTTAAGACTCTTCATTCTTGTAGACAATACAACACTCCCTCACAATAAAACCCGTCATTATACAAAACTCCCTTATTATAAGGTCATTCAGTATACAATACTCCCTTGCTATAAGACCCTTCATTATACAGCACTCCCTCAATATAAGGTCCTTCATTATACAGTACCCCATCACTATATGACAAAATTCATGATTATAAGGCCCTTCATTATATAGCTATCCTTCACAATATAGTTCATTATTCTAGTTTGTATGGGTAGGTACTTCTTAATTTTACCTAGCAAAGTTATTTTACTTGATAGAGACCAACAGACATATTCAATATGCTTGTCCCACTTTAAATCATTTTCAACTATCACTCCTAGGAGTTTTTCTTCTTTAACATTTTCAATGAGTTGCCCATTTATTGTCAGATTTAGCAGATTGTCAGAAGTTGAATGTTTCATTGATGAGGCTATTACCATACATTTTGTTTTTGTTTCATTTATAACCATTTTATTTTGATTTGACCACTTCTCAATGTTTCTTAAATCAGTATCTAGTAGTGCTTCAACAGTAGCTATATCATTTCCTGAAGCAGTTACAGTAGCAACATCTGCAAATTTCATTAAATGGCAGCAAAATGAAATGTATCATGTACTACATTATAAGGTGGTTTCACTGTACCGTGGGCATATTCTATGGCTCCCATAGACAGCTTTATAATCAGAGTGCTGTATAATGTTCTTGTCAAGCACAATACATGGAATCATGAACATGAAAACAGACTATGAATAATGACATACTAATGAAGCATATATTTGACCCACCACTCTACAATAGGAGTTACATGTATAGTACTAAGGATAGGATTGAGATGACAAATATTATCTTCCCATCAAAAATGCTAGTTTCAGTTTATGAATAAGATTATAAAACTACAAAGTGAACATTCTGAATAAATTTAGCAGAAATTTAATTGTTTTCTTTTCTTAAATGAGTATCAAAAGATAGACCTGTGGGGTACCTGCTTTGCCAAACACAGATTCTGTCCAGGGCATGCTGCTGACGTTCAGGATTATCACTGAACAACTCATGGTAGATGCTGTGAAACTCCTGCCTGCAACAGCAATAAAGTGAACCAGTTAGTCCCTGCAGTACAAACAAATTTTATGGACATGGTTTACTCACATTCTCTCTGTTTGCAAACCATTTATTGGATGATTGTCTTTTATTTTCCCTTGTCATGTGTTTATGTCATCAAAATCAAAATTATGCAGAAAAAACATCATGCTACACACCTGTATCCAATAATTTTTTCTTTAACCTCTTATGGATCTTAAATGCTACCTTTTAAGCCCCCCCCCCCCTCTCTCTTTGAATGAATACTCTAAGAGCAGCCCATCCCGGCATCAAAATTCTAAGGCCAGTGTGTGTTGTGTGTTTATACACACATACACTGTACATGTACAGACATACATGTACCACCCTCAATCATATCCTAATTAAGGTCTGAAGCCTCTTTCACTGTGAAGGAAGAGTCCAACACTATATATCCGGTTTAAGCACACAAATGGTTGCCAAGTAGTTGAAAGCACCAAGTCTCTGACACATTTAAGCATCAACTGCATTTTGGCTACAGACAATGCCCCATGTTTGAGTCTTCCATACTGCATACTATCAAAGTTTGGTAAGTTCTTCCTCCCTTACAATGGCACAGAGGTTTCCTACTGGTTGCCTCCACCATATACTAATCTGGCATCCTATTGCTTTCCCTCTCCCCATGTTGGGTTATGTGGTGGATTGTAAATAAAGGACTTTTCACACATCTTGAACACATGTAAAAGTTGGTGAATGTCAGGTTGATGTCTCTACTTCACTAGTTTTGTAGACAGATTTACCATACATACACTGCACACACATACAGACATATAAATATAGGCATGCATACATACATTCAGTCTACCGAGGATAAATGGCTTATTTTTAATTGGTCTTGGTTGCTGATTATAATTCAAATCAGGAATTGAACTGATGCCATGACTTTTTCCAACTATCAGCCAGCTTCTATGCACCAGTGCCCTCAATACCGTAATATCCTGCTAAATGAAAATGATTTTGGTAATATTATAATTATGTATTTATGTATGCATGTGCTTAGGTAAACACACAGACAGACAGATAGATCCTTATCATTATCTTTTGAAGTAATGACTCAAAATGATAAGTACAAGCCTAAGTCAATGCAACAAGATAACTCAAAATGTTACAGTAAGCCAGCAGCTAATGAGAAGGCTGAAGATGGATGTACGGATGGAAGGAAAAAGTATTTTCTCTCTTAGTGTTTTCTTTGATTCCTACGTGTACAACTTATGAAAGGCATGGTTTTTGCTTTAGAATGCTGTATGCACCATGCAGGGTATAATTTTAATACAGACTATAGCAGTCATACTGTCATCTCACAGGTTGATGTGCTGTATGCACCATGCAGGGTATAATTTTAATACAGACTATAGCAGTCATACTGTCATCTCACAGGTTGATGAGGTATTTCTTCCTTGCAAGGACCTACTTCTACCAAAGGTGTACGATTAGACTGAGGTGGGTCTTATCTACATCCCTCTTTGTGTCATACTTTAAGAGAGTCTTCAGCGTAAGATGCACACGTGAGATGCAAATGGGGCAGTGGATCTCGGTAAAGACTATATACATAAATAAAAAAAATATGAACTAGTGCTCTTAAGCATGCTCAGACAGGCAGGATCACATCAGCGGCCTACTTTGATGGAGTCAAAAATTATATTTGTTGACTAAAAACTGGCCCTTGGAGTCGTTTCATTTCAATCTTCAATGCAAAACAGCAAAACAGGAAAAAGTGGTCAGTCTTTATTTCCTTAATCCTTTCAAGGATTTACACTTTTTTTCTTAAAACTGTATTTTTAATGCTTCCCCTGTTCATCCAATAAAATACAGTTGAAATCCCTGAAGGGATTACTTTTTTATCTCTTTGTGTCAACAGAAGCAGTAACATGCTTCACACACATCCACTTTATAAAGAATAAAATAGAGCACCACACACTTACAGTACACACATTGCGGATTTTGGAAAATCCATATTTCCATGGTGGAAAATAATCTGTTCATGCTGCTGTCCACATTGTGGCTCATTGTGGATGGATTAAATTTGATTGCCCCCCATTGGAAAGTCATAGCAATATAATTATCGCATAGTGGATATCCACTACATCATGAGGCACATACCTGTTTACTGAGCTACTGTAGACAGTGCAGAATGCTCTTTTTAAGCTGTACACAATGCTTTTTAATATTCAAAGACTCACCCACTGAAACACATTAACGTATTGCTAGAGATGAAAGATACACTTCGAGCAAAGAATTTCAGCAGAATATTTAGGTACATCACAAAAAAAGTTTAATGGTACAATGATTTTAATAAAAATTGCTTAAATAGAGAGAGATAGAGTGAAAGAGAAAGAAAGAGATTCTACTTTTCAATTTTAAAAAAAGAGGTAAATTTATTTTAAAAAAAGTAACACATGTAAGTGTTGGTTGGTATGAGAAGGAAAAAGACGTTGAAGCAATCTGGATATGATTGCATGGACTATTCAATTAATAAAATAAAGAATATGAGAAACATACATTATATTTTTTGTTTTATTCTGTCAGCAACTTTAGTCTTTTGCTTAACATGTTCACACATACTAAAATACACGTACCAATATGCATCCTCTAGCCCAGCCTCTGTATAACACTTCTGCATCAGATATACATGTGACAAATCTTCCCAAGAACTGAGTCAGATTATTAGACACGTGTTTAGATTTACTGCAGACCTACTGTTTATAAGAATACTCTACTAAGCACAAGCTGCTGTATTCCTTTGTTAACAGCTCCAAAAATTACTAAATTTAAAGCTGAAAGTGATTAAAATGCCTAATCATTTCATTATGTTCAATTAGATTACAAGTATATGCTTAATTTAAACTGATATAGCTACATCTTCATTTGTTATCGAATGTTCTTCCAGTCCATATGACACACACCATAATACTGTGTTTTCAAATGTCAAGCAAATATTGTTTTATTATCAGTTAAGTTCTACAAACTTGTTAGATTTTGACCCATGTTTCCTTTTACTAGGACTTATTTTATATGATACACAAGAATTGAAATGCTATTGGCAAAATAATAGAAAATTAGAGTCCCTCTAAGGGACTAACATTCTACTGTCTTGCTCTGATGTATAGAAAAAAAAGTTAACCATTATATTAGTTGACAAAACAAATTTTTTTAAACAAAAGAAAAAAATATTCTGGTTGGAAAGAAAATCCCAGCCTGCACCCCCCCTCCTCCAATAAATTGTTCTGTCTCTAACCTCATCACAAGTCCAAATTCATTTTTTCACAAACTAATAGTTTTACAGTGTTTGGTTTTGTGACAACAATAAACATTTTCATTCAGCAGTTAATGTTTATATTGAAAATATGGTGCTCAGCATCAAAGGTACTGACCAGTATCTCAAGTTATTCTTGACTGACCATGGTTGACTCAAACCAGGAAGTTAACATGTGTAGCAGCTGTCTTCAAAGTAAAAATGTCACTACATGGCTAGTGTCTAATGATAGATTCACAAAAAAAGTGATCTTTCTCACGAAAATCACTTTGTTAATCACATTAACAGCCACTGAAAGAGCACAGCTGTTAATACATTGTAAACAAATTCCACCCATTTAAAAATTGTCATACTCTCAAATAATCAATTTATATTTCTGAAGTCAAAGAATAAAGCTACAGAAGAACATTTTATAGCATAGCTTGTGTATCTTTTTTTTATTATGTCAATATTTGATGCCACATTATTCTTTCTGAATAAACTTTAGAAAGAATTATGACATACATGTTATTCTATAAATAGTATCAAGTTTGCTTATAATCGCTAATGATCATAATTAATAGCCCGAAAGTTTATTTTTATTTTCAAAAATTATTGTCTCTGACATTTATTCAATTTCATAAATTTAATTAAGCTGTTTAATTGCTAAAAACTTGTTTCAAATCTTATCTAATGATGAATGCAATAAATTATAACTATAGTATTCCAGGGCTGAGCAAATTTAATTTCCATCCACTTGTCCTGGACAAGTTGTTTCAGAAAATTCACTTGTCCCACCTACCTTTTAACTTGTCCCAAATTTAAATCATTTGTCAAGATTTGATGAGATGTTTTGCACTGTAATCCATATAAAGAACAAACAAAATAATGTACAACATATTTATTTCTTATAAGAATTTAATTTTTCAAAATCATATGTTGATATTATACATTTTGTTACATCAGAGGTTTTCAGTTTTCCATTGTCTTATATGCATTATTTCTTGCTCCAATACAGTAGCATCAGTACTTCCATCATAAAGAATAAAAAGGAATTTACTGGAATTCAGACTTTCCCTAACTGCACAGACCTTGTGAGGTCCAGAACTGTCACGAGATTTGATTGGTTTAATCTTGAATTTGTCAGTTCCATTGACAAATGCACTTGTTGAATTTCCAGTATGTGGCAGTTTGGGATATTGTTTGCAATATATGTAAAACATTTTTGCTACTGAGTCAATGAATTCAAGCCAGGGATAACTATCAAACCAATGTGGCTAAAAATTTCTCAGTATCTTAGTAGTGTCATATTTAACATTTTTTTTTGTTGCCACAGAGTCTGTCTTATGTCTCTTTGGAGAAATAGTTACTTCACACTCAGTGGCAGTATTACGTTTTACCCCTCCACTTTCACATTAATTTTTCTTCTCCGACTCTTCCTTATTAACTTCCTTGAAAAAAATAATTCAGTAAACTAATTGTATCCACACAGTAAATATCACCTTGCTTGACAACTACTTTTAAAGTGATCATAAGATACATTCTGACCTTTAAATATGAACAGAGACAGCTCGTTAATTAGCATAATTGTTTTGATTCAAATGCAATATCTGATGTGGAAGTTAATCCTTTGTATAATCAATTACTAGTAAAAATTAAAGAATCATCACTACCATTTAATCAGTTCATAAAGGGAACTGACACTAATGTCGGTTCATTAATTTAATTGGATTGATTCGCTGGATTAAAATCATCGGGCGAGTCGTTCGTGAGGATCTGGTTTAAGCAAACACAATACAAGGAAGCAGTTTAAAATACTGTTAATTAATCATACTGGCTTTGTTTTGTCTCACGTGTGTTGACTGGCCAATAAGCTAGTTGCTTAGCCCAATATGCAGTCAAGCAGTAATATAACATGCGCACATGCAAGAGTTATCAATGACCACCGGTAGGTGTTATACTGGATGTAAATAAATACATGGAGAGTGTTAGAATCAAGCATTCAGTACGTCCAGAGGTCATGAATGGCCAGCTAAAGGCAGATAAATTGATTACGGCATGAAAATAGGCACTTGCCTGACTTTGTTTAAAATAGGCGAAACGCACTTGTCTCGAACTAGCGACTTGGAAAAGTTAACTTGCCCGAGTACAAAAAATAGTCCTGGACATTGGGCTATGGAACGTTGCTCAGCCCTGTATTCATCTACAGCCCACCGGCAGTTTTTACCCCCCCCCATTTTAAAAACTAAAATCACAAAGGATATAAAAAATGCACAAAACTTTGTCAGTCCATTCATCAGTTTATCATTTCTAACCTGATCATCACCAGGGGGTCTGCAACACTGTCATCTTGTTCACATTTCAAACCAAAATGGGAGTTTTTTTATACTAATACTGTCGCCATATTTGCGTGGGTGAGTCTATTTTTATCAGACAACAGATGTGATCTAGTTTGCTGTCTTTGATAAACTCTGAATAATTCCATAAATTTACAAAACTTTAGGTGTTACATTCCTTTTAACACATGTATATAAGAGTTACACCTTTTTATTTTTATCAATTTTTTTAGAAATACTAAAACTAGACATTGCAAACATTGGATGCAGACAACACAGTTTTTACTGAAAATGAACTGTTCTAGGAAATGGAAAATGACAGTGAGCAGTCTGTCTGTTTACATCAACAGCCTTCGTCTGGTTTAAAATGCGAAAAAGATAACAATGTTAGTAGCCACCTGGACACAATCTGGCTAGAAATTATAAATTGATAAATAAAATGACTAATTTGTGTGCATTTTTTATATCCCTTGTTGTTTTTAAAATCACCAGCGTGGTACAAACTGCCAGGATTACAGGCAAGTATTATATCTTACATGAACGTCTTATGCATTTGTAATAAGATGGGACTTTTGGGAGTTTTTTGTATACCAAGTCAACAATTTGTTTAAGGAGGTCTGAGAAATAGTAAGGAAATTAAAGGGAAACTATGACAAAAAAATAACCAATAAAACAAGCACTTTTATAAAATATCATTTATTGACAACGAACATCAAGGTTACCGTTTGATCATTGATGCAGAATGGTATGTACATTTCTGCATGTGTATATGCAAACAGGTACATGTACTCAATCAACAGGAATGTACATTGTAGCTAGGCAATTTTTTTTATATATGTGCTGTCATTAGGCATGGGTGGGGGGATAGCCAGAAAATTTTTAAAAATTGGTATTTTACCTACGTTACGCACATTCATCTGTACGTACATCTAGTTAGGCCACTGATAAATACCACAATGTTACTACTGTATAGTTTGTAAAGGTAAAGTTGTGAAATTGATACCTGCCATGGACGGGTTTGCGGCGTCAGGGTCTCTCCCATCTCGGCATCTGTTTGTTTAGTGTGTCGATTAGCGGGGCGAATGCAATAATACAATCAGCGAGGTGTGCCGTAAAACCGACCACGGCTCAATAAAATGCGCGATGGAGTTCACTAGATTTTGTGAACATCCACCAGACGTAGTGAACATACACCCATAGGTATTGGACACTTAATCCATTTCTCCCTGTGTCCACGTCCACGGTACTGAGTAGGGAATTCCGAAATCCACCAGTGTGTACTGTATGTACACTGTGGCTGTATGAGAAGTGTTACGGGCCACTGTTTTCGTGGCGTGGACAAGAACTAGTCATTATTTTTCATTACATTTACTTTTAAACGGGTTATTACAAAAAGAATACCTGCTTATCCATGGAAATATTCGCCTCTGGGATCGATAACTTCTTCCAATCATTGAAAACCTTTTAAACCTTAGCTAACAACAGACTAGCACGTGTTTTTGTTTTCGTGCCTCAAAAACTTCTTTGTTGAATAGATGGTCTGCTTCAATTCTGTATTATTGGTAAGCGTCTAATGACTATGATCAAAAACTGAACTAATTATTAACTATGGGTAGGAGACCGGTACTGGAAGTATGTGTTCAGATTGAGCAGACCTACCGGTATTTTGAAAGGAAGGCAAATAAAGAAAATTAATGATAGTGTTCAATGTTAAAATTAAAGAAAAAAATAAGAAAGTATGATCAAAATAAGTAAAACAAACGTGTGTTTATGGTATACAAATGATTGCACCAGCTGCTGATTTGAAGGAAGATAGTTTAGGCGAGACATTGATATTTTGTGGGAGTTTGCACTACCGTAAAATAGCCAGAGAAAAAACATAGGAGTATCTATAAAGACTGGTCATTGCCTGGATCAGTAACTAGATGGGACAAAGAACATAATTTTCTGGTACTCTTAATGTGACTGGTATTTCAAAAGATAAACCACCATCAAGTAAGACTTTAGCAAGTAGAAAAACAGCAAACAATACAGCCATAATTATTGCTTTATAAGGAATACAAATTCCTATTTTATATAATGTATCACTACAAATATAACTACCCCCAGCCCACTCCCAAAATAGAAAAACAGTCTATATATGTACACAAATTACAATTTCGCTTTATAAACAAATGAAAAGGCAATGACAGGAAGTGAATGAACAGCCTTTCACTTACATTGATTATGTTTTTTGTTTATTTTATTTTATTTTTTAAAATCAACGCATAGAGAAAAATTACATAAATTATGATGCACAAACAAACGAGCAAAATTTATAATGCTAACTACTGTGCTACTGAACATTCCACTTGAACAAACACTACACTAGCCACTATTAACTGGGTTAACTATGTTTGGCTTGTTGTTACGAATCTGTGTTTTACATCATGATAAGTAGAACAGTTGCAAACAAACATGAAAGTCTGTAAACATGATTTACTTGTTGTAATAACAGCAAATTGACCAACAAGTATCCTAAACAATTTCCGAATCTGCATAAAGGACAGAGAAACTAATCATGAGAAGTATTTCAATCCAGCAATAGAAACTATCATGAGAAGTATTTCAATCCAGCAATAGAAACTAGTCATGAGAAGTATTTCAATAAAGGCAATAGAAACAATCTTGAGAAGTATTTCAATCCAGCAATAGAAACAATCATGAGAAGTATTTCAATCCAGCAATAGAAACAATCATGAGAAGTATTTCAATCCAGCAATAGAAACAATCATGAGAAGTATTTCAATCCAGCAATAGAAACAATCATGAGAAGTATTTCAATCCAGCAATAGAAACTAATCATGAGAAGTATTTCAATCCAGCAATAGAAACTAATCATGAGAAGTATTTCAATCCAGCAATAGAAACAATCATCAGAAGTATTTCAATCCAGCATTAGAAACAATCATGAGAAGTATTTCAATCCAGTAATAGAAACAATCATGATCATTGTGCAAGGATGGCCTAACATGTTTTATTCACAAGTGCATAACTCTGATTAACAATTTATAGTAACAACTAAATTTTTCTGCGATGAACAACAAAAAGACATTCATATTAGTAATATTACTGTAAATAATTTTTATACTGATCACAATTGTTTAAGGCTTGATTTAAGAAACACACATGATAATAGGTTGCGTGGAACAGGACATAAATTAGCAAATATTCAATAAGGAATACACCTACAGATAAACAGAAAAGGAAAGTTAGTTGCGCACTAAAATGTAGATTTATTTTACTTCTGAAGCACAGGTAAAAACTAAGAACATCCAATTAAAATATACATGACGAAGCCTGTTTGAGAGTCCTGGCATACTGTTTACTAGTCAATAAATGTAACTAAAAAAAACTCATGATATGATTATCTGTTGTGTTACCAATTACTAGATTGGATTGAATAGAATATAAAAACCTTTTAGATTGTGTTGTCAGTGTATGTCCAGCCATTATGTACAATAAGACATACAACAGAAAATAGCTTTTTAAGGACAATATAATTCTGATAGAGCCCGATGACAAATTAGATAAATAGTTCAAATTACTTTTTAGTGTATACCAGGAAACTAATATTTTGTCTCCTATAGACGATTCTGCAAATTTAGATGCCGTAAAAAAGAAAGTAACCAACCTAACAAAGCTACCATTCAATGGTAGGTATTATGGAATATCTATATGGGTAATAGTACAAAAGTATAATTCTGTCATAAATGATCTTCTTGAAAATTTTTGATTAAAAGTAGTATTTTGCTCAAAAGATAACAATTCTATGGAAAACAGTTTGAATGAAAATGATGCAGTACCAGCAGTTATTATAGATGAAACAGTTGAGAAATTCAAAGAAAATAAAATAAATAAATGAGGCTTGAATATCTGTTTAATTATAAGGTGGTAGGAGATTAGATTAACTAGTTATAATCCGAAAAGAATAGCCATAAGGTAAAGTATTCATGTTATCAACAAATTAACGTATAATCATATGGTGAAACAGCAACCTTATTTATCGTGACATTGATCTTGTGACTGTATGATCTAATTAAATTCATTTCTTGGTGATTTACAGTTTGGTTAAATAAACAATCTTTGTACATATCTAATATGAGATTCTTTTCAACAACATAGGTTTTTGTACACTTACATATTTTTTCCTACTATGTCAGTTCTAAAATCATGTAGCTTACTTCTAAGACCACAAAATTCATGCTTTGGTATACCATTCATCTCATTATTAAACAATCCAATAACTTTCTTGTTGGATAATGATATTCCATTTATGTTATCCTTTTAGTAATCACTTGTGATGTTGAACTGTATATTTTGTTTCATATCATTGTATAAGTTGGTTCTTTAGCTTGCTGTAGTAAAAATCATACGTCAGCAACTTATTTACTTCTAGCACTGTAAAGCCACCATAAATTGGTTTGGCTGATTTCATTTTCTTGTTTTTTAATGTAACTAATACCATATCTTCGTCTATTATTGTTCTTCTCGCAAATGGAATATCCTTTTGAAGTTTGAAATATTTCTTGTCATCAGTAAATATTTTTACATTAGTTCTCTTTCTTAAATTTTTAGTTTACTTTCAGAAAACAGAGTTATTTATTAACTTAAAAAATAAAAAATCCATTCAAACCCTTTGGTTGCATTTTGTCTTACAGATGTATTAGGTTCAATGTATAATTTTAACCAGCGCTCTTGGTTGAATACAACTGTTCTGTGTATCTTTTTTTAGTCTTCTTCCTAACTGAACACGCAACTTCAGATTTCGATATTGAATAGCACATATTTGTTTTCTTTTTTAAAGTCAATAATAATTTAGGTACTGAAGGTTTTATGCCCATTTTATCTTCTAATACTATCTTTTGTAATTGAGATCATTCTTGCTCACCAGGAATTAGTTTTCATGTGCCAAAGAATAATCTTAAAATAGTTGTGCAAATGTGTTGGTACCACTAAATTTACTTCTAGGATTACTCCCGATGCATTATCATTACTTCAAGACATCAAAGTTTCTTTCAATTTTTAAAATTTCTTCTTTGTCTGCATATTCAAAGTGTATAATTGGCATTGGTTGGCACATGGTCCAGGCATCAAATTATTATTATAAATGTACATAATATATTACCTTGACCTTGATGTATCATATTTTCCATTATTCAGAACTTTAGACTTGTTCTCTTCGCACACTCTTCTCTCACTTGTTTGGTTGTCGGTACAATACTCATGATTTGCTTTAGCATGTCTTTTAGGTATCGTACTTCTTCCTCTGATTTCAGATTCAATCATTAAAAACATATTATAATTTATTACCAGTTCAAATTCTACCTTACTTATTTTCAAACTTAAGCATAGTGAGATCATCTAGGTGCACTACAATAGTGTGCTAGGTCAGATTTATAATTATTCATACACACAGATCTCAATTCTTCCAAAAAATATAACATAACATTAAAGCATCTTCCTTTACGTAGTAGTCACAAAGATTGCCAAGAGAATTTTATTTGAAACATAATATCTTTAATATACTGGTAATCTTCTGCGCTAATTCCTGATCCAGTTAGTTTTTATTGAAATTTCTCAATTGGTGGTAAGTTAGTTTCATTAAATCTTCAAATGAATCCATATATTCGTATTGATAAATATCTCTTCTAAAGAATCTGGTTTGTTTTCCCAAAATGTTTTATTGTTTCTGTGAATTTATCGTCCTTTAGAATTTTAGCAAGGTGTTCTAATGATTAGCCCATAAACCTATAGCTATCTAAAAATATTATTGTACTTTTACAGAAACCTCTTGGGGGCAGTCGCCCCCTTTTTGTTTCTTCCAAATATATCAGCTATAAAATCTTTACCAAACCAAATATGTTTTATAAATTACTTGATTATTATTAGTTATTGACTCATTAATACTTTCAAAAATCACAATATATAGCAAAAGGAACCTGTAGGTGATTGTAGTAGTTTTTAAATTTAACGATAGAACCATATTTTGGCATTAAATCTATTGTGCTAGATGTTTGTTTGCGTAATTTATTGTGTTCTTGTAATTTTAATTCTGAATTTTTTTTAAAAAAAGCACTTCTTGCAAAAGAGTTTTGGTTTCTCATGTTTGTTGGCTTGAAATGAAATAAATCTAGATAAATCCTTTATTCCATAATAATACTAATGGAGACAGTTATTATTGTCTCTTTTTGATATAAACAAAATATCTGCATGCCTCTTTCTCCTTTTGTTATTCTAGTTGGTCTTAAAAGTTTCTCTACTGGTTCATAGACATTGACAGATAGATTTATTTAATTTTCAAATGTGTTTATATTTTTTATATTTATTGGTCATTTGTCAAACAAATGTTTATATTCTTCAAGGTTATATTTTTGTGGCCATTACCAAAAATCCTTTGACAGATTTAAAATAGATTCTATTGCATATAAAAAAATCAATTGATGCTATTTTGTCTATTTGGACAGGCTTTTCATATTTGATCCAATCCGGTAAACCTATGTATGACTTTCCTGTTATTGTTATAAATTTTTCAACATGTAAAGTGAAATAATTTATCTTATTATAAAACTAATGTGTATCTATACTTATTTTTGGATCAAATTTTGTATCTAGTATATCAAACAGCTCTTAACTTTACTTTCTATTTCATTTTTGTTCATTATGTTTTGGATGGAGTTCTGTGATACCAATGCACATAATGATGATAATGTACTCCATCCTCATCTATTTCCTTTCTTAAGAGTTGAATAGATATATCCAGCTGTCCTTTTACTGAACCTAAATCTCTGATTTTTCTATGTATTATTTTCCATAAGTATGGTTCAACTTTTGTTTAAAAAAATAAATAAAAGTCTGGTTATTTTTTTTTCAGAGTCTAAGATGCAGTCATTTAATTTTAAAAAAACTGTTTTCAAGTTTTAAATGTGTCTTGCAGCTTTCTTGCAACAAATTAGAGCAACATGTATACTTAGTATATCGAACTTCCATTTATTTAATATACTTAATTGATAGCACATATAATATGTAATTGGTTCCATTTATATAATGTAAATTATTTACATATGAATACTACCATGATTTTTAGGACTATTAATCAGGGTCTACTTTAGTAAGACAATATTTTCTTCCAGTTCACAACTATTAAAACATTTGTTACACCCTTTCCTTTTTACCAGTACATATTGTTTGCGATTCATTCTTTATTTAATTTTTAAAATGTTCTTAGTCTTGAAAATATCATTTTGCTCGTCATATAGAGATAACTCCTCTTAAAAAAATATTCCTTCAAAATTATCTCCTTTTAAATTTTCTAATTTATATACTACAGGGTCTACTCAAATTACTTCTCTGATTATAAAAATCTCTGTCATGAAATTAGGAAGATAACCTGTAACAAAAATATACTCGTATGCCGATATCCTGACTCGTCTATTTTGTATTTGAGCGTTCCATAGGCATTCGTTGTAGATAGCCAGATATGTTAATCCAGATTTTACATATATTTTATTCCTGCTTGCTTCAATTGTCGACATGTCTATAGATCGATTACATTATTTATTGTATCCATCAACAAGGCTTTGTAATATATTGACCCATTTTCTGGTTTTATTTTCAGTAGAATCATTCCGCACTCTAGTCTTAAGAGTTCGATTGAATCATTCCGCTACAGATGCTTTTTGTCTGAGTGAGTGAAAAATGGTTAATGTTTTCTTTCTCCAATATCTTTTTTAACTTTTTCACCTTTAGTTTATAAAATTCTTGTCTTTCATCAAACTGTATTTTTTATGATTTTCTCTTCTCAAATATTTCCATCAAGGCATGATATATGTCATCTACCTTTTTTGTTTTTACATTTATAACCCAGTCATATTTTGAAAAGACATCTATCACTGTCAAAAATATATCTACAACCATTATTAAATTTTTCATATACTTGTAAATGAACTATATCAGCCTGGAGCTGAGAATCTGCGTGACAAACATACACTCTCCTATATTTGAATCTTTTCATGGCTTGCTTGTGCAATGTGTAAGTAGACTGATTTATGAACCAATCGTAAAGTTCAGTATATTTTATTGGACTTAACAATTGTTCTCATCAGACTTTGCCTTTGCTTCGCTATCCAGATTAATTTACCTCCACAATTGATTAATATTTGTAAAAGCAACTTTTATTGTCGTAGTATAGAGCCCTTAACTACTGTTCTTTGTTAGTGTATGCTATTTAATTATATAATTTTTATGGCCTTCAAATTTGATGATCCCACCCACCATATATTATATACACAAAAAGCTTGTATAAAAAGCCAGCGGGAGTATGACCCGATATATACGGTATAATGCGCGTATCTTATTGATCGGTTTTATCACATGGTTAAAATGTAGGAACTGTCTAGGCAAAATGTTTACTCACACTATGTGTAAAAACATGCTTATATCTGGTTTTATTGGAGATATTGTTTGGGTCTAGAAATATCAATTAGGTAAATTTTTGATGATATTACCTTTCATATAAAAACCATATACTTGCTATTATTGATTGGTATGAGTTTTAGAATGTATGTGACACGTGACTTACAGATAGAGCTGTATAGGTGAGAATTTCACACATTTCGCACACGTATACCTGTCATTGAGGTGTTTACAATACATTTGCCGTATGTAAACCTTGGCTTTTCTTTATTAGGCATATAGTAACTACATGTAATTATATGTATTTATGAGCCTTAGAAAAATAAATTGTATAAAAATATATTACGAGACGGGGAGGGACTTCAGGTGTAAGAATTTTGTATAGACCTAGACATGTTATGATAGCACGGGACTGGACTGTTTCGCCGTATATATTATTAATAAAAGAGTTCCTTATCTCAGGAAACTAACAGAAATGGAAGTGTATTCAATCCGCATATAGACCAGAAATTATAGTATTAATACCTGAGAGTAATGGGACAATCGCTCTAAGGGTCAGTTTGTTATTTTAAAAAAATTGCAATAGCCCATCTGTTCACCGTCACCTGTCAGCCCTCGAGGACAACCAGCTCAAGAATTACGGTGCGTTTGGCTGTCCTCGAGGACAAGACACATTCTGCTTTCGTACGTCAAATATCGGGATATCGCATCGATTGGTTTATATCACACGGTCCACTACAACCCCTATTGGAGAATCTAGATTTAATGACAGAAACTCTGGAGGTTAGTCGAGCTCTAGTGATTTGCGAACTCAGTACACCGGAAGTTCGCATCACTTGCAATCGAACCAATTGCAACTCATTTCCCTTGGCACCAATTCGGTGTCATACTTGCATCATAGAACAGCGAGGATAAACAGCTGCGCTCAAAATATACAAAATATGCCGTGACAAAGATTCCAACACTCAATGATGTCGACTGTGTGCTCAATTCTACTTCCATGATATAAGGAGAACTTGAAAAAAACTCTGTTATAACAGCCATATAAACAACGAAGTCTAATTAACCTATGATCCCACTTGATTCAAACTAGGCCAATCGATGTTTCGGTCAGGTAAATCGTCCGAACGAACTATCATAAAATATCTAGGTCTGTAAACTTATATGAACTCACTGAAGTGAATCTATACCATACATCATATTTATGCAAGCAAGGCCAATCAATGGTTATGTCAAGTAAATCGTAAGTAGTAACATAACAATTCTAGGTCTATAAAATCATATTAACTCAATGCAGTGAATGTACCATACATGTACGGCTATATTAGTTTATCTATTTAATAAGTACATAATTATTTCGAATATATATATATATATATATATATATATATATATATATATATATATATATATATATATATATATATATATATATATATATATATATATATATATATTTAATACCAGTAAAAATAATTTTGACCTGTTTATCTGGCCATGCATGCTTACCGTAATTACCCGTGTGTTTCCATTAACTGCATGGTTAAGAATATAAATTTGGGTGATACGCGCTGGCTTTTTATTCTGTTGTTGTTGTTGTTGTTGTTGTGGTGGTGGTGGTGGTGGTGGTGTGTGTGTGTGTGTGTGTGTGTGTGTAGAATGATGAATAATGTTTTAATTAAATGGAAAATAAAAAGAAGAAATTATTTTTTTTCATTGCCTGCACTAGCTGTTTGTGGGTTTGTATTCTTAATTATGTATCTTAAGTTCCCTGAATACGCTAAAAGACCAGTTGAAATACTATACATGTAGAGAGAACAGACCCGGACGTACTACTTAATTGATACATTAACTAAGAATAAGGTTGAATTTTTTTTATTAAATGGGTTACCCTCATCTCTACAAGATAAAATGTGAATGTGGTAAATGGATTAAAACAGTTAATTACGTACTTAATAAAACTGGGAGAATAGGCGCTGGCTGTTTTATCCTATGTTTTCTTGGGGTTTGGGTGGCCATGTTGTTATAACAACTATTTGAAGGTAGGTGGTATATGTGATCAGCTCTTTTTCATGCAAACATTTAAAGGTCTGGGCCTAGGGTATGAAGTTAAGCGGCCCAGAATCAGCCAGAGGTTAGGTGATCAAGGAGTCGTACAGTTTTGAACGCCAGTGGCCCTGTTGTTATAATAACTACATCTGAAGGCCAGTGGCTCAGGTGGCCTACGTTTTTCATAAAAATGTAAAGGCCAGTGGCCTAGGATGAAGGTCAGAAATTAGGGATGAAGGCCAAAGGGTAGGGGTTTAAAGTCAAAGGTGAAGTGGCCCATAACCGACCTTTTTAATTAACGGGTCAGTTGTCTAGGGTGAAGGTCAGAGGTATAGGGTGAAAGTCAAAGGTTAGAGGGTAAAGGTTAAATGTCAACTGTCACTGAATCGCAATATATATATATATATATATATATATATATATATATATATATATATATATATATATATATATATATATATATATATACACACACACACTACTTTTACTGTTAGCAGAAAATATTCTTGACTTCGGGTAGGGGATTTCAACGCCAGAACTAATGACTTTCTAGACTATATTCCTAACGATAACACGGAGTTTGTTTTCGGATATATCGATTATAACGGTGATTCGTTTGATAAACCTAGAAGTAATAGTAATAACTTGAGGTATAACACGTATGGAAAATCTTTAGCAGAATTATGTCATATCTATAATATACAAATTATGAATGGCAGATGGTATGGTGACACGCAAGGCAACTTGACTTGTATGCAAAAGAAGGAGCCAGAGTATTAGTCTACAATATTGCTTTTGATGAACTTCTCTCCAAAGTTCGTATTTGAATGTAGATGAGCGTGACAAATCTGTGTATTTCCTAATACACTGTCAGTTGAAATTTTGAGACACGAACTGACAATACATTTAATCACTCCTAAGATTGTGTTACAGAACCTTATATATAAGTGGCAGGAGAATACCGTGAGCAATTTGTTTCACTTGTCACCATTACAATACACCAAGCAATACAGTTATTAACATTTACAAAGCAGCTGCTGAGCCTTAGTGCAGAAAATCTTGTACGACTAGCGTTAACCTGCCTGGTGGGATATCGAACGTGAAGAACTGAGAATCAAACAGTATGCATTACTGAGAACATTTCGACACACTAATTCCTAAGATAATTTTGTTCAATACAAGACCGAAAGAAATAAATTAAAAAATATCTGTGTCATGAAAAAATGTGTACATTGGCAGGTAACTAATGTTATTTAATAACCTAATATCAGAGGCAAAAACAATAATGAAGTAATACAAATGTGAAAGACTCATCCAAGTTTTGACAATTGATGAATAAATCTTATATACCTAATTCCTGTGTACTAGATATAACAAATCAAGCTTAGTATAACTATTTTAAATATCTTCTCTCCATAGATGACTCCATTACAGGGGAAAGAATGTCACATGATGATAAAGATATTTTAAATAAACCAATTGCAGAGTCTGAAGTAAGCTCAGGTGTTAGGCATTTTAAGTGGAGAAAAAGTATTGAACCTAATAGAAATGGAGACTAATTTTCATAAAGTACTTGCAATGAAATTACAAAAAATTTACCAATGATTTGTAATAGTGTACTTAACAGCTAATTTAATTTAGGTAATTTCCCTATATCGTGGGTGTCTGTCCAGTTTAAAAAATAGAGTGAGAAATTATCGTAATAATTACATAGGTATCTCTATAATTAATACAACTCACACAAAATTTCTAAATTTATTGCTGATAGGTTGATGGTTTGAGACAAATAACAAAAGAGATGAAGCCCAATCTGGATTTAAAATATTGATGTAAACTTCTGCAGTCGTGATCCAAAAACAATGCAATTTGATGTTTATATCACTTGACGAATGTGAACGCAGAGCATGTGGATCGCAAGTTAAAAAGTAACTGCTTAAATATGGCAATGTTTTTGTTTGGGTATTTCAATAAATTGGTGATTTCAACATTTTTATTAGGCAATTTCATATGAGCATCTGACTGTTGTCAACAAGGAATTATTGCTAATATCAAACGAATATAGTAGAAGTGAACACTATGAATATCTGAAACCTTCTCGAATGTTGAAAGATACATAAGTATTTATATGCCATTCTAATTCAGGAAAACATTTGCTCGGTTTACGAGTTTCAGTCACAAATCTAGAACAGAGACAGGCCATCATGATGAGTTAGATATGGAAGACATGGTTTGTTTTTACTGTGTAAATCCAGACAATATCTCCATATTAGAAGATGAATACAATGTATACTTTTTGGGTCCACAATATAACGATTTAAGACAACGGTATTGGTATATCAGGTATAATTCTCTACAGTCTAGAACAGATTTTTACTTGCTTATGGGAAATGACCAGATTACAACTATCAGAAAGATAAGTCTATCTATTTATCACATTTTAGAAAGAAGAGAGAAGAAAAAAATTAATAATAAGTGTCTTGTTCAAATTATTTCGTTATAGTTGTAAGAATTAGCCTAGCTCCATAATAATATCTAATATTAAGAAGGAGTATATTATAAAATGGCATTTTACAGATTTCCATCGAATCGATAAAATTGTATTTGATGTATTTGATGTAAATTTTAAATGTATTCTGCTGTGAGTGATACATTAATAATTCTACATTTGGTGCACTGTATCATTGGTGTTTTTTGGGGTGGGGTGGAGGTGGGTGTACTTTTTATGTGTATTTTGGGCCAGTGGCGTTAATGAATAATAAAGTATTTGAAATTTGAATATGTATATTGTAATTTTAGAAAACAATATATCTTCTCTTAACCCTTCTCAACAGTCTGAATACCAACATGAATGAACATATATTAACAAATAGCCGACACACTAATACATGCATTTTCACCCAACCTCTAGGCCAACAGTTACAAAATATCTGCTCTTCTCCCTCTTTTACTCTGTCTCTTTACACACATGCCATTAACAAATACTAACACCTTCGAAATAACATTTTCAGCCAAACATCTAAGCACAAAGATAATAACATGTATATTACTCTGTCTATTTGACTGTCACATCTGCAATAAAATTTTCTCTATTTGACTGTCACATCTACAATACAATTTTCACCCAAGCATCTCTGCACACAAATACATGCATTTATTACGATGGTAATTTCTCTGTTTTTATGTCAGTCTGTTTTTGTATCTTCACAAGTACCCACACGAACATATGAAATCATATTATCATGCAACCACCCAAGCAAAAAGATAAATACATGCACTTATTTCTTACAAATATTTATTTTTCTCTCCCTGAGCATACCGAATGCACGCACACACAAACACTCGCAGATCTGAAATGACATTTTCACTCAACGATCGTTTCGCACAGATAAAAAGATGCATTTATTTATATTCCTATCTCTCTTTTGTCTTTCTGCCTCCACCTCTCTCTTCGTGCACACACATACACACACACACACGTGAAATCATAGGAGATTATATGTTTTGGGTTTACGAATGAGAATTCGCCTATGTGGCATCTCGCCGAACGACAAATTCACCTATACAACGTCTCATATAAAATGAATAATAATAATAATAATAATAATAATAACAATAATAATAATAGTAAAACTTGTTCTAAAAGTGCCATTAGCCTATTGTTACAATCTGGGTATATTTTCCAGAGTGCTATTGTTGCCATCCACTGATGGTGATTTAGTATGTTAGTCACAGTTGTTAGTCACATGTCCCAGCGTTAAACAATAAAATCCTTTATAAGCAATTACTGGGATTATGTTCAAATTGATAGGTTTCTCTTCTTCACATAAAGTAACACGTTTCGTGAGTGTCATACAATTTGAAACTTTATAATAGATTTTCTTATGCTAAACGGCACGAATGGAGGTAAGAGTAAATTTATGGAACTCAGAGTCAGCTGTCAGATTTTCTTTGCTGTGAATTAACGTTCATCTTAGCATTGAGGATGTACACGTAAATGTACGTGCCCAAACAAATTGCCCCCCATCCCTCCCCCCCCCGAAAATTAAATGCTCAGTAAAGCCATTGTTTACATTTATTTGGAAGCGTTTATCTTCCTAGAGTTTTTGTGCAATTCATTTTTACATTTTTCGAACATTAACCTTTTGTTGGCACCGGTGTCGGCGCGAGGGTTTCAGGCACTCGGGGACAATCTTCTTCAGTGACGCCCCTACTTTGCCACAGAGAATAGTTTTTATGTCAGTTGCCAACCTCCAAACCCTCCCCCATCTACGCCCCGGTTATAGCTTACACAAAAAAATAAAGCTCCCGAGGGCCCTCAACCCCCTTGCCCGGCGCCCGGGGGAAATTGCCCCTCCCTGACCCCCCCCCCCCCGTCGCGTCGCTAATGGTTGGCACCACATAGCCACTATTGTGCTGAGGAGCCGTAAAGAGCTACTACATACAAATCAAAGCGTACAGTTTTCTCCAGGTGTAATTTTTACCACGAATTTACGCAAAAAAAGGGAGGTAACCCATCGTGATGTGTAAGCATAGGAAAGAGAATGTTCCAAATGATATTGCAATTTGTATGTTGCTATGGCTTTGGACACAGGACAGAGAAGTCAGTGTTCATGATGTTTTATGATTGACGCTCCTCATATTTCACACAACTCTTAGACATTTATGTAAATGCAACCACATGTGAAAACCTTTGTTTATCCTGTATCCAATGATCTTTTGGGTGGTTTACTCTGACGGACGTTGGCGAGCACCTGCTGCAAGAAGGATCATCGGCACCTACATGAATGAGCATCGTCACTTATTTCCGGTAGTACATATTTTCGTGATTATTTTAATTTATTATTATTTTAATCAGTTTATAGTACTTGATTGTAACTACTACCCCCCTTCAGCCGATACAGTTACCGAACGTTTTGTATGAAACCGATGATAGTACTGTAATTTAAGCAACACGATAAAGATTGGCCATGTTTTGGGATCCTTTCGAGAGAAAACAGATCCTTAAGTTTGGGAACGACGATTCAATTTTAATTTTCCGAAGGAATGATGTGAGGGCCGGGCCAAGGGTGTTTTTGATAAAAATATATAAACGTCCGCCGTTAAAAGAAAGAAAATATCCTGGCTGGAAAGAAAATCCCCCCCCCCCCGAAAATGAATGGCCTGTTCCATATTGGTTCTGACGCATTGAAGTATAAATCTTTACCATTTAGAAAGAATCTCCATTCAGATTATTACCCTTCATTATATTTTAAATATAAGTTCTTTTGTGGAAGCATGTAACAATTTTTTTATTTAAAACAATAACATAGTTTTAAATAGTTTTACTGGTGCATTGTCGACTGTGTCCAGTTTTAAATATCAAGTAAATTGGGCATGCATTTAATCTAGCTTCTAGTCACTTGTTTATGAGGATTAAAGGAAGATTCAGTCATTGGAACCAAGTTAGATTTCCTAGCCATTAAAACAAAGGCTATGAGAAACAAACACCAACGGGTTGCATAAATAGGGATTGTTAAGTCAAAAAGTTGAAACAATTCCAGTAAAATCTGAGATGTGAAATATAGAGCTTGCTTAGGCAAATGTAGATGCAATCTGGCAATTCCTAATTGACTATTAAACCCAGTTGAAAACATTCTTCACATAAGCAATCATAGCCGGTAAATAAATATATAAGATTACTCAAGTAAGGTAATTCTTAATTGATACAGTGGATTTAAAGATTCTGTTGAGAAACTTCATACATTAGCAAATGGTGCACTGGTAGGATGAGAAGTTAAACTGATATAAGCACAGAATAACAAAAAGGTCTTAAACTGTATCTTGAGAACGTTAAGAGTGACAGCAAAAGCTGCTCTAATGGACACAACCACTTCTTTCTGTAAAGCCTACAAATGAGTGTCTGAAATAAAATAACCATGTCACAAGTGAAATAAACATAATTTCTTCTAAATCATGATCATGTACAAATTGTATAAATTCAACCTACCATTGACATCTCCCAACCTTGACAGAACATCAGGCTGACAATATTTTGAGGAAGTTATATATCTAGCCCTAATACCAAATTCCCATTGTGCTGCATGAAAGCATATTTCACTCAAACAACTTTCAAGAAATTTGTATCTTGTTGCTTCCGAATTTAAAACAGTTACTGAAATGAAATTTTCACAGTTCACTGACATCTTTTTTCCTGAGAAAACTTGACCCCAAACTTTAAATTCCTTTTAAGTATATGCCAGGGAACATGCAGTGAAAAAATTGCTTGGCTCTTTGGCATAACCTTCCATACCCTGAAACTGAGGCATGAAATGAAAATTCAGGATCTGGAATTTATAAATTTTCTAATATTATCATGGAGCTTCCATAATAATGATGCAGAATGTTTTTCCACCAAAACAAATATTTTTTTATATCCTCAGGAATTTAAAATTTCCTGTTTCTATTAGTTGGGTCTAATGATCTAAACCAATTCAGTAATTTAGAGACAAATAATTGTTCTGGTCTGACAAAAGATGAGGCAATTAAAGTGGAGCTTACCCAGTAAAGATTGCAACTCTTTTATAAAACCCTATCAAAATAGATGTGGTCCTGCTTAGTATAACTAACCAAAGGAATCAGTAGGGAGTTGTATGTAAGCTCTCTTGGGATCTCTTTTAAAGAAATGACAACCTTTCCCTTTCGGCTTAATCACGAACACAAAATCAGGATATAAAAATGTACTATCCATTTCGCTTAAATATTTTTTCTTGTAACTTTTAATGTTCACAGACAAGTTCTGAGGAAAACTCAGATCTACAATCATCCTGCATTCATCTGACTCTATGGGCACTGAATTATTTTAATGATGAATTATGTAATTTGCTGTATATACTCGCTTATAAGTTGAGACCAACTGCAAGCAACATATACCCTGATCTGTCATCACATAATGCTCCAGCAGATCAGGGTCTATATTGTTTGTTCTACTGATTACTCCTAGCAAACTGCATAAACCCAGAACTGCTGGTGCATTATGTGATGCCAGATCTGGATCTCTGCAATTTGCATTTGGACTCAATTTATAAGCAAGCACATAACTGGTAAGTCGAAGCGATTTAATTTAAATGGCCCATGCAGTTACCGAACCAAACAAACACTCCTTGTGTAAATAGGAAGTGACCTTCTTGGAAAAATATCTTTCTCTTGAATGATTTGATTTGCACTTGTAGTAAAAATTATAGTAAAACAGAATTCTAATAAATCACACAACTGTGAATTTTGAAAGAATTTACATTCAAAGAAGAATACACTTGAATCCTTTTCTCTGAAACATTTGGTTTATTGTACTGTACTACCTCATTAAAAATTATTCTATAAAATCTAATAAATTTTCTTGACAGATGGGAACATCATGTAATTTGAGAGCACTTGTGCATAAGTCACATAGAAAATGATAAGAAATTAAATACCAAAGATTAATGTTGGAAGTTTGATGACCCTGACTGAGTACAGAAGGCAATTTAGCTTCTAATTCATCACAGTTGTGTCATAAATAATTTATGTGTGAACAATTTGATGAGCTCTCAGGGTGAGACAGTTGTTTCCTATCTTTGAGGAGACAAGAGGCACAAATATCATGTGAACAAATCATGACTGCCCATTGATTACCTAAAATGGGTTTCCTTATGAAGGTATTAATCTGTGTTTGAAATTCAGAGAAAAACCATACAGATGGAATATTGCTACTAGACTCAAATTAATTTGATTATTCTTTGCCCTGACAGTAAAGGGGTTTCATTAAGGCACTGGTATTGTCCCTTGCAGAAGTTTTAACCATGTTTAATTCTCTGATCCAGGCAGCATATAAATATTGTAATGGCCACCGTTCATATAGTTCATAGTAGTATGCAGGAATTTCCTTGGACCCAAGGGTCCTGGTCCCTCTCCCAGCAATCAACTGCCTGGACACATGTCTTTTGGCCCCCTCAGGTCACCAGGATGCAGCATATTTTGTGCTTTTTTCAAGTATCTAATAAAAATGTACTGCATAAAAGGCTTAAATCTCTGCACATTGACACTTTTCAAGCAATGATTGGTCGATTACCCCCATTTAGTACATGGGTAAATGTCAAAACAGGTGTCTAATTATACCATAAGTGCATTACATGTATATAGTTCCTCAGCAGTGCAATGCCTTATTGCATGGCATGGGATTATCAAGGACTGTTGGAAGTTACGTGGCTTCCTATAAATCAAAGAAAAAGATCTACTATTATCTTTATTTAAGTTTTTCTTTTCATGGCTTATATCTACATTATAAAAGCCATTGTTGTCAGGGCCATTGCAAGTTTGTGCTGGACGAAAACGGCAGGACAGGTGAGCATTGCCTTCAGTGCCCCCCACCCTCACAAAAAAATCCACTGCAAACTGTTCATTTTTTCAATGTATTAATAGTCATGAATAATGACTAAATGTAGGTATTTTATTGAAAAAGCTGTACATTTATTTAAGTAAAATACAGAATAAAAGAAAATGGTCCATGAAATCCACCCCCCCCCCCCCCTCCTGGGCAGTCACCTGTATTCCCCCCCCCCCCCCTCCTGGGCAGTCACCTGTATTGTCTGCCCCTTACAATGACCCTGATTGTTGTCTTATATTTGGTTGAGCAAGTTGTAAATTTGCCTTTGGTTTAATAATGTCAACTGAGTTCTGTTTTGATCGTAAAAATTAAAATTCTTAATATAATGTCTAAGTGAATTTATTGGTATTAATCAACCAATCATCAGCCATTAAGTTCACTTTGACAGTGGTATATATTCCCGATTATTTAGATGAATATTACTTTCAATTATCTTTTGAGTATCCAAAGTGGTCATGAGTCAGCTTTCGTTGCTCAGCAAGTAGCTCACCAGAGATGTGAGAGAAGTCTCAGATGTGACTTCAGAATGAGGCCGATAAGGTAAATGATGATCAGAGGTCAATTTGGGTCTTTAGAAAAGACAATGGCAGTCAGATTGGATAGAAATTCCCTTGGCTAAGGAAGAAAGAGAATACTGTCAGAGATATAAGAACTGTTTATTCCTGGTGTGTGGAGTGGGGAAAGATTTAAGCCCACTCATGTAATTATATACTCAATCTTAATTGAACACAGCAGATACAAATCAGTATCAAAATACATTCAATGCAAATATACAGGAACACACATTTATGGACCCAACATTTTTAATGTTATGAGTGGGATTGAGTGTGAACAACCCTTTATAAAATATCTGAATGAACCCCAAAAGTTGAAAGGGCTGAAAACTAAACATGACCTTAGATGTGAGTGGGTAGGGATTTGGAAAAATAAAGTAATCACATTGAAGACCACATTAACTAAGTGAGAAAAGGTAAAGATTAATGCATTAAATAGCAAGACTTTGTTTTGTAATTACATCACCAATCCTTAGGCAATAAAAAAATAAGTTACATAATGTCACCATTGAGAAAGCATGAATCAAAGATACAAAGATAGTCCTTCTGGTCATTAATTTCTGGTCCCAGGTTGAAAACATAAGTTCTCGCAATGTATCAGGTAATTAATAATTGTGTATGCCAAAATTTATCATTTTACTGGTGCAGTTGTCCAACATGAATCTCACTGCCATCACATGCTCAGTAGCTAACTGGATACATGTTGCAGCATGCAGGAGGTTGATTCATCCATTCAGAGTAGTTAGTAAGGACTTTTATGAGGACTTACTGATTAGAAAAAAAAGAAGTATAGTCAGTGGAGTTATTGTTATGGTATGTATATTTGTTCAGTTCTGTTATTGATAGTCCATGTTGATCAATCTTGACAAGGATAATTAAATATTGTGGTCATTATGTCAATGGAAGATGCATTCTCTAAAGAATTTGGAGATATTGACACCATGTCAAAACAAAGATGCATGAAAACAAAAGACGGGCAGAGATATTTTACAGCAGAAGAAACTGGGGGATAACCTAATTTGTATTAGTATATTTACAAATCAAGAATTTCAATTCATCTAGGACAGGTTCAGATCGTCAATGATTTTTGTTGTAGAGGAAAGAAAGAATAATATTTACCCACTGTTCAATAATGGTTTCTGCAGGAAGTTGAAAACAATACTGTACCATAGTCTTACCCTGTCTGCTGGTAGCATTAATACTGTATATGCGTACTTTATAACTCTAGTCCAACTGCAAACTGCACAGCCTCAGATCTGCCACACATTATTCTATGGCAGATCTGGGTCTCTGTAGTTTTTCATTAGGAGTAATCCATAAAACAAACAATGTAGACCCTGATCTGCTGGCACATTATGTGATGGCAGATCAGAGTCTATGTTGTTGGCAATTTGACTCAACTTATAAGTGAGTATATATGGTATTTGAGGCTGATCACTTTATATCTGCTTGATGTGGGCATTCTTTTGCAAGATTAATCCCATCTCCAACTCCTACAAACATCTTGTTTGACACTTTTAATTTTTCCAGTTAATGTCAACTGGAAAATTTCCAGCAAAGATCAAACAATTACAGTGAAAGTTCACTTCTTGGAAAACCAAACTTTGATCAAACTCTGTAGATGTCATTTTATGATATTTGTACAATCTTTTATAGGCACTTTTAATAGATTTAGGTGAAATGAATTAGAGTGGTTTGGTTGTGTTTATGTCTAAACTTGAACCTAATTCAAGATGGCAACCAAAGAATATTAGTTCTGACTAATGACATTTATTTAAATTAGTTGAAGTAAAAACGGCATATTTTAATACTAACCCATTTGTTATTATGTTATTATGTTTGCTTTCTATTCTTTTAATTCAAGACAGAGGAGATTCATAAAGTAAACATGATCAATTGAACAGTAATTGTATGAAAATACACACTGGAATGCATTTAAATTATTAGCATTAATGTCTCTATCTTATATATTTTTTCCCAACATATAATATTCTCTTTGAAAAATAAATGTATATACATGTATATGCCAGTCCTTGTAATTATTGTTAAGTAATTACTTTCAGGACATGCTTGACTTTGGGCCAGCAAGTGTTGAAAGAAATTGCTGTTTTGTACAGCATGGCATAAATCAGTGTTGAAGGCTGTAAGTAATGCCGAAGTAAGATGTAAATGTCAACTAGTTTTCATAAAGTTACATAGAACTGACTTTAATATCAAATGCTCCAGTAAAACAAGCTGTCAAATAGACTCTCATTCTAATAACCTAATAATCTCTCAAATTAAGCAATTGACCAAGGGGATAAGGCCCCACAAGGGCCATTGTTTTTTAAAATTAATTTTGTACATGATTAGATAGTGCTTGTATTAATACTTCTGCATGATATCTGGGTAAAATGTGTAAAGTACTTTTGAGCTGTTTTTACTTTTTTTCAGATAACAGGTGGACAAGTATAAGTTGAGACTAGCCTGAAGACAACACATAACAGCTCATACTATCAGAGAAGAAAGAAAAAAAAAATGTATCGTAAATACCTTAAGGGGCTTCAAAATGTCACAGTGGAGGCAATAACAAGGGGATTAAGTAACCTGTCAGTGGTATGCAACCTCTTCTTTCATTTTGTTTTAATTGTCCCCTGCCATTTTGTAGAAAAGTGAGGGACATAGTATCCATTCTTCTGTCCATCCATCTTTATGTCTGACCGGCCATAATTTAACATTCATTTCCACTCTGTAACTTTAAAGCCATTTGAGAATAAGGGATGAAACTTGGTATGCTTACACATCATCATTAGAAGGTGTGTCAAGTACCACATTCGGGATGATATCTTGAAGGTCAAAGTCATGGCTTAATAGTTTACATTTTCCATCACACTTTCTGTTCCACTCCATAACATTAAAGCTGTTTGAGATTAAAGGATGAAACTTGCTATTGGTGTACATAATCACTAAAAGGTGTGTCACATACTACATTGGGAGTCCGATTTAAAAGGTCAAGGTCATGGCTTCATAATTTATGTTGTCATCACACTTTCCCATCAGCTCAATCATTTTCAATTTTTTGAGATTAAGGAATGAAGCTTGGTATACTTATACATGATCACTAGAAAGTGTGCCACATACCACATTGGGGGTGCTATCTTCAAGGTCATGGGTCAGTATTTTACATAATCCATCCCACTTTCCCTTCCACTTAATAGCTTTAAAGCCTTTTGAGATTAAGGGATGAAACTTGTAATATACATGTACTTGTATATCATCACTAGAAGGTGTGTTGTGAACCACATTTAGAGTCCCATCTGGGACACCCAAATTCATGTCAAAAATACATGTATTTTTAAGTTTCAACACATGAAAATTCCAGTAGCCAAGTCCTCTGTAAGTTTTTACTTGGTGAACTTCTCCGTTGTTTGATCTGTTTCAGCAAAGCACTTGTGTAGTGTCCAGGTTATCAAACAGAGTCCAAGTGATTGTAGAGGGATTAGGGAAGTCACATAGGCCAGATTGTAGTAGATATGGAGATTAAGACACCTGATAATTGATTGTTTGTGCCTTATCAGACACCTGATAATTGATTGTTAGTGGCTTATCATTGCTTTGATTAAAAGACAAGTTACACACATGTGCTTTGACACTTCGCTTTGATAAGTATCATTCAGCACACTTTAATCCATCGTACTTTAAATCCTTCTATGATATTTGGAACACTTGCATTAAATTTTAATCATATACCATATTTAGAACATATTACCATAATTTTGGGACTTCTTGGTATTCTTCCCTAAAATATAAATGATATATTTTGTCTAAGAAATAGGAACTCCCATTTTAATCATCATAAAATCAGCCGTTTTTCAATGTCATGAAGAGATATACTTTTGAATTAGAGAGATTATGAAATGTGTGATTTTCATATGGGAACTTTATATACTTTCTTTGGTGCCAATTGTTAATTAATTAGGTACTAGGCTGCAGATGCATCCCAAGCCAAAATGGAAGGCAGTTTCCAAGCAGTTTCTTAACCTTAGCAGTTTTATCATTTTAGCAGTTATTTTTCAGTTGCTAAGCAGTTCTTGTAAAAATCAAGATCTGTCAAACAATTTGTTTACAGGCAGTTACATGAATATTCCTTAGCAGTTATTTAAGCCTTCCTAGTATTTAAACAGTTTTTAGGCGGAGTTATTTGTCCCGATTCTCAAGAGACTGGTCAACAGAACATGGCTAATGTATTTAATTCTGGTCAAGAAAACAGAATGCTAAGAGAGGTTCATGGAAAGAATAGTTAAAAGATGTAGTTCATTTGGGGTGTTCATTTTGTGTTACTTCATTCTCTTGCCCCCAACACTACATGTACCTCTGCAGCTCCTTAGTTAGTTGCAGTAGTTCACTTTCTCAGGTGCAGTTCCTGAGCTAGTTGCATGCTCAGAAACATTATTATCAATGGTTCTCAATCACCTTAGTTTCCATTCTTGGATAATAATACTAAATATTCCTCAATGAATGAGCATTAGCAATCTGATAACATTTGTATTGGTGACACAACAATATGTGGATAATATTCTGAAATGCAAGCCCCACCCCCATAGTTATCATTATTGATACAATTATTTTAGCCTTTTTTTGCAATTACGTCTAATGCCCTTTTAGAGAGAGCAACAAATTAAAACTTGGTAACTTTTCATGTCTGCCCAGTAACTTTACAGCTCTGTCTTCAAGGTCGTAGTTTGATTTCATTATTGAGAACTTTTGTGACCTCATGATGGTAGATGGGGGAAAAAATGTAACTGAATTTGATTGCTGTACATGTATTAAAGATTGCTATTGATTTTATCCTCATGCAATGTGGAAAAAAGATATTTTTCCTTCATTAGTTATAATGTAGCTCTGTGTACTGACAGTCTAGCCTCCATGTGCTCCCTTACATATTTTGATACTTCACTCACACTTTTTCAGAGAGTTGTATATTTTTTTTCTATGATCATAGTCTTAGTTCCACACTGATGTTTTAATAATGAAACACGAAATAATGAAAAAATTGTATGCATAGCAATGTATAGGGTTTAACTACACATCAGTACATTAAAAAGTAAATTATCCAGTTTTATTATATACTTAAGTGTGAAACAGATAAAATTATTTGCAAAATATTTGTCATGTTTTTTAATTCCTATATTTTCATATATCTTTATATTTTCATATGTGAAAATACAAGATTTCCCATCATGCCATGTGACACTTTGATTATGTGTGCCTACAGAAGTTAAATTTGCAGCAGGGAAAACAAGTACTTCATGAGCTAGAACAAATAAATGGAAACTGCATTACCTTTCAGAATTGGACATTATTTTTTGCTGAAGAAATTTAACTCAATGCCATTCACATCTCCATGAAGTAATTTTTCCCCAGTACTACCTTGCCAACAATTTAAGAAAAACCAGTGCGATGCATTTGCTGAATAAGACTTGCTTTGTGGTCAGATAGGGTAAAATAGTTTATAAAATGTCCAAAATATTTTTTATTGCAAAATAGTAGGTCATCTCAAGTCAACTGCTCTCATAAATCGCTGATATTTTTATGATTGGCCTATGAATACAGTTGAAAGTGAGGTGAAGTTATGAAACGGGGTGGTGTGGTGTGCTGAAGAATGTTTAATCTTCTAAGCTTTTCTTTTCCTGCATAAGTAAGAGATATATTTTATCTTTTGGTACAAAAAATGATATATTTTAACTTGTGGTTATGCCACTTGTACAAATATCACATTTTTTGTGACACACAATTAAATATATCTGGTATTAATGTAGTAAAAGAAAATATCATTGTATATGTTCAAAGAAAATACAGTAAATTCATATATTTTTGTAGGTAAATTTTTTCCTGGTTTTGCAAAAAAATTTAATTTTCATCAGTCCTATAATTTGAAAATTGGGGAGGTTATCCTGATTCCTCATTCTTCATTGGGTTCTTCAATTTGTTCTTTGTAGCAACCACAAAATTTACATAAATTTATATCCCATGAAAAATAATGAATTCACAGTAAGTTGTAATTCTACACCTGTAAACTGCTGCAGTTCCACATAAATGAGCACAAAACCTGAACTATAACCTACAATACAAATCTCTTTGTTTTTTGTTGAATTTCTGTTGCTTGTTTATACAAGTATAATTCATCAATTTCAGGAAGACCTGAACCATGCAGATGAGTCAGGTGACACAGATCAGGTTACTAGAACAGTACGAGAGTGTTGGAAATGTATTGAGAGCCAGTTGTCACCTTCATCTCAGAATGAGAGCCAAAGAGTGCCAGAACCTGAATACGGATGGAAAACTGTCAGGGTTTTTGTATCATCTACCTTCACAGACTTCTATTGGGAAAGGGAAGCTTTGGTTAAGAAGGTAAGGGCTAACAACTGCGTGGATTACCGTATATACTCGTGTATAAGCCAGAACCAACTGCAAACTGCAGAGACCCAGAGCTGATATGCACCGATTGATCTGGGTCTATGCAGTTTGTAAAGACTAATCAGTAGAACAAACAACATAGACCCTGATATGCCAGCGCATTATGCGACAGCAGATCAGAGTCTATGTTGTTTGCATTTGGACCCAGCAGATATGCGAGTATATAAGGTAAGCTTGCTAATTCATGTTCAGGGTCCCATTATGAGACCCTTCACAAATACAGAAGTTCCTTTTTTCAAACATTAAAGCACATTTCTCTTCCCAATTTATTAATATTTATGATATGATAAAATAATTGACCATTTGATTGAAAGTTAGTAAAAGTTTTACATGTTTTTTGTTTAAGCAAGCCAAACTTTATTTAAATGTTCTAAGAAATGTTACGACTAGGGGTAAATGTAACAAAATAAAGAACGACTCAAACAAGCTTTCACAATTGCTAAAATACAAATTTAATTTCCTAAAATATAAAATATTTTAAACAAACAAAGTGAAAGAATTAAAAATAACTTGCAGTTTAGAATTTCCTATATTAGTCTTAAATTGTCTTATTCACTTCAACAATCCAGAAGTTAATCCAAAGTATTCCGAATGAATGGATGTTTCGAGTTAATGAATGTTCTGAATGAAAGATTGTTCCAAATGAATGAGTCTGTAATGTTATGATATACCAATGCTTTTCAGTTCTAAATCCAAAATATTAATAATCCCGCGTAAACTCCTGTGAATGTAGAGTATTGTTAAGTTCCTTGAACAATAGTACTTAAATCCAAATTGTACTATGTATAGAATAGATTTTCCACTAAGCTCAATCTTGAACAATAAATAATTCTCCTCTCTCTTTATGATCTGATGTAACTGCATAAGAATGAAGAACGCAGCAACCAAATATCATTATATAGCCTGTTACTGCATATGAGAGAATAGCCCATAACTCGGAAACTCGTTCTAGCACTATCCAGTAAACATGTTATTCTAACAAATCAGAAACCAGGTCACGCATGATACCCTAAAAGTACCCTCACACTACAATAACATTACCCCAATCTCAAATCAACAAGATGTTGATCAAGCATGCGCCACCCTCGTGACTCGCTGTTATGTTAAGTTGACCAACATAATTATTGATTTTCTCTGGACATAAACACTGACTCATTGTTGATGTACATGTGTACTTTACAATAGCATAGGATACTGAATTAAGGAATTATAATACAATGGTTATAAACCCAAATGAAAACTATTATAATTTAAAGATGATACATAATTCCGTAACAAACTTTTACTGAAAACTTTCCTCTTAATTCACATTTATCACAGAAGAAATGAGAAATAAACTTTTTTCATGTCTTCCAGATATATTATCAATTCAAGGTACAGTTCTTATCTGCTTGTTACTTCCCAATGGGCATAAAAGGGGTCTGTCTCTAATTTTCTTCTTGATCAGTTTAATCCCTGTATGGGTTCTATCACTACATTCAAGTTAAAATAAAGTCTCCATAATGCTCATGATGGGTCATGAGGCCCAAGCTTGTCCTGTTTTCTCCACCCTTCATAAAAATATACCGTATATACTCACGTATAATCCGGGTCCAAATGCAAACAACATAGACCCTGATCTGCCATCGCATGTTGTTTGTTCCACTGATTAGTCCTTACAAACTGCATAGACCCAGATCTGTTGGCGCATTATGCGATGGCAGATCTGGGTCTATGCAGTTTGCAGTTGGTATTGGCTTATATGCGAGTATATACGGAGACTCCCTTGAGTACCTTCCTCATCTTAGAGCTCAATTTAAGATACCTAAGTCTGGTTTCCATTGAAAACAAGGTGGCCTACAGCAGTAAGGGTCAGTGCTGTATTAAAGGGTACAAGACTTTTGTCCATACTAAGTCTTAAACTTAGTCAAATGCTAAGTCTTAAACATATAAACTGGTCTTATTCAGAATTGCCCATTACTTGGCCTTGTTGCTTTTTCTATATCACATTTGCCCTGTACAAATTTGTACAGTTTTTTAATTATTTTGGAAACCTCATTTTTATTCATCTTCAAAGAATTCTAGTATGATTGTGAGGCATCTTTTTACTGTAATATTTCCTAGGATTTATTTTTGTGACTGTATAACCTGAGACATTTATTTGAAGACATAGAGCTTAGCATTTTTTTTTTAGAAGAGAAGATTAGGAAAAAAGAAATTACCACGACAACAATTTGAAAGTTAGGAACTTTATGATTCAATGGTATTTTCAGATATCAATCCTTAGACTTGCATCTTTTAGTAAATCCCTCTTGCAAGAAAGATCTTAACATTTTATAAATAATAATGATGATAACAGCACATGATGATGATGACGATGATGAAGATGGAAATGATAATGATGATGAATGAGTGAGTGAGTGAATGAATGAATGCACAGACAAGAAAGTGTAAAGAAGATAGCATACTTGTCATTCATGGATATAAATTTTGCCATAACCTTTTATTTTAATATTGTCTATTGGCCTTGACATTGTAAGTGATTTCATTCTTCCTTTCTATCTCTCTATCTTGTGTCCAGGTGTTCCCAGAGCTGAGGGAATGGTGTGAGGAACGGAAGCTATATTTAATAGAGTGTGACTTACGTTGGGGTATACCAAGTGATTCCACCACCCACCAGACAGTGAGCACTTGTTTGGAGGAAATTGATAAATGCATAGCAGAAACAGAAGGGCAGCCTTTCTTTCTGAATATGACAGGAGAAAGGTATTTGTCCGCCAAGATTATGTGGGTGTATTTATTTTTCTTATTAAACTTCCAGTCTTTTTTGTTGTAAATGCACCATTATATCTTCCAATCTTCATCAGATATTGTTGTCAAAAATATTTGTTTTGAGTGATATATTAGGTTTGGGAAATCAAAAATACTATTAATAATGTTATCATTATTACTCGAATCATCATCAACATTATTATTATTATTATTATTATATTATTATTATTATTATTATTATTATTATTATTATTATTATTATTATTATTGTAGGTATGGATGGATTCCAAAAGAGTCTGAAATACCAGAAGAAACAAGGAAGCAATATCAATATGTCTCAAATACATCAATAACTTTCATGGAGGTTTTACATGGAGCATATCGGTCAGATTTACTATTATATTTATTTGTTTTAATCCCATTTTTCATTATCAGGGTAGAACATTAGCAAATTATTTTTCACTTAAGATGGAGATGACAAAAATAAATGAGTTCTCAGATGCATAATTAAAAAAAAAACTGTACTACCAGCATTCAATTTAAAAGTGACATTTTTGTAAATTTTGTAATATTAAACTGAACACTGTTGTGACCAAACTTTTGTGTCCATTTTATAGAGGTGGCCATTTTACAGAGGTTTGATTAGTATTAGGATGGCCATGTTGGAATAAACATTATCCACTCCACTACACAGAGGAAGTGGAGTTATAGATGGACTGGTTTAAGTAAGTTTCACTATATATTTGTCATCTCAGAATTGATGCTTTTAAACCCACAAGATTCTTGAGAAGATTTTTGATGGATTATTAGCTTGCTGTCCAGCAAAATATTTTAAGTTTTTATTTTCTTTGTGATACAATACAAAGATGCATATTGATGCCAGTCTTTTTGTTAGACTTTAGAAATATTCTACTTTGTTACTGAATCTATGGATTATGTGATATTAAGTTTACCATTTTCCACAGAAATGTGTCATTCTGATACCTTAAGGCAACATGTTTTTCACTTAAATACATTGTTTTGATATTGATTTGTGGATGGCATAGGCAAGAATATACTACTGTAAATAAGTCACAGTCTAACATCTTTTAATCAGCCACCCATGTGATGAATTAAGGTTGTTTAAGCAGTGGTTTTGAAAGGAGGTAATTTATATAGATGTAAAAGAAAGGGAAGGAAAGCCAGAACCTGGATGGATATGATAGGTTTTTGTTTAAAAGAAGTGACTGTTTTTAATGGTTGTCTTTTTCATTGTAAAGTAATCACTAAAAGTGTAATTTATACAATCCCTTTTTTAAATTTTAGTCTACTTCAGAAGAAGTTACATGTGAAGCAAAGGTTTCAGTGTTTGAAGCTTATAAATTTTTGGTCTTTGCATGGTTGGAAACCCACAGATGATTGCTTGCATTGCACTCCATCATTCATGGTGAAGGAAGTGTAGCGGAAGCAGTTACCAGTGACTTTTCAGTACAACATTTGGGATTTCTTTCTTCAATCCCTGATTATCATAATCACTTTGACTGAAAGGCAAAAATAGAAAGACACCAGAGTTCATTCATTAGTATTTTTAAAAATCTTCCCGTACTGCAAGAATTTATATGATAATATTTTTTTCAGTTACCTAATATTTTTTTGCCTTGACAGGACTAGGAATCCAAATGCTTTATTTTGCATACGACAGACGGATGTTATAAAAGACATCCCAGCATCACACCTCCAAAGATTCCAGGATCCAGATTCACTTTCTCAGAAACACCTAAAGGTAAAACAATAAGATACATTGGAACTTGCATTACAAGACACCTAAAGGTAAAACAATATGATACATTGGAACTTGCATTACAAGACACCTTTATGGAAAGGACAGTAGTCTTGTTCATAAAACAGACTCTTGAACTTCCAATTTAAAATTGTCATTTGTTTAAGGTATATCTTCAAACTGGACAGAGGAAACAAACTTTCAAAGTAAATGTCTATTCTTGCTGCAAATCAAAGCCATTAAACCTTGTCTTGAAATGACATCTTGACACTTTCTTAAAGATTTTAATTCTGTCTCTTTTAATATTTTTTTTACTCTGATGCACAAAAAGCATAGCAATAAGGGAAATCACCCACACTTTACTCCTCCACATGGCATATGTGTACTGTCAACCTTTTGGTTCCTTGTTTTGCAATTTTTTTCTAATTATTAATTACATAAAACCCTTATTATATTTCTCTCTAAGGTGTAATTATCAGAAAAGTGTGCAATCAGAACACTTTAACTTATATGCTTGCCTTACCAGTGCTTTTCCCATAGCATGGATGTGAATATTAAATATTGAATTATTGTGTGTAAATGGTTTAAAATCTTTTAGAGATATTTTTTTCATAGATTTATTTCCAGGTTTGCTGAAAACTTTATTTTTTCTTAATTAATAAGATAAATACATTGAATAGTATGATTGATACTTTTTTAGGTATTCAGTATACCAAGAAATTAAAATCTTATCTATGGTTGATTACAAATATGTGTATATCAAGGTTTGATTTACTACAAGGTAATACAGTATACAATACAGCTCATGCAATTTTTCGTTTCTCCACGCATGGCAGTGGGGGTGGAGAGAGCATGGAGAAGATTAAGAAATAGTCCCTACACCATCTACCTACACATCCTGATGGAGTTCCCATGGCTTCTTGTGGAGAATAGCTCTGCACACCATGCTTTCTTGCAGAGTCACATCCGGTGTCGATAAAGTGGGCACGATGTACTGTTTATCACTCCAACATGCATGCACTAAAGAGTTTCATTGAGAGAGAGAGAGAGAGAGAGCATGGTGAGGCACTGAGTTATCTATGTCATTGCCCTTATAAATTAACAAATTCTTGTAAATCAAATTTTACGTACCATCAGCATTATCAGCTAAAGGTCAAATGAAAATACAGTGTATCAAATCATCAAATTCTTTTGCGAGAGAGAGAGAGAGGGATAGAGGTGATGTGCTCATGACTGCTGAAGACATGAAAATCCGCACTCATATTTTCATGATACATGCATTTTTTCTCCCCCCAAAAACTATATAAACAGTGCCATATTTTAAAAAAAAATGCATAATGAAATTGGTAAACATTGTTCTCTCCACTGGCATATCTGTCTGAAGCAGATGCATTGACTTTAAAGTCCCATAGTTGGTGAAGACATTCTTGGCTAAATGTATATTAATATATTTACACATGTATCTTTTTAAAAAAAAAACAAACTGTACCTCAATTAATAATGTGGGGAGAGAGAGTAGGTTATGAGCAGTTGCTGAAAAATATACTGCAGGACATCGATTTACATCTAAATATATGAATGTAATTTTTTAAAATTTACCATGATTGGGAAAAGATGTAAAATCAAACCATGAGACCAACAGAGAAGGAGAGAACAAAAAGCAAATGAAAGGATTAAAGTCAGGGGATAAAGGATTGGGTACGCATTGCCTTAGCATAAAAAAAACAGGATATCAAAAACTTAACTTCATTATCAGCTAAAAGTCAACTGAAACTACCATTTATTGAATCCTCCAATTTCTTCATGAGAGAGAGAGAGAGAGAGAGAGAGAGAGAGAGAGAGAGAGAGAGAGACTTGTATGGACAGTTGCTAAAGACAGATGACTTCATGACTGTGCTTATTTTCACTAAAATTGGATATAAAGGTACATAAAGCAATCTTGGATATTGGATTTTTTTTCATTTGCAGAATTGAAAAGTATACATTTTTTGACACATGTCTGGTTTGGTTTGGGGTTGTAAGGCAGAGCAAGATAATAAGTCAAGGCAGGGTCGGACTGGTGGTCTAGCCCTCACTCCTAACCCCCCAGTCACTGACAATTTCAGGTGCTGAGGCAATCATATGTGGTTCACCAACAATGGTGTGTCCCTGCACAAGCCACTTCACATATTTTTTTGAATAAGAAACATCAACAAATTCAAATATTAATATTCACAATGATCTACAGTACAGTAGCATATATAGCTACACATCTTTCCTCTTAAATACGTAAACTAAAAAAAACAAATTTATTGACTTAACACTAAAGAGAGGAAGAGAGAGCGAATTTTTATTTTGATTTTGATTACTGAGATCTGGCAGCCTTGAACGCTATATAATTTATGCCAAAACAAGAAAATACAAGCGATCAAACTATAATTGATAGTGCGAGGTGCTCCTCCTTTGTTGGAAAATAAAATCTGAAAATCTTTGATTGCAAATTAATTATCACAGAGAGGGAGAGAGGGATTAATATTAGAATCACGACGAATTTCCACATCATTGTTCATTTCAGCAATAAATTTAATTCAGTTTAGTTGTGGAGAATTAACAAACTTACACTGTTAATTGCTGGGTTATAATTGGGCTGTTAAATACAACATGCCTAGTCAGATGGCTTCATGTATTATAATGACACCTTCCCAAGCTAAAACTGAGATATTCGTTTGACACTAATTCTTGTCAATATTTTATAGCAATGTTGACAATGGCTGAAGTCAAGTCTCTCTCAAGAACAGATCAATCAAATTTTAAGGAGCGGAGGAGAAGAGATATCTTGTAATGAAAGAAAATAACCTGGTCTGAAAGAAAATCCCAGGTTCCCCCAAAATTGAATGGTTAGTCCCTAACTGTACACATGCAGTAGGCTCCATTGTGTAAGAATCTAGCTGCAAAATATAGATGCAAAATATAGTCAAAGAGTATTTGTCAGCAAATTTTATTTCCTATTTCATGTCATTCAAATAAAAATTGTACAGATACAGCTACTTGCAAGGATGTTATGACATCAATGGTTGTTCAAAAAATGTTAAGGCTTGTAAATAGTGAAATAATGTGTTTGGGTGTAAAAAATGTGATCTGCATTATCATGCACAAGGGTATTAGACCATGGAAATTTAACAGCAATCTGAAATACAGTAAGTAGATTTTCAGATCCATGAATGAAATGCATTTGTTTATCATTCATGGTGCTGCATTTTGCATTTGAGCTCCCCATTTTCTGTCATTTATGTTCATTTAGCATTTTATATGCTCTCATTCTGCAGTTGATTTGATCTTATTCTACTCTGGGGTAATAGTGATACAGAAAATAAAGAAAGACTACTGAAATTTCAAAACAGAGCAGCTAGAGTTATTCTTGATGCTGATTTAGATACACCATCAACAAATCTTTTGAAAACCCTTAAGTGACTTTCATTTCAACAGAGAACTCAGCTTCAAAAGGGTTTACCAGTCTACAAATCTTTACATGGGTTGGCTCCTGATTATCTTCAATGTAATTTGAAATTTGTGGAAAATGTACATATGTATGAACTTAGATCCATCTCAAACAACAATTTATATTTACCTAAACCAAATTAAGAGTTTTATAAAAAGAGTTTTCCTTTTTCTGGGGCCAAAGTGTGGAAATCCATTCCAGCCTATATAAGGTCAGCTGACTCTTCCCCAGATTTTAAGAAGCTTCTTAGTCAACATTTACAGAAACAATAATTTGTATGATTTTATGTAATTCAGTACTACTCTTCTTTAAAACAATGTTATTTATGTACTCACCTGAAATGTTTTACACAGGTTCACTACTAATCTTTGTATGAATCCTGTATGTATTCATCTTTAATGGCTTGTACATATTTTATAGTAGCAGTAGATCAGTTATCTAGTTTTTAATAGCATTGTTGTATAAAGACACCACAACTTGTAAAAATTGTACAACATATACATGTAATTGTACTAGGTATCATGGAAGATTGGTCAGTTGACCAAATGAGCTTCTTCTTTAAATAAAGTCATTATTATTATTATTAATTTTTATTATTATTATTATTATTATTATTATTATACTTTCTGTTGCATTCTGTTTTAACTTCAGTGGTAAAATTAACCATTACAGGGTCTGTATGAGTAATTAGTCCTTTTTCAAGCTTTGATGGAATAGAAAAAAATACTGATTGCTTTAATCTAGGTTTACAAATCCAAGTTGGATGAGCGGTTTTCAAAGGAACAAGTCTTCAGCTACAGCTCTAAGTTTGAAGGAATGACAACAATTCAAGACAGAGAAACGGTAATGTACCATCTAACATATTTACCAACCTTAAAGGATATATAACACTATTAGGTCAAGAAATACTATTCAGCTACTAAAAATAGCAAGGTTAAAGGTCATATGGAAGAGTTTGTTCTTTAGATCTAGGTTTTAGATTCTAAAATTAAATTTCATTGGCCCACTAGCTTACATAAATACTTGAATAGCAACATTGGGAAAATGAATAACATACGCATGTCATTAATTTTGAATATGGTGATGTTACCAGTAGTTGATGCATTAAACAGAAAGAATGATTGCTGGTGAAGTGTTTAAGTATTTAACTTTAAGAAAAATGGATATTTGTACATAGTCAAGCATCCAAGTCACCCATAATAATGAAAAAATATTAGGTTGGTGTGCATTTGTTTTACACTATACTTAGTTAAATATGTACTCCCAAGTAAGGGTCATGACACTGAAAAATATTGGAAACAGGACCCTCTCACCAATTGTAGATAAAATAATAGCTGAATGAGTATTCATCAGATTTGTACAGATTGAAGATCATAGACTTCTCTCATAGAAAACTCAGAGAAAGTTGATGTTGGTGAGTTATTTGTTCACAATACACAATTGTTGGGATCAAGGCAGAATTTAAAAACAGAAAGTCAGCATGGATAGTTTACAGCAGGTTAGAAATTGCTCTTGTTTTTCCAAGGTGTCACATAGCTTTATTTGACTCCAGTATTTGTATTCATTGTTCTGTAATTGCAGTCATTACAAATATGTACCGTATATACTCGTGTATAAGCCAAGTCCAAATGCAAACAACATAGACCTGATCTGCCATTGCATAATGTGCCAGCAGATCAGGGTCTATGTTGTTTGTACTATTGATTAGTCCTTACAAACTGCATAGACCCAGATCTGCCAGCACATTATGCAATGGCAGATCTGGGTCTATGCAGTTTGCAGTTGGTATTCGCTTATATGTGAGTATATATGGTAATCACCATATCATTTCAAGGTGTGCTGTAAATATTGATTTTAAAAGCGCTTACATTATTAATCTTTGAACCTCACCATGTTTTGTGACCAAAAAAAGACTATAGTTGATGGTAAAGAATCCATTATCAGTCTGTTTCCATGATAACTATGTTCGTTAGCTATTTTTAAGTAATAAACATGACATACTTGAATAAAATCAGTTATACAATCAATTTGCAAATTAATAACTTGGAAAAGATAGACTTGGTAGTATCGCATTACATTTCTAACAATCTTCAAGAAAAACCATGATGATAAATTGCATCCATTTTGGATTAAATGATAAACAAGGGGGTGTTCGGGTCGCAGCATGCAGTGTGATGTGTTCTTGGTCTTGCCACCTACTGAGACAACCCACTGCATGAACTGGTACCCATTTTATGTGTGCTTGTATCTGTGGAGAATCTTCGTGCACACCAATAATTTTTACAGAATGAATTTTTCCATTTATGTATATGATTGTTAATGGTGACCATTATGTTGTAAAATACTAAGATGGAAGGTTTGTTCAATTCATTTCCAAACCGGAATTATGGTTTTCAATAAAAAAAGAAAAATGCCAGTGTAAGCTCTTGTTAAGCATACTATAGTGTGTTCCATCTAAAGAACATTCAGATGAAATACATCTGTGGCAATGAGTCTTTAAAATAAATTTTCTTGAACAGTTTTCTCCAATTTTATTTGTAGCAACCTTATGTCATTGGAGTATTTATATAAACACATGTATATTTGCTTGTTATTGTTTGATGGATATATGGATATATGTGTATATAGCTGGTTTGTATTGGTGTTTTATGGCACAGCAACACAAGTAGGTTATTGAGTGCCAAGGCAATTGGAGTAAAGTGCTTTGCTCAATGACACATCACAGTAACCAACCTGGGCTGAGCTAAAGTTATAATTCAAACCTGCACCCTTTTGGTCACTAGTCCTCCATGCTAACCACTAAGTCACCATGACTCCTGTGTATAGCTGGACAAACTGACATTGAAGAGCATTGATTAGTAGACAATATATTTTTTGATCTCATTCTCTCGAATGACTGTTAATTTTCAATAGGAATTTTTGCACTACTTTATCATAATATCATTTGATTGATAGTGATTGAATTTTGGTTCTACGATAAAAGGAAATTAAAGAAGGTTGTGGAATAAATGGTTTTTATTCTCTCTTTTTTTCAGGTAGTGATTGGAGGGCTAGATACATTTGCTTCATATGTTCTTCAATTTTTTAAGAGTGTCATTGAAGCAAAATATCCCAATAGGAAGGATATGAAATCACCAAGTTATCTTGAAGAAGGTAGGTAACCTCATGACTTTGTTTAAGTTGGAAGGCAGTATGTGGTAACATTGAATGTTTGGTCATTAGCTATATGGACCTATTAACAGAGCACTCTGAGGTAACCACTCCTACTTATTAGTGTAGCACATCATCTAAAAATCAAAGTGTTTTGTTTTGACAATTACCTGCATATGGATTATTGTTCATTTTGATGTGGGTATTAATTTTGATATAATGCTGAAAATATAATGAAAAATAGTTGAAAAGATATTAAAGTTCAGACCATTTTATTTTATTTTTGTTTTTTTTGGTTTTAGTTGAACTTGTAAAACACACTATTCGCTATATCATGTCGAAGAAATGGGAGCTAAATGCTTTTCCCAAGGACGCACCAAGGCAGCAGACCCTGTCTGGCCTGGGCAGGTATCAAACCCATGACCTATTGATTATGAGTCTGATGCTTTACCGACTGAGCTAGTCTGCCTCTAACTGACCATTTTAATTTGCATATGATATATAGTGACTGTCATGTGATAAGTGATGGACATTAAACCTGTATGTCCAGCAAGCATGTAGTATCCCTGTAAATGCATAATGCCTCACACCTTTGCAAGTAGTATCTCACACCTTTGCCAGTAGTATGTATCTCACACCTTTTCCAGTAGTATCTCACACCTTTGCCAGTAGTATGTATCTCACACTTTGCCAGTAGTATGTATCTCACACTTTGCCAGTAGTATGTATCTCACACTTTGCCAGTAGTGTGTATCTCACACTTTGCCAGTAGTTTGTATCTCACACTTTGCCAGTAGTATGTATCTCACACCTTTGCCAGTAGTTTGTATCTCACACCTTTGCCAGTAGTATGTATCTCACACTTTGCCAGTCCTATGTATCTCACACTTTGCCAGTAGTATGTATCTCACACTTTGCCAGTAGTATGTATCTCACACTTTGCCAGTAGTATGTATCTCACACTTTGCCAGTAGTATGTATCTCACACTTTGCCAGTAGTATGTATCTCACACCTTTGCCAGTAGTATGTATCTCACACTTTGCCAGTAGTATGTATCTCACACTTTGCCAGTAGTATGTATCTCACACTTTTGCCAGTAGTTTGTATCTCACACCTTTGCCAGTAGTATGTATCTCACACCTTTGCCAGTAGTATGTATCTCACACCTTTGCCAGTAGTATGTTTCTGATATTTGTTTAGTGGATTAGCAAATGGCTCTCATGGAATTTCGGATAAAAAAGTGAGTGTGTGTCATAGTTATGTACCATTTCCTGATTTCTCTGTATTTGCAACTAGTGCTTTCTCTTTTCTTCTGACACTGAACACTTAATTGATTTTGTAACTCAAAATAAAGATGAAAGTACTGTTTGTACTTTCTTGAAACAACATGTTCACATGACAGTGAATATCGAGAAAGCATTTATTATTTTTCTAATTCCTGGGTAGGGAATATGGGACGTTCAGTGAAGTAGTAATTGACTGCAAAGGAATTTCGAGTCTCTCACTCTCAGTGTCTCTTACATATACACTTTTATACCATGTTAATTATAGTGACTTCATTGTACAGTCAACTACATGTTAATTTTTCACCTGCATTGGCATGATGAGACACAGGTATCACCTTTTTTGCTTTGATGGCACAGGCATTGTCAACAAAATTAAAATTTTATGCAAAAGTTTTGGCTGGGGGATACATGGGTACAAGTGAGACCAGCTGAGTTCCATGAAAACTTATTTTTGGTAACTATATCCATTTAAATTAATTATTTGGCTTCATCTGCATGATTAATTTTTCACCATTTTCTTCACTCTCAAAATTCCTAATGTGTTAATTTGTTATGTATATTCAAACACATTTGCTACATGTATCTCTTGTATAATAATTAATTCATTAAATTACATATACACAACATATGTTAATTTTTTGATTTTTAAAAATCAACCTTACAATCATTTATAACTCATCCTGGAAGACATTCACTGTGAATACATATGCAAATATAAAGTGTATGTACAGTCTGTTTTATTTTATATAGTTTAAATTTATCTAAACAAACAAAAAGCAAAATTGCAAATTTAAGCAATCATCAATAAATTTTGGTGACCTTAGAGATAACAACCTACAAGACTCAAGTGTAACTTTTGTATTAGAAAATAATACAAAATATTGTATAAAATTATTAACTAAAAAGAAAACTTTTTTGTATCAAATGGTAAAAGTGAAATAGTTTCAATGTTCTGTATTTGTAATACATTGCTTCTAATAGAAACAACTCAAGAAATTAGAAATCATCCAGAGTTATTCCCTCTGTATTCTTTAAGAAATGTTTGTCAAAACATTCAGAGTGCATTCATAGATGACTGTAGATGATAAAAAAAACATGATTATTAAAAAGATGTGTGGAAAATGACAAGATTATAAACAATAAACAAAGAGATTATCGTTAAAATGTAAATTCTAAAGAAATGCATGATTGGCACTTTAAACAATGAGATAATAAACAATTAATGATAGATTCAAACTTAAATGCAGATGCTAAAGAAATGCATGAATTGTAAATGCTGAGTTGATAAACAATGAGATGAGCTAAAATGCAAATGCTAAAAATATGCATTCAAAATGCATATAAAATGCATATTGCACAGGGGCTGAAAAGAAAGCCCAGAAGCAGTTTATATCAAATGTATACAAACTGGTTCTGGGAACTTGGTTAGTGGCAACTCCTGAACTTAAATGTGGCAGTTCCACAAACTATAATCATACATGTGATTCTACTGGCGGTAGGGCATATATACCGTTTTAAAGGCCGTCTACTGCACATACCGTTTTATAGTTGAAATCTACCACTTTTGAAAATTAAAAGAATTTTAAAATTGTTTAAAAAACAACAAACCAAACACAGTATTTTTATGCGTTCTATCAACACATTAGAGAAACCAGCCAGAACCAGTCTACTGGGAACCGGAAATGCTCCACCACTACAATGACAACATTCTAATGCTGATACAGAGAGGACATTCTCCATTCTTTGCAAAATACAAAATGATTCAAGGGGAAATCTGGACCAGAAAACTATTGAGATTCTGTTAAGTGTGAAGCTTAATAATCACAATGAAGGTCATCAGTGGTCACCAGAGACTGATCTTGTGAAGGGAACTAAAAATACTATTGAATTTTATATATAAAAAAAGAAAATCTTTGCATTGAACTATAAACAACTCCTTTTTCAATAATTTTCAATATACTGACTCATATTAATTATTGTTGTAACATTTTCCATCAGAATCTGAATCAGAATCATGGTCAAAACTTGCTGTTTTATTATAGTATGAAGAGAATACATATTATGGCAAAAAAATGCACTTGTTTTGTTTTTAATCCCCTTGAAATGTAAAATTTATGCTGATAAAAAAATCTTCTGGTTTAGAAGCCAATCTACTAATCAAAATTTGTAAATCTACTGGTTTGAAATCCTGGTTCTGTTACATGTATGTATAATGAATGGTCTTGTTAGTATATTTATCTATTTTCTATTTATTTTCAGACACATATATAAAGTGAAATGTACCTACATATCATTATGCATGGGGATTTATGAAATTAATGGTGATTGTAATATATAAATATAAAATACAATAAATACCAACCTTTGATTTTCTGACTTTTACTGCCATGGCCATTTTCAGCACCAGTGTTATTCATCGTTAGCAGTTGGCTAATTTGAAATGTAGACTAACCAAACTTGAACATATACATGATCTGACACAATTAGTGCAGACTGGCTACTCAAATATTACAGTAATATAAAATATGTTTATGAGTGCTTTATTTGGAAACCAGTCTACCGTGCATTCATTCAGCACATGATAGTGTACATGGTGTCCAATAGTGATTTATTTATCAGAACATGGAATGTCTAAACCATAAAATGTTGGGATTAGGAATACATTGGATAATTTAATGCCACAATTTGATTGGCTAGTCTGATGGACCACAAACTGGAAGAACTGGCAGGTCTACATTGGAAATTCCCTGCTCCTGGAACTTAGACAACCACTATTTTCAGCCCTTGAATATAAAAATACTTTCAAAATGCACTTCAGATGCAAAACAAATGCATTTGAAATACATTTTTAGGGTAGATAAATGTTTCAGGGTCTGTATCAGTTGTGGTCCATTGGTATGGGCGTAAAGTAGCATTTGACCCACCTATGGCAATAAGTTGCATGAGCAGGCTTTTTTTAGTTTGTAACAATTGACACAAAACCATAGAGTTTAGGAAAGCAGCTGATTGTGTAATTTTTACATGACAGTAATCACTGAATTAAGGTTTTCTTTTACGAAATAAATAGAGTTTATGTCTCTCCCTTGTTAATAGGTGGTGCTTGGGGTCCATAACTGCCAACCATGTTATGTACTACACCACAGTATAGAGAGAATGAATGAAAATTGGACAAATGCATGTGGGGGTGGGAGGTAAACAAAAAACCAACCAATTGTATAGCAGTAATTTCAGTTTATATAAATTTAACATATATTTTCACTTTATGCTAATTGTGCATTCAATCATATTTTAAAAGGAAATAAAGATATAATACATGTACAAGTATATCAAACACAGAATAACATACCATCACACCTATTTGAAGTATTCAGTGATCTTCTCTTGTTTGAGACTTGATCAGCAGTGTCCTATATTAAGTGATAACAAACTTTGTTCCATCTTAACTCACTCATAAATCCATATGATTCATTATTAGGTTATGAAGAATTGGAGCTCACACTATCTGAATTCACTCTTAGATCTAAATGATTTCACATGTAATTGTAGTAATGTATCTTATTATGTAAATGGGCATCAATCAGTGACTGTCACTTTCTTTCTGGTGATTGAATAATGTGCTCTGGGCTGCAGTGGGGAATGTAAGTCACTAGTTTTGTGTGACAAATGTAACAAACAAAATTATAGTAAGCCAGTGTTTATTGGCACATGGATGGCAACAGATCACAGGAAGGATTATTGACTGCATGTCTTAGATGTACCTGCATGAGCAGTGTGGTGTGTCTAGGAGGTACATTAGTACAGGAAGCAATTTCGGTTATCCTGGGTTCTGCTACTATTACCGAGTACAATAGCACACGCAGACCAGTTACAATTATAGTGGTTCTGTAGAGGTCTTTTTCAGATCTGCAATACCCTGTTAGGAATGCAATAGCTGATACTGACTGAATACTTTTGCAGCTAATCAGAGACAAAGGCAAATGAAAAAACACCATCTAGTGATGTCCAATTTAAGTACAATGGTTTTATGTAAATTTTGGAAGCTGACGGATGTTAAAAATTCTAAAAAATTTGGTTTAATTTTTTAAAACTTTTTTGTCATTTTAGTCATGGGGTCCATAGTGTTACCACATTATTACCAGAATCATGTTGTAATGAAGATTGCTATAGTGAAAGAGAGCTGTATTTCTTAATCAGTGTTGTTGTCAACTGTATTGATAATTCCTAAATTAGTCCATCCTGATCAAAGAAAGTGTTATTCTGATTGATGCAGCTTTGATATCAGTGTTTTAAAGTCACAAAATTTGTTATGAAATATGCTTTATTTACATTGTATTTCAAGATTTCATATGGTTTTCTGGCATCCATTTTTTATTCCATCAGAAATATCATCTTGGACAGAAGTAAACTTTGAGTTGTTTGTTCAGGATTTTTATCAATTATTGAGTTGAATTAAATTGAAAATGTCAAGTTGGTGAGGATAATGCTCATAATGACTTGGACATTCTAGCTTCTTATGAAAATTCTGGAATTATGTTTATGAAGTGTTGGATTAAGCAATTATTGAATTGAAATGAATTTAGCATTGTCAAGTTGGTGAAGATAAGACTCACAATGACTTGTACATTCTAGTTACTTATGGAAATTCCGGAATTATGTTTGTGAACTATTGAATAAAACTGGAGTAATATTTACTATGCCAGTCATGGAAAACATTGAACCTATAATTTAAGAAAAATGATCTATTTGCAGCATAACAAAACTTTATAAAATATGGAATTAGAACAAAAACAGATCTAATTCAGCATACAAAAACATCATAAAGATGCATGTATCTTCATAAAAGTAATTACAAACAGAAATTAATAAATAAAAGAAATAAAATTATTGATCTATGAGGACAACACTTACTTGGACCATACAAGTTCTTATAACAAATGATATAACAATCTCTAGTTTGCTTATAAAATAAGTTAGAAATGAATATAATTCATATAATTTGGAATAGAGAAAAGCATGGGAAATTCCCAAAATAAATTTTAATTTGTGCTTAAATAAACTTTAAACAAAAATTAAATGTGCAAAATATTACCTACTCACATTCTAATTGTGATGTGAATTGTTTGGAAGCTGCTGAGCTGAATCCCCACAAACAGCCTACAATGCCTTATATACTTTCAGCGAAATCCACAAACCTACAAAGTTGATTAGAATCTTCCAGCAAGCATGAGCTATTATGTCAATAGTTGATTCTATCATGAAATGACTAAATCAATATTTTACACATTGTTACCTTAAATTATATCTCAGATAAAATAAAATCACTTTATCTTTCATGGCAAATACCTTGTTTACTGATGTTGCTAATAGCGATAGTTTGGAACATGTATTAAGTTATGCACTCTTTGAATGCTAGCAGAGTTGACCGCATGACAAGGGAAGTCAACATGTGTTCACGGCAAGTTAAATTAAGAAGAGACAATCATAAATTAAATGCAATGACATATCAAACAAAACAATGGGTAATATAAACACGTTGATTAGCTATCGTGCAGACTGAAATGGTTAAGTAAAAGTAGGTATTGCATGGTCACATTATCAAGCATGGTGACTGCTGGCTTAGATACTATCTATTTTTGATAACTGTCAAAACCTGTAGACTCTACCAACATATGGTAATTCAAAGGAGAAAACAAAACATAAAATCAGAGGAAATATTAATGTTGACTCTTGTAAATAATTTGTTATTAATACATTGATACAAAAAAAATCCAGACTGAGTTTGGCAGCTTATATACATAGTATGTATACATGCATGTAGGATGGCATGCAATATTCTTGTGGTACTAAACAAGAAACAAATCGCAAATAAAAGACAATAATTTACCTGCTAAAGAAAGTTGCCATACTCTTTTATTTATTATTTATCTCCAATCCTATATACAGCAAATATTGTAAATGATGCCAATTTTGCAATAAACAACGTCCAATGAAACATACTGTGTCTACCACCATATAAAACAATATTCACGTATTCTTGCAGCAAATGATGCAATCGCTGTATGGCTGCCCTAACATGTTATAAGATGAACACATTGTCAATATTAACACACTGAATCATCACCCATATCAGAAAACTTAAAATTACCAATTTTAAAAGTATCTACTTACTTAAAATCGCAATGAGTCTATACAATTGTATATCCAGATATTCTCTGTAGAGGTACTGTGGACACCTGAAAACATGTTCTCATCTCATTACTCAAATTTCTGAGAAATATAGTTAGTCTACCACATTTTATCTTATTTACAATAATCAGCTGTTTGCAATTTATAAACTCCTCAGGATCAATGACTTTCAACTATTGCAGACTTCTACTATAATACACATTGCTATTACATTTGTCAAAAGGCACCTGCTCTTCCACAGACAACTTTTTTTTTTTTTTTTTGTTTTTGTTTTTCATATATAAATACTTACCCATCTTTTGTAGATATGCTATTAAAGGAATAGATTCTGTACTTTCTAACAACAGCTATGATGTTTTCAGGAAACATTGCTCTTCCATTTTCACTCCTTTAGTTTTCTCTTTATTAAGTATCAGATTGAATTGCCTATAATTCAATCATTACAGCTTTTCTTGTAATTTATTAATTAATATTAATTACTGGTATAATTTCATTGATATATTTTGGCATATCATTATTATATAACTAGAAATGGTCATAAATGATTGCAACTATCTGGGACAACTGCAAGGTTTTAAAACAACGACCCTTATTTTCTACTATATTTTTGGCAATGCTTGGTATGTAAACACGGTCAATCATGTGATTAGGCTTGCATCATTGTAAACCATCATCAACTCTTTGACTTTATTCAGCTAAGTGGGACGTGATTCAGCTTTCGTTATGAGATGTAGGAGACTTTTATTTGGAGTGGGGGGGGGGGTGAAGGAAAAGTAGATCTTTGATATATTTTCTATTGATTTGTTACTTTGTTGTTAATTTCCAGAAAAGACAGTTGAAAGACTTTGTTTTTAGTTAAGATCAAACACTTCCTAATAAAAGCTATTGCTAAAAACAACTGTCAGATGGTGTGATGATTTATTTATAATGGAAATAGTAAATACCACAAGCTTAGGGAACACACAAGAATAGGAGAAATGAGTATATATTGCACTGCAAAAATGGATAATGCAGGTTATTACAATATGATAGAGTGACCACTTAAATCAGTTAGAAACCACTGTTTGGTTAGAAAACACCTGGCTGTTGACCATAGAAAGCAGGTGACCGTTCAATACACAGCTTTCATGGAGGACATTTTATGGGGGAAATCAGAATGGCTGCTGAGACCACTTGACCACTATAAAAAGTGACCATTAGGGCAGGTTTGCTTGTATTTTGTTTGTTGTTTTCATTCTTGTAGTCCTGTCAAGATACTTTCAGGTACTTGGGGGGAAAATGGACAAGTTGAAAACCTATGAGTCTGAGAGCTGATTGCTTCCATTTTCAATCTGTTTATCATTATAGACTTCTGCTTAAATTGAACCCACTGACATATTTTTAATTCAATGTATAGCTTAAGCAATCATATCAGGTTTTGTGAAGATAGTAAAATTGGTGCCAGCTTATCCAGCTACGTTCAGGAATGTGTATATTTTATTCTACAGTCCAATGTTTTACAGTTACCCTAATAAGAGTTATGTGGGATTATTTTTCAGAGTTGCTGCTACAGAGGAAATTTGTGGAGCAGAAAGCCAATGTGTTGATAAGTAGGGAAACAGAGCTTCAGCTGCTGATGGACTACGCTTTGGGGAAACCAGTCACTGTACAGTTTGAAATGGGCAGTAAGTATACTATATTTTTTCTCAAAATTTACTTATACTCAAAACAGAGATTGTTAAACCAACATGCTTTCTAATCGAGTGAAAACAGTTCTGATATGGTTTAGATTCAGTGTAAAAGTGAAGTGTTAGTAGATTTTCTTGTCTCTGTTTGAGTGTTCAGGCCAGGATTTCATTTCTAGGGTTCAAGATATTCCATTGGAAAGGTGGTCATTGTCACATCTGTGGGGCTAGTGATTTTATGACAGAAAATAATATTGTTGTAAATACTGAATGAGGCCAATATATAGGAGTGTATTGCACTTTTCTCCATCCAATAAATTCCCTGCTGACATTAATGCTTGGAAATAAGCTGAGTTACCTCTCAAATCCAGCTCACCCAGAAAGACAAAAAATGTTAATTCCTGTCTATATAACAGTTAGACAACAGGAAGAAATTTTCACAAATTACCTCCCTTTTCCACCACTAGGAGGCTACATATAATGTATGTTTACCAGTTTAAATTTTTTTTCTGAAGATTATGTATTTTTCTAGGCATAACTTGACTGCTTGACTTGGCTTCATTGGCAAATTTGTTTTGTCTTGACAAAAAGTGAATATTTGTGGGAGTCTACAGCCTGCATTGCCAAGGTGATTAATAGGGCAGTGCTATATTCTATGGCCAATGCACGTTGGCTTGTTGCAACCTAGATTTAGTGCAATGAGAAACATTTCTTCTCTTGTCATTACTAAAACTGCACCATTCATTGCCTTGTGGTTTATCACTGCTGTTTGGCAGCTGGATCAAGGATAAGCAAAAGTAGGCAGCATATGAGGTTCCTCTCCAGCTCTCCTTTCCTTCTCCTCTGGCTATTTGCCCACATCAGTCTCAGTTGCAATAGAGAGATGATTGTAGTCAGAGTGAGAGAAGGTCAAATTCCACTTATGAGCAGCAGTGTCAGACACAACCTAATTTCAGACGGCAGCAGGCTTCTCAGTTTTGGAGGAAGTATAATAAAGTGGACAGGAAACCAAGTTTCTCCTTGCCCAAGCCTCCCCAAAATTGCATTTGACTTGCCACTTTGATCCCCACCAGCAATTTACCTGTAAGCACCAGACTCCAGCTTTTTTGGGCAGTTGTGGATGACATTTTCCCGTAAACAATTGGGTGATTCAAGTAGTTTTGGAATCTCTGTCATGGAATGGGACCACAAAAGGGGAAGGGAATGGATAATCCATTACTGAAGGAGATAAAAAAAATCTCTAAGCAGAGGGTAAAGAGAGTTCACAAAATTAATTCTCTTGGGTTTTATTCAAGGCTTTCTATTGTGCCAAAAGCCAATAGAAAACACAGATAGATATCAGCCAGCTAAACTGATACATAAATGTGATGAAGTTCAAGATGGAAATGGAATGTTTATGCTGCTTTCCATCAAAAAGAACAAGTGTATGGCCAGTCTAAATCTGACTGATGCATACTTACACAACCCTATCCATCCAACTTCATGCGAGTTCCTTCGATTTGCATTCAAAGGAACACTTTTCCACTTTTTGTGATCTGCCATTTGGACTTGGAATATCAGCCCATGGGCCTTTGCAAAAACATTCCACTTCATCATCACTCTGTTCAGGTCTACTTCAACAACAGCAACTGCAGCAAAGCCATACAACAGTCTTCAAAAACACAGGGTAAGTTCAATGTTATTGAAAAATGTGAACATCCTTATATTACTTTCTCCCACCTTGGATGTCTAGTGAACTGGGAGAATTCGGATCTTATTGGACCCTCCCATCACTTCGTCCATCTGAGTATTGAATTTTTGACCTATCTCAACCTCATCCATCTTCCTTCCCAGCAAATTGTATTATTTATCGAGCTGTATAGGTATTGCTCCAACAGGGAGTTGATTTCTGAAAGAGAGTTTCTGCAACACCTTGGTTTGCTACTTGTGGCAGTGGACTTGATTCTTCACAGCTGCCTTTTCATGCACCCTCTGCAGATGGCACTACTGTTTCAGTGGTGCCCCTTTTCTGGTCATTTAGATCATCATGTTATAATCTCTACCAAACTTAAATAGTTTCTGTGACAAGACAATCAATGCTTTACTGCAGGAATTCCTCTGGAGAAACTGCAGCCAGAAACTATGGTCTGTACAGATTACAGTTCCAACATTTGGGAATGCTCACCTTTTGACTCTTTTCACCACAGTTAGTTGCAACTTGAGTCTAGAGGAGAGGGCCCTTCATATCAACATTCTAGAAATTAAGGCTATAATGCATGCCTTTCTTTTTTGGAAGGATCAGCTTTGAGGAAAAGTAATCCTTGTAATCTTGGACAGTTCTGCCATAATCGCCAATCTCCTCAAACATGGGCGACAAATCACCTGACCTCTGCTTCCTGGTCTGGAACTTTCTATGCTGGTGTTCCCAGCACAAGATTACAGTCTAGATCAGACATTCTCCTGGTTGTATGGATTAAATGCATTAAAAATCTCTTGGTCCAGGAATCTATCATTTACATTTGCATGAATAATCCATACACACAGTACTGCTTTAGCTGGCAAATCATTGTCACGTGATTAACACTTAAGTTCTCTCCCATTGAAGTGACTGCTGTCACACATGGCTGTAAAAAACTCATTGCAGAGGGGCCTAAAATGTATCTCCGAGGTACTCAGATTCCAGAGATGTCAGAGAGATGTCAAAAACCATTAACATGTTTCTTCATAGTAATGTATGCAAATCTCTTGTCTGTAAACACTGGTTAAGGTTTACAGTTGCTGTCATTATTATGCTTATGCTTTCACATGGTGAGTAGTGCTCTTTCAAGCAGTAAAACTATGACTGATACTTATTATTGTCTCATTTAGGCATATATAAGCCTACCAATTAAAAATAAAAAACTTTATAATATTAAACATGCATCTGTCATAAGAAGCCAGTATTTGAACTTTACTGCACTATTGTTTACTAAAGGATTAAGTTGTCCTTCTCTACCCCAATTTAACCAGCAAACTGTGAGCAGTACAGCCTTGAAGCATTTGAGCTGTAATCATGTTTCAGTATATCATAACATTTTTCTTTATCTATTTTTTAGATTTGTTTGTGGAAACTTGACATGCTAGCAGACTCATTTCTTCAACTGCATCAGCAATAACAAAAGCTTAACTTTTGTAATGATTTATTTATACTCACAACTGAATGATTTGAGAACACGTGTTTTATCCATTTACTTTAACAACTATCACCTATAGTATTTGCCAAACCCCCCTAAGCAGTTATACCCCCCTTGCAATTTAAAAAACAAAAAGCATCAAGGATATAAAACAGGCATAAAACTTTGTAATTTCATTCAATAATTTATAATTTCTAACCTGATTGTCACCAGGGAGTCTCTAACACTGTCGTCTTGTCTGCATTTCAAACCAAGTGGGAGTTTTCAGTGTAAACAATGAGCCTGCTCACTGACTTTCTCCATTTCCTGGATAGTACATGTTCAGAGACGGGGTGAGGGTCCTAGGACCACACAGACATAGAAGGTAAAACCTGTGTCATCTGCATCCAATATTTGCAATGTCTAGTTTAATATTTTTCAAAAAATCAAATGAAATAAAAATGGCAAGCAGTTTAACTCTTATGTACATGGATTAAAAGGGATGTAACTCCCAATGTTGCAGAAACTTACGGAATAGTTCGGAGCTTATCGAGGACAATGAATTACATCACTCCTATTGTCTGATAAATTAGACTAGCCCATGCAAATATGGATGCCATGCTAATAAAGAAACTCCCATTTGGTTTGAAAAACAAGCAACATGACAGTGTTAGGGACCCCCTGGCAACAATCAGGTTAGAAATTATAAATTGATGAATGAAATTACTAAGTTTGTCTATTTTTTTATATCACTGAGGCTTTTCATTTTTAAAGTCATTGGGGGGGGGGGGGGTACAAATTGCCAGTGGAGTAGGCGAATACCATAGTAACCTTGAAATTGGTGACATGCATCAAAACAATCTTTGACAAGCCAACTGTTGAGAATGATTTGAGAATACTTATTTTATCCATTTAATTATTTGCCAAACAGTAAGTACATGTAAGTATTGGTCTCCTGTAATTATTATGTAATCTATAGATGATCAACACTGCTTGGGGGTATTAGAGTTTTGGTACATCAATCCTGCTTTTAAATAAATCCAGGTGGCTAATCACTAGAGATGAGTACCTTTTGTTTCCAAATACATCTGTCAAAGAAATCTCGGATATATATTATTAACAATTATCACCTAGTCACCTTGAAATAAGTTTTAGAGTCAGCAAGGTTGGCACATTTTGGAGCCTAATCACAAACTGTCCATCACCAGGTTAGAACTTAAAAGTCAGCAAATCCTATATACCGGTACTTACCAATATTACAATTAAAATGTAACTGATAAGTTACAGTATAAATATTTATTCCCTATTTGTCAAAACTTGCTCCAATGAGTAAATATTCACAGTATCATATTTGCACAAGGAAATGCAAGACTAACCAAGACATTGACTATAAGATTGAAATGACAGACTTTGTGTATCATGTGGAATAAAGGATACAGGAAAGAAAACTGCAGGCATTTATGTAATAGAAGAATGTAGTACATATAAACACAAAATAAAGGTGCTGATATATGTATTGTGGTGAGATCATGGAGTATATAACTTGTAGAACATAAAGCATTATGAACTGAGCATGACCCCGCTCTTTCTCTTGCAAATTTTGTTGGGAATTGCCCATGGTCAAGTACCTTGCAAACTTGAGCTTGCCCAAGCCAAATTTTATCTTGTCCAGGGATTGGGCTATATATATATATATCCCAATCCAAGGATGTTATTAGAAATTACATACAAAAATGTTTGCACCACATTGACCCATTTGAGTTAAGGAATCAGTATCATCTCAAATAAAAGAGAATGAATGGTGCAAGGGCATAGCCACGCATGAACACTGTTGTTTATGTAGTGAATAATTGCAAATTAATTTAAATTTCTTTTTGTCTTCTCACTGTTCATAATAAACCTGAAACTTTGCTTGTTGCTAAATCAATTTGTCATAAAACATTAACATCTATTGACATCATGAGAAATGAAGTTCTGCACTTGAGTGAGGGTTGATTTATCTTCAAAAACTTGTGAGCCTATCCTCACGAGGCTGTAAAGTCTGGACGGTCTTCCTTGATTAGTGGCAAAGCATAGTTCTGCACCATCTCTATTGTTATAGGAACATGGTGATACCACATACATAGAGCCCATGACATAATTTCTTGTATGTTTTTTTTCATTGGATGGCTCAATGGGCACCCAGCACTGGGTATAGATCCCTTATGAGTGCACTGAATAGACAGAGAAAAATCCATTTTCGTCCAGTCCCAGAAGGTGCATTTGGAAATGTTATACTCTGCAGCTGTTGGTCTTATGCCAGCCAACATTGCCTCCTTCACAGTCTCACACTTTTCTGATATTGTCCATTTCTTGTATTTTCCCTGACATCCCCAGTTTTAAGTGACACTTCCTTAATGCAATTATCCTTGGTGTAGTCATAAGTGTCAATTTCTGAAGGATTTATTGGCTTGGCACTGTCACTCTCAATCACTTGGGCTTTTCTTGGTCAACCTGGTCCACATTTTTGCCTCTTTTTTGGTGGCTGTAAAGAGGGCTTCTCTGGTGGTAATAGATAGACTTCACCCTTAGGGAGTGGCAAAACAATTTGTAGAATGTCATAGTCAATGTAGTAAAACTGGTTTATACTGAACTAATAAAGTGAACGATGTTATCAGTAATATAAGAGTGATTTTACCCATAACTATGTTTTCAACCAGTGGATGAAAGGGAAGAGGGATATCTGTTACAATAAATATATTTCATTGGATAAAGTTTATTAACATGCACACAAATTTGTAAACGTTATTCAACATATACTTATTTAACTTAACTATCATTGGTTAAATGATAATTAAAGATAAATTTATAGCCAATTGCAATTAATTAGCAACACCTTTTAATAGTTTCATTAGATGGTACTAAAAAAAATTCTGATTTGATGTTCATAACTGTTTTGTCTCCCTTTGTATGTTCACCGACTGTAAATATAAAAGAAGCTCACAATCTGATCATGGCTCGATGTAATACTGATGACCATTGATTTTACAGTTATCAAATTGATTTTTTTAGCAATGCTGCCCATGGTCTTGAGATGAAATTGAGTGTTTCCTTTATCATTAACTGTAACAAGCTTGTGATGGACCTTGTTTAGCGAACTGCTTGATCACAAGTTGTGGAGCATGTCAGTAGTTTTTATTGCTGCCTATTTACAACACCTTCATTTAATCCTTGCAACAATTTGGGTATTCAAGCAATTTCATGGCCTGAGGGTTGACTATTCAATCACGTTTTTGAGTACAGGTAAAACATTCCTTAGTTTATGTTCCAACTTGAATTTTTTATATTTTTCATCAGCTTTAGTGAAGCTTTCTTGGTGTCTGGATAATTTGTGTACTATTTAAAATTATTAAAAATTTATGGTGTCTGGAAAATTCGAGGTTCCTAATATTTAGGTTAATTATGGTAGGTGTCTTGCATCATATAAAATTATTCAACCTATTTTGTAAACTTAATATCTAATGAACTCTCATATAAGATCTTTTATAACTTTCAATACTCATTTGCTTTTTTTTTGGCAGATGGAGGACAACCCATGGCAAGTAAGTATAACAACTTTGTTGAAAATCTGTCTCTGTCAAGACATGAAATATGAAGTGAGTTGATACATTCATATTTAACTAATGATAGATAGTTCTTTTTTATGGGCCTAAAATGTTTTAATGGAAAATAGGTATAAACTACCCACATGATAACTGTTAAGTAATTTATTTTGGAAATAGATAGCTCTCAGTATTTATTTTATATAGGGTTGACACAAAGAAATTTATGTGAGCTCTTCCTGCTTATAGGTGATTTAAAGTACAATCATAATAAATGAAAGTTATTTATGTAAGAATTGAATATAGATTTAAGGCCTGAAAAGGACAGTAGTAATGGTCTTTCCATGTATCTCAATGGCTTTTCTTTGATTACTGATTTTGTCAGCTGATATTGTTAATGGCCGCCCAGCTGATGCTTCTTTTCTTTATGTACAGTGGTTCCTTGCTATAAAACCCTGTAGTGAATTTTTGTCTCCTTATATAATGCCTTTGATGTGACATCTCCTGGACATTCTGGGGTCTCTTGGAAAATGTTTAGAACTCGTGCTTGTTGGGAAGCCATATCTCCTGTTTGTGATAATGTAATTTTATGAAATTTCATGATATTTTAATGAATTTCCCCTAAATAAGGTTCAGTTACCTGACTATAACTTTTTAATTCAGTAAGAAGTTGATAATTAAAATGTCTTTTTTTGAATGAGAATGCCAAATACATCTGGACTTTAGGAATGTATGTGCTTCACAGTTGATAACCCTATCATCAGATAAAGCAACAAAACAAAATATACTATTGATAATATTTCACCATCTGACTATGGCAGCAGACAGAGATTACCCTAATGTTGAATTAATTTTGGACAATGTGCATAAGTTCAAGGTGAGCAGATGTGGCATAAATCATGATTGCCTAAGAGAAATTTTGGATACTCGAACACTAGTATAGAAAAGGAAGAAAGCAGAGAAGTTTTTTAATCTGGATACCATGAATACAGTTGCTCACCGAACCAAATTCATCATGAATGGTCAAGTGATTTCCAGTTCATTTGCTGATTGGTATAAGGTGATGGGATAGTCAAGTATCTCACAGAATAACAATAATGTTTTACAAAGCATACAGGTAAACACAAGTACCTGTGATGGTGTTTAGGTATCACAGATTCTGAAATGTAACTTGTACAAAACACAGACATTTTGAATGATTCATGGACTTGGCTTCTGAAGCAGAAAGTTTGGTTTAGTGTAGTGATGCATCTGATCATCAGCAAAACAAATATGTACATGAATGCAACAAAAGCTAGCAAGGTGCCACCTTCAGTGTTTTTGGTTGATTCAGCACAATCATATGTTCTTGCTCTTTACAGTGATTATGATGATGGTCAGCCCAAGTACTTGGTCAATACGCAGTGCTGCTACAGCTAAGTCAGCAGCTCATGTATCAACATCGAATGAACATGGTTCACCCATAAACAAGTGTGTCAACAATCACAATAACAATAGCAAAGAAACTCCCACTTACATGAGTGCAGGGGGAACATTGAACATGAAACAAAACCAGGCTCATCATAACAATGTTGAACATGCAAATAATACAGAAAATTATACCATTTGAAAAGCCCTAAAACTGCAAATATATAAAAGGTATCTAGCAAAAAGTAAAATGTGAATATTAATCTTGCTGAAAATTAAATATACATTAAACTTGTTTCTTTAAATGTCTGTGGATCGAAAAGGCAATTGCACTTTCCCGAATTTTGTGGTCTAATTTAAAATTATGACAATTTTTGTGTGCGCAAAACCAAACTTGATGATATAAACATGTTTTATTTTGCCAGGTTATAGGTTTAGTAATCAAACAAGGAGACAAAAATATATTAGGAAATCTAATTGTACTGGGGTGTTTATAAAAAAATGAATCACATCATTTTATTACATGTATTTATTTTTCCAGTGATTATGTAATGAGGTTAAAATTATCAAAGTTAATTGTTTATGATGATAAAGATCTCATTTTAGGTGTTGTGCTCATTTACCTTCTGAAAACTCAACATTTTTAACTGTTTATGATATTGAACATGCAGCAATCACATTCATGAGTATATCACATACCATTTTGTTTTTATTGGGAGGTATGAATGCAAGATGAGAAAGGACTGTATAGAGATTGATACAGCTCTGGCAGATTATCTGGATTTTGACATTACAATCACAGATTATTTTAACAAAGTGTCTTCCTTAGATTCAAAATATTTGTCACCAAAGTGTGCTATTCAAGATAAATTTTTTAATAAGCTGGAAGGAAACTTCTTGATATTTATTGATGTAATAATCTTTTAATATTGAATGGAAGGTGCAGTATATATAGAGAAATTCACTTTGTATAATGCATCTCTGATTGATTATATTATTTCAAGCATGGACTCTCAAGAACTTCACAAAGATTTTGAAGTTATTGATCTAGAGGCACTTTTTAGTGACAGTCTTTCTTTATTGACCCTTCCTATTTGTATTAATGATATGGTAAATTGTTATTCAGGTCAGACATTGGGATGAGGTATAAAAGAACAGTTCTATGCCAATATAAATGCCAATGTTTTCAGTGAATTATTGTCATGTATTTAAAGTAAATTAACACTATTACTTCAATAATATAATATATCTGGATACTGGTACAAGTGGTTACAAAGAAAAGAATATATATATATATATATATATATATATATATATATATACACACACAAAGTAGTTTTGATAATAGCATATGTTACCAGAAAAAGAAAATAAAGAACCAAAATTAAACACAGATGGTGCAAAAGGTTGTGAGTTATATCAACTTCTTAAATCTATTAGTCGTCCTAATTAAATTTTGCACAGACAAAAATATTTGTGTTATTTTCTATAGAGAACATAGGTTAGCCAAATAACAAAGTTTCATTTGTGAGAGCAAAAGGGAGTGTACTCATGTGGCAATAAGGCAAAGTGAGCTTATGGTATTGTCCTGCATCTGGTGTGCATCATCTGCTGTCCATTGTCTGTAAAAAATTTATATTTTCAACTTCGTCTCAAAAACCATGGACCAGTTGCAACCAAACCTGATAGATCATTATGACATACAAATTTTTCAAGTCTTTCAAGAAGAGTCATACATCTGGATGAATGGATTGCAATAGTAGGCTTGAAACTAAAACTATTATCATTTTATTGCTGTCCCCACAAAGGTATTTCCAGATGTAAATTGGGCCAACTTTTGATTGTGGGCACCCGCAAGGAACTTTTTTTCATCCATGCAGCATATAATTTTGATCATTTAAAAAGCTTACTGTTAGATTATGCACAGAATTTAAGCATTCTTTACCAGTCTTACTATGAAAGTGTTGTAATTTTTCAAAACATTAACATTATGGTCTGTGGAAACTTAATTAGTTGTCTGTGTCCATATTATACTGACGGGTCACTGTATAGTTTGTTTTCTTTTTTTACTCCAAGTTGACAGAGTTATGCACCCTTAAGATAATTAAATTTAGGTTGTTAAATCTTTTCTCATTTTAAAGAAATAAAGTAAAAAAAAGGAAATTTCTCAAATTTCTTCTGGCTTATTTATAGTGTTCTCTTACTTGTAGGAGATGAGAAGTTTTGGACCAGTGATCTGACAGGTGATCCCATACTGTGTGTGGAGGGAAACCCAGGTTATGGGAAGACAACTCTTTTGGCCAAAGTAGTGCAGAGGATGAGTGAGGTATGTGAAGCAGTGCAAGAAGATGAGTGAGGTATGAGGGGCACTTGATCAAAGTTAATCTTTGTCAAGGTACATTAGAGTAACCACACTAGAAAAATCCACAAATTGAAAGACTCGGGAGCTACTAAATATCTTGCTAAGGGCATAATAAAGATTTTAAGACAGTTTTAGTGCAACTTTTCAATTATTTTCTATTAATATATTTGAATCTCATCTTTGATCAAACATGCATGGAAATACTATATAGCGGCAAAGTGAAAAATGTTAGTATACTTTAGAACAGAAAAACATGCCCTCATCATATCCCTGTTTAATATGAAATCCTTAAAAAATGCAAGTTCTTTTACAAATCTTCATCAGGTTGTAGAATTCTGCATTTTACATAATAATTAGCCAGTGTTGTCACACTTATCAAAATATAAGATGTATGTAAAGACTATAATAATTATGGTGTTAATGTGGAATGAATGACTAAATGAACAGTTAGTGTTTTGAAACAGTAGAGGAGTATACTGCAAGATTTTTTTTTTTTTTGGGAGCTTTTCACTTAAAATTGATTAAATGCCTGAAACACAGCCATTATCACTGAAATAATTCCAATACTGAGTGTTTACATTTAACTTGCCCTAAAAGTTCATTGGTTACGGTATTTTGCACCATAATTCAACAAACATCTTTCACAACAATTATCCTTTTGTGCATTTTGTTGTGTATTCATCCTACACCATAAGTTATCATGAAAAATTAAAGCAAAGTCTTGAAACAAGTAAGTTCTCTCTGACCCTAACTTTGTTTTTTTTAATTATTTCCAGCATAACAATGTTTCAGTGTTTTATCACTTTTGTGGAAGCACTGGTTCATCAGGGAATGTGAACCTTTTGTTACAGAGGCTTCTAGTGTACCTTTCTCAGATATTGGCAGGTAAGTCTGTAATCCTGGGAATTATTTGGAAATATACTGCAATATGTTTGATAATATGAGAATAGGCGGATAAGGAAATAAGGTGCATATTGAACTTACATTATTTCTGTGGCAGAAGTAAACACTTGTATGCATGTAAAGGGGAAAGAAAAAAAAAAACTAAAGCGTGATTTGCTTCCCTAGTGGTAGCTAACAGGATTGTAGACCTTTTTATCATGCTTTATCCTGTAACTGCCATTCATTCTTGCTACCTTCCTTTCTTTGATCATTCAACCTTATTTCAAATGGTGTTAAATCTTCTTGATAACTATTCATATCAAGACAATATAATTGTTTTGGGCAGCATTTCACTGTCTATTAGTGCATAAAAAAAACATAATCAGACGTGACACTTACTAATTTAAAAAATAATCTTATAAGCTTATTGTTCAAATTTTATGGTATATAAATAAAGAATCTAAAATGAGTTTTCCTTGAATATAACATTTGTGAAACAAGTTGAATAATATTGTAATCCACAAGCAGCTGGTGATCTACATATTGCACTGTTTTGTGCGTTCAAGAAATTTAATAAATTCATGTTTAATAAACAAAAATTGAGATTCATTGTATCACTTATATGCAAGGACTTCATGTTACCTGGTGACATTGTTACTCAGTGACATTGCTATGTAAAGTTGTATGACATAACTGCAAAGACTTTGTGTTACTAGGTGACATTGTGTTTCAGTGACATTGTTATGTAAAGTTGTATTACATAACTGCAAACACTTTGTGTTACTAAGTGACATTGTTACTCAGTGACATTGCAATGTATGACATTCAGGTTTATGATGTCATGTTATGACACTGATTGATTATTTAGTGATACATTTTAATTTATCACTGATAAATCTATGTTTATGAAATGCTTAATATTTGATGGATTTGTTGACTGTTATACTGATCTAGCTGTGAATATGTTTCCTTGATTCCCTTTTTTCAAGAAAAAAAATTACATATTTATTTAATTTGATCTTGAATCTTGTTTTTTTAAAAATAAAAAATAAAATATTTACCAGCACAATGAAATCCAATGTTGTAGCGCAAATATGAGGAAAATTAAGTCATAATAACAAGCAAAATCTGTGTGAAGCAAGGACAAATTAGCAATTTATAACATGCTATATTGTCTCAGCAAGGACTAGTTTGCAATTTCATAACATGCTATGTTGTCTCAGCAGGGACTGATTAACAAGTTACAACATGCTATATTATCTCAGCAAGGACTAATTAGCAAGTTACAACATGCTATATTATCTCAGCAAGGACTAATTAGCAATTTATAACATGCTATATTATCTCAGCAAGGACTAATTGGCAAGTTGCAACATGCTATATTATCTCAGCAAGGACTAATTAGCAATTTACAACATGCAATATTATCTCAGCAAGGACTAATTAGCAATTGATAAAATGCTGTGTTGTCTCTGCAAGGACTGATTAGCAATTGATAGCATACTGTATTGTATTGAATCAGCAAGGACTAATTAACAGTTGATAACATGCTATACTGTCTCAGCAAGAACTAATTAGTAATTTATAACCTCCTGTATTGTCTTAGCAAACATTGTTTAAAATCTTTTGTCCTTAAATGATTGCAATTTTTTTTATGGCCAAACATTTCCCTGATAGATTTTTTTTTGCCCATATTGAAAAATTTATTGAGAAATAATATCTTTTGGTCCCAAGTTGTATCAATTTTGTTTGATTTCTACAAAGTTTGCAGTAGTTACATTTTTAAAAAATGTAAATGAATTGCACCATTTGCTAAGTTTTATGTGCATTAGAATTTACTGTTTAAATTTGCATTATTCTGTTTGTTCTGTCCTATTAAGAATGTACACATAATTTGTCAAGTTTTAAAATTTCCTTGCCTTTTTTCTTGTGATCAGTTTTTATGTCATGTTGAATGCACTAAATTTTACAAGGTACATTAATAAAATTATATGAGCAATAGATTTTTCCAGATGTAGTAGTATGCTTTGATTTAATTCATATGAAATGTATCATGGAAATACATGCATGTAGTATGATTATTGGTGAAGAGCTACTTGTGAAATGTATCATAGATATACATGCAGTATGATTATTTGGTGAAGAGCTACTTGTGAAATGTATCATGGAAATGCATGCATGTAGAGTATGATTATTGGTGAAGAGCTACTTGTGAAATGTATCATGGATGTACATGCAGTATGATTATTGGTGAAGAGCTACTTGTGATATGTATCATGGATATACATGCATGTAGAGTATTATTATTGGTGAAGAGCTACTTGTGAAATGTATCATGGATATACATGCATGTAGAGTATGATTATTGGTGAAGAGCTACTTTTGAAATGTATCATGGATGTACATGCAGTATGATTATTGGTGAAGAGCTACTTGTGAAATGTATCATGGATATACATGCATGTAGAGTATGATTTTTGGTGAAGAGCTACTTGTAATATCATGGATGTACATGCAAAATGAATTTTGGTGTAGAGCTACTTGTGAAATGTATCATGGATATACATGAATAGAGTATGATTATTGGTATAGAGCTACTTGTGAAATGTATCATGGATATACATGCAGTATGATTATTGGTATAGAGCTACTTGTGAAATGTATCATGGATATACATGCATGTAGAGTATGATTATTGGTAAAGAGCTGCTTGTGAAATGCATATGGATATACATGCAGTATGATTATTAGTGAAGAACTACTTCTTAAATGCATCATGGATACACATGTAGAATGATTTTTGGTGTAGAGCTACTTGTGAAATGTGTCATGGATATACATGCATGTAGAGTATGATTTTTGGTTAAGAGCTACTTGGGAAATGTATCATGGATATACATGCATGTAGAGTATGATTATTGGTGAAGAGCTACTTGGGAAATGTATCATGAATGTACATGCAGAATGATTTTTGGTGTAGAGCTACTTGTGGAAGGTATCATGGATATACATGCATGTAGAGTATGATTTTTGGCAAAGAGCTGCTTGGGAAATGTATCATGGATGTACATGCAGTATAACAATTAGTGTAGAACTACTTGTGAAATGTATCATGGATATACATGCATAAAGTATGATTTTATTGGTGTAGAGATACGTGTGAAATGTATCATGGATATACATCCATGTAGAGTATGTATATTGGTGTAGAGCTACCTGTGAAATTTCATGGATATACATGCAGTATGATTATTGGTGTAGAGCTACTTGTGAATGCTATGACTGAGTTGGAAAAATAAGACCACCAAAATGTGAAATTAACAGCATTTTCTTCTCTGTCTTTTGTAACTGTTGCAGACACTACAGTACTCCCTGAAGAACAGGTTTTGGAAGAGGAATATATGACCAAATCCTGGGATGACTTCACGGAGGACCTCAGGTCCCTCCTTACAGATCTTCCATCCTCAAAACGAAACAAACCCATCCTGCTCGTGTTTGATGCAGTGGATCAGGTAGATACGGCATTGACTAATACAGTAACTGTGGAATCTTGAATCTGAATCCTGATCATCTGCAATTTTGTTTTGTCAAAACAAACATCATGATTCCCAAACTCCTCTAATATATAACATTACATACTCATTTTACATCATCTTCCCCAAAGTCCTCATTTTATCATTGAGGAGAATGATCCACTCACTAACTAGTATAGCTATTTTAAATCTGAGTTTTTCTCCGTGAAAAATGTTATCATGGTTTAGACAGAATATATGCATGGTAAGTAAGTTGTGAAAATTTAATTTAATTGAACTAAACATATCAAAGTTATAAAGATTTGATATTGTATGTGTTATATAGCCCAAAATGTCTAGGTGTCCCACTCAGTTTGACCAAATCTTGTCCAACCACCACACTTTGTCTACAAAAATACAATTAGGTAAATGCTGACACCTATCAGTGTGATCAGATTGGGGAAGCAGTTCATTGGAATGTTATTATGTGATAGCTTTAATCCAAATATTCAGACCCTTTAATTTTCTGGACATAACATTTTCAAAATGAGTATTGCTTTTTTGTTTTCTTTTTTTTGTTGTTGATTTTAGCGACACTTTTAACACATTATTGGCTATATCATGCTGAGAAAATGTAAGCTAAGTGCTGTTCCCAAGGACACACTAAGGCAGCCATCCCGAGCTGGCCTAGGTGGGTATCAAACCCATGACTCTTGGATTATGAGTCCATGGCTCTACCAACAGAGCTACAATGGCTCCTTTCAAAATTAGTAATAATTTTTAATAGCACATAAAAATTTTGGACATCAATTAATTATTTTAAAGCCTTGAAAGACAAAAAGTTGGAACATAAACTAAGGAATGTTTTACTGTAGTCAAACACAACCATACTTCCCGTAATCATCCATAAAGTTTCATGGAGAAATATTTTACCTTGAATTGATTTAGTTCACAATTTTGTCCTTTTTAATGAGTATTATCAGTGTGTAGTACTTAATAATATATTGGGGATTAGGATTGTAGTGAATTTTTGCAACACTCTTTTTATAATGTGAAAAATCAAATTCAGTTTTCAAGCACTGCTTTTTCCAGTCAGATAGGGGCATTATAATTAGTGCAAGTAAAGAAAATGCCAAAAAAAGACTAACAGTTTACAATAATATGGAAAACTTTGCTAAATCCATATGCATATATGAGTTATCCACAAAAGTATAATCTTCAAGCTAGTAATTTTAAATGAAGTGTTAATGGGCCAACACAATAGTAACTATTCATTTGAGATATTCAGTTGGTTCAAACTTGGTTCAAACTTGTAAAGTAATGGTATTCCTATATTTGGTAGAACATGAACTGATGATAAAAATTCATGCACATCTGATAGCTAATACATGATGGAAACAGTGTTTCCAGTGCTGATAGCTAATACATGATGGAAACAGTGTTTTCCAATACTGATAGCTAATACATGTACATGATGGAATCAGTGTTTTCCGTATACACAACTTGAACAGCAGCTCAAGTATTTGAACCATGGTGACCTGTCAGTCGTTGGGTTGACACTTTGCACATTTAACTTTGGTCTCTTACTTCAAGGAGGTCAGCTGCAGCTGCAGTATGCCACCATTGGAGATGGATCTGTTACCTTATATACAACAAAATCATATAACATTAAAAATTCACAAAGGGGAAAACTTTAAGAAATCAATGAATACAATTAATTTTTCACCATATCTTTTACTGCAGGAATGACACTAACTAATCAAACAGGAGACAGAGATTTTAGTAGTTACTGGCCAATAATACTGGTTTTTAGTTTATTCTGGGTATCAGCCAGGATTATCTGAACCAGTTTCGTTTCTCCCCAAAACATCTGAATAATTGAAGCTGTTGTGTATATAGTTTCAATCTTTGCCACCTTGGAGAAAGTCATATTACTCAGGAGTTTGATAAAAAGCAATTGGTAGTACTGTAAGTTTAAAGGTTTAAAAAAACTTTCTTCAATTTTTTAAGTAAGTTTTGTTTTTTATTGAGTTAGTAAGACAATGCTTTTTTCTTCTTTTGTTTTATAACTGACCAAGTTGTACATCAGGAAGTTGCCTGGAATGTCATTTAAAATTTGACTGGTTGAAATAATAGAAAAAACAATAGTGAGCAGAGAAATATTTATTGAATTTGTGAACTGTGATCAATTTTCAAATTTTCACTATATAACACTTACGATTTATAAATGCTGTGAATACATTATTCTGACCATATTTTAATATTGTTTTGTAATATTTTACCCTTAACCACCAATTCTGCACTGCAGTATATTAATATTATTTTATTCCATTCATTAAATTAATGGGCTTGGTATAATCAGATCCATTAACCTACTAAATATTTTTTGACGTTGATTTCAGCTGCAAACAAGCGAATATGTCACCCACTTGTCTTGGCTTCCGCCAGTGTTTCCCCCAAACATTCGATGTATCGTCAGCACTTCCAACCACCCACCCACTGTTTGCAGGATACAAGAACATAAGCATTACAGCATGAAGTTGGAGCCCTTGGATAGGTCAGCCTCACTGGAACTTATTCAAACAAATTTGAAGATGTACAGCAAGGTATTAAGAAATTCTTTTTTGTACATCTTTGCAAAGAAAACAGAATAACCCTGGGCTTAATTTTGGTCTTAGATTATACCATATAATAAGTTATTATTACTGCTTTAAATTTGTACTGAAATATAGTAAAAATCCGATGATTTGACCTTTTAAGTGTTTCATTTTTATAGTTCAAGGAACAGAGTAACTTAAACAATAATTCATGCAAATGTTTATGAATAAAATTTAGAAAAACTTTGCATTTTGATTAAAAAATACCCATTATTCATCATATCGTACTCTTCAGCTCTTGCTCCATCTTGGATTCCTTGTTAATAAAAGCAAATTGTATTTTATTCTGTCCCAGCTCTTTATTCATCTCCCACTAGAATATCCCTAGAGGATCAGCTCGTTTGCTTGGAGAATGTAACCTGGGAATCTCTTCATCCATTGTGTCTTCTCTGTGCAGCCACAAACCCCCTTATCCTGCTCCACTAGTTAGTGGGTACAACAATAAATCAGTTATCACAATAGTAAATCAGAAATGTAGAGAATTAGTTCTGAGGTAAATAAACTGATTATTGGATGTAAACTGCACCCCTTGAATTCCTAATCATGAATGTTGTCTCAAATTATATTCAGAACATGTTCTAAGAGGATATAAATGAATCCTTACATTTTATTAAAAGCATTTTATTAGTGCCATAAAACAATATTTTGCATCCTTAATATATGTCTGTGATCCGACAGACAGCTGTAAATTTAGTTAGACTTTTGTCCGTCAAATATTTCCTGTAGACTGTTGGTCAGTACAACCAAGAATGCAAAATCTGAAGTTCAGATCAATGTGGAAATGTCTCATAACAGTTTGAAATGAGTAAAACGTATGGTAAGTAAGTTCATTAAGTAAGATATATAAATATTATGTGCAAAACAAGTTTGATGTAGATTGTACACCTGAAGAACTTACTTACTGTGAGTTTTATTCATGTGGTCAGAGCCAATTCTCAGACTTCCAATCTGATCCTATCCCTACTGCCAGTTCATGAAACCCCAGCAGATCACCCTCCTATCTCAGTGTCTATCAGACCCAGTGATCAAAGTTTCATCCTACATGAAGTTCCATCTTTTCTCAGCAAATGTGGGAACATCCCCTGTTTCACAGTGTGTATCTTGCTGAAGAATCAACCACTGAAAACAATGAATGGAACAGATGCCAACACAACTGGACATAGTGCCCTCCTCCCCTCCTGCCCATCTTTTAGGTGAGTGAGGTTTGGCCCCTAAAGTAGTGCTTCTGGCACAAGAACATCACTGGAGATGAAGGTCATACAAATGCCTTTTGATTGCTGTAGATGTTATCCGGAAAAGGCACTCTATATCTTTCCATCACCATTTTTTTTGTTATCCATTACCTTTGTAGACAATGGAGAACCTAGTCCCCAGACCTCTGCTTTCTCATTTGGGATTTTCTCAAGTGGTGTCCTTGTTAACAAATCCATATTCAAGTCTACCATTCCCCAGTTAGGGTACAGTTCCTAGCAAAAACACCATCCTGACAGAATCAGCCAATCCACACTGCATGGTCATTTCACCCCTCAGTCTTCAGTCGAATCTGTATCTGCTGGGGTCAACCCATTTCAGACCTCCTTGTGACCAGGTGGAATGCTAAATTCTTGACCCACAACTTGCCTGCCCAGATCCAGAGCCTGGGCAGCAGATGCCCTTTCCCAAATTGGAGCAGCCTTGATAAATACCCATTTCCCCTTACCCCCTCTGATTCCCAAGTCTGGCAGAAATGGAGAGAATTTGAGTATCCAACTAATCCTGATTACTCTTCTCAAGGAAATAAAAATCGTGGAACAACTATCTTCTCATCCTTGTGATGGAAATACTCAGTACAGTCTTGCCTTCTCCATGCCTGCTGAAACAGCCACACATACTGGTTCTCTGTCTGAGCCCAGAATCATTGAACCTGGATATGCCTTTCCCTCAGTCCCTTCAATTCCCAAGTCTTGCAGAAAGTGAGGGAATCTGAGTGGCCAACTAATCCTGATTGTCCTTCCCAAGTGGGAAAAATTATGGATGAATGACCTCTTGCAGCAGAGATTCCCAGGATGATCCTGCATTCTCCATCCCCAGCTGAAACAACCATATTGCAGGTTTTCCATCTGAATGCAGAGATCTTGAAACTGCATGTCTGGCTTATAGCAACAAGTTTTATGAAAGAAACAGTTCTGCAAACAAGTTGTGGACATAAAAAGAGGCCCAGCACACTGAAAGCCGATGAGGGAAAATGGAAATATTTTCTACCAGTGGTGCAAACAGAAACACATCTCTCCCATAAAAGCCTCAGTACTGCAGATAGGTAACTTCCTCCTATGGCTCTTCAGGTTGAAGAAGTTAGATCCCATCACAGTAAAGGACTACCATTTCGTGATCTCAGATATTTTTCAGCATCACTGAAGGGAAGATATAGACCAAAACAAAGGCCTCTCCAAATTATTTTGCAGATTTTGACATGACTCAACAGAATCCCTTACTACTTTATCCAAATTGGAATCTTCCATGGGATCTGTTGTGTCTGAATTAGGAATTCTTTGAACCACTGTCCAGAGCCTCCCTGACTCACTTCTTGTACAAGATCCTGATTGGGTTACATATTTGAGGAAGAAACCAATTTTTGAACAAAATATGTTTCTTTTATTATACTTTCCTGATCATGATATGGCCACACCCTCCCAAACTCTCCCCCAATTACATATCTACAAGAGCATGCATATCCACTCCAGTAATAACTGACCACTTAAGGGACTTGGTTTAATCATGCCATCAAAGGGGAGACCACTTTAATCTGTCTTCTGCCTAGGCCGGAAGACTTTTTAGCATATTTGTTGCAAAAAAAAGCCACAACATATGATGAACATCTTTGTTACCTTGGGAGGGCGGAATTTGTGAGGTAGTGGATGTACTCCTAATGTGTTTTGATTGGGTAGATATTATCAAAGAAACATGTTTATTTTACTTCAGAAATTTGTCTTTGCATTAAAGTTCCATTTGTCTAATACTCTAACTTTAAATTCTGTAGTAGTGAAACTTGATAAGAGCATTCATTTTGAGGACTAAAATCAACAAGAGTGACCTACTTTCCTTGTTCCAGAGACCATACACTAGGTTTATGAATCATGCACTGGCAGAGCAGGTGAGATATAGCATCCTGTAGTAATTGTGTCATTGCCTATTACAGCAATATAATAATTTATTTAATAATGAATATTTCTACCTACTACACAGAGACTGGATGAGAGTCATTTTTCAATTCTGATGGAGTCCCCATGTATAGATACACCATTGTGGCTGTATGTGATTTGTGAAGAGCTCCGGATTCATGGAGACTTCAGGTCACTCACAAAGAAGATCAAGTCCCTTTCTAGTTCAGTTGACGATCTTCTAGAAACTGTACTGCAGAGACTCCTCACTGAAGATACCACTAATCTCACGAAAAAGGTAAATTCATTTACTGTTGGTAAATTATATTCTTTCCATACCTATTGCTACATCAGTATACATCTTTCTTTTAATGGAGGTTATTTATATTGTATACATCCACAAGACTGACCTCATTGTTGGATACTTTTGGAGAATATTCAGTGATGCCTAATCCACGAGAAAGAAACATAAGGTACCATATTTGATGTTATACCCACACATGACTTAATAAGCATGTACCCTCCTTTTCGGTCAAAACTTGCATAAAAATAGCCACTTCCAAGCCAATGTGTCTTGATGCTAAGATTACCTCATGGGAGAGCGGGCTCTGCTAGAACCAGCTTAAAACATCATGCTATTCTTAAAAACAATCACCATGCATGCTTGATGTATCATTATCATTTTACTTTGTTTGTTAAATGGTATCAAAACAGATCAAGTCATGACCATGTCAGGAAAGAGAATGATCCTCCAGAGTGAAGAGTTCCCAACATAGACATAGAAAGCTAACTCTTCTATTATGTACATACACATGATAGAACACTGTTTATGACATCATCACTATGCGCTTATTATGATGAGCTTAACCCAGTTTATAATATTTTTTAACGGCAGTGCAAGTATTACATTAAATATAGTACACTGGTGTTCAATGTGCTTTTTTCCATCCAAGTGATAAATTTGCTCTAGTGTTAGCAAAGTATGTTGCTAAATTATTGAAATTAAGAAAGTGTTGACTATCTCATCCAACTGAACAATAAAATAATGCACCAAAATTGGTTTTGTACAATAAAGTGATTGATTGATAAAAATATACCCATTTTACTTCTTGCTTTAGTTCAAATTGACTGGGTACAGATATATATTTTAACAAATATTTAAACCCTCAGATCACTTTCGTCAAACTGTATGATTGAAAAATCCCAACATGGAATGTTAACAATTTAACAGCTATCAAGGTTTGGGTATTGTATTCCACTAGGGTAAATGTTATGATTTTTGACCTAATTTTGTGTGCTATGAGATTTCTGTTATACCTGATTTATGAAATTCTTTTATATCTTTGTTCAGTACATATATATTTATATTTTATACCTATCATATTGCTATTAAGACTGGGAAAATCTACTGTATTGAATAATTAATACTTTTCACATGAAGCGTTTCAAAGAAAAATTATTTTTGTTATGCTGATTGTAATACTGCCCTTCTGTTGACATGTCCACTTTTTATTTCAATAATACATGTAGTCTCAAAACAACTCCACAATAATGAGATCTAGCGGTTTTTATAGAATATAACAATGGAGTCTGTTGCTACTAATATTTGGAATTTCCATACAATATCTAGGTGTAATGGAGCTGATTGCTACATAAGTGGCAGAACTAGGTAGGTAAGGTTACTTAATGACCAGCTTAACTGGTGCACATTGTTCTGTTGTATACCTGTCCCAGGTTTTTGTGCAAAAGATGCAAGGCTGGATTCTTGGAGGAAAGCTATGCTTCTGTGTTTCCTACTACACTTATGTGTTTTGACCACTTGCATGGAGTTTATGGGAGATGGAATCTGAGTATCTTAGTGAGATTCAGGATTGATAAAGGCATTAGTGGAGGAGATGGAACTTACTTAATGTCTAGATGGTCCAAACCTTTGAGTCTAGTAGAATGTGTGCTAGTTGGTCTAGGTTAAAAAATGTTGTTAGCTTTCTTTTCAGTGTTTTCTCCAGGAATTTCACACAGAAGGGGAATTCCTGCTCTGCCATTTTTATAAGGGGAAGGGGTGGGTGGGGTGCAGTTTTATAATTATGAGAATAGGGTCTTCTAGGAACAGACTCCATACAGTATATAACAGCAGCATGTATGTCTGAGAAATAACTTTAAATGAATAAAGATAAAACTTATTTATCTTCGTTATCGTGACAGCAACAGTGATCATGTGTTATGATAATGGCACTGCACTGTATGCATTAAAACTGCATGTAATAGAAGAAACATTACCACTGAATACCAAAAACTAAATATCTGTCGTTGCACAACTTCACCGAATGTAATTAATAATTGCTTTTAATAACTAGATAGCTATTGAAAGTGTTTCATGGCTCAATTGCAAAATGTCACTTAGTAACACTTGATAGTGGCAGTAGATATTGAAATGAAGCACTTACATGATCACACTGTCTGAGCTATTTAATATGACTGAAGGTTACAGGTCTTCTAAGCCTCATAGCAAATTGTCTGTGCCTGATTTTCATGTGCTCACTCTGTTTTAAGGGAGTTGGGGATTAATTAAATTTAAAAGGGATTTGCTCATTTGTGTATCTTGGAGAAAACACAGTTTTTTATATGCCTGCCATTTTGGAGGAGTATATTATGTTATAATCCTGTCTGTCCTTTAATTTTCCTTTTCTGCACAATAACTTCAGTTCTTCTGCATGGACCTTCACCAAACTGTGTATATATCTTGCACTTGGGGTAAGAAAGAAGCCCTCCATTTTGATGTCAAAAGGTCAAAGGTCACCATGACTTAAAGAAGAAAAATGGTTTCTGCACAATAACATTTGTTCTACATCACAGACCTGGACCAGACTTTTTTGTGGTTAGTTTGCACTTGTGTAAGGTATAAGCCCATCGATTTCAGGGTCAAAAAGTCAAAGGTCAAGGTCACTAAGCAAAAGAAGCAAAATGGTTTCTGCACAGCAACATTTCTTCTACAACACATTCCTGGGCCAAATTTTGATGTTTGCTTGCACTTGGGTAAGGTAGAAGCCCATTGATTTCAGGGTCACATGGGCAAAGGTCAAGGTCATTGTGAATGAAAGACAAAAATTGGTTTCAGCAAAATAACTTTAGTTCTACATTATGCACTTTGACCAAACTTTGTGGATATCTTCCATGTCTCCAAAGGTTAGATTGCTGATCAACTATCTTCCTGGCTAGGCGCTAGGTTAGATGTTTATATTATTAAGGGTACTGTATTTTTTCTCCCTTATAACACAAAACCCTAACTGCAAAAACTGTAGACCTAGTTCTGTCATTACATAATATGCCAGCAGATTAGTCAATGTATTCTGGACACATTTTTTGAGCTAGAAACTCATTAGATATAATACTTAGCATGCATTATTGTCTTGGAAATTGAGGTGTGAGTGAGGAATGTAACTCTGAAAAACCTTTTTTTTTTCTCTTACCGGTATTAGATAAATATATAAAAAAATCAATGTCAGAAAGACCTAGGTTGACTAAAAATTAGTGTAACATTAACAATAAATAAATCAAAACAACTGTTTTAACATTTAAAAAGTGGAATGAATAAAGTACATCATAAGATATGAAATATATCATTGTTGACTTTAACACCCCATTGAGATCGAAAATTGATGTCAGAAAATCCATGTAAAAATAACATTATGTAACATTTATAATGGAAAAGTAAAATAGTAACTAGAACAACTGCAATTGCTCATTGCATCCCATCCACTGATAGTGACCAAGGAGTAATAATGCTAAATCCATTATGATGCATCTTCCTACCATGACAGCATAGGTTCCTCTCTAGGGTTTTGGAGTACTGCTGGCAGTGGGGAAGGCACAGGCAAAATTGTTTACTCTAAAACTCTCCCATTGTTGAGAAAGTTAACATACACTTACATGCCTTTCACCTGCTTGGACTGACATTCATGTTTGATCACTATTAGGAAAACCATATGCTGCCTGAAGCAGACAGTGGATGAAAATGACAGCTTCTGTGTGCTCAGGAAATGTTTTTGAAATAGAACAAAGTACACTTAACACTGCCTGTCCTTGAAATATGGAATTTAATTTTCAAGTCTAAGGCGTTATTATTTTCTAAAAGTACATGTAAAAATAAAAATAAAATAAAAAAGGTTATTGTTCTATGTTTTTTTTTTATAGTTTACCTCAGTTTAGAAAGTGTAAATAGCCAGGCAGAGCTAGCAATTTTCTGTGAGCCGCATAATTGTTAGAAGTAAGGCCTGACTGTGTCCTCTCAAATCCACATCAGTCCCCATCATTCAGATATCCAAATAAAGAAAATTGTATGTTCTTTAAACCTCCCCTAGGATATGTTTCTTTTTTATAACAAGGATTACCAGTGAGGAAAATCAGAGGAATACCTTTTCTTCAAATTTTGAACCCTATGCAAAAATGCAAAATTAGAGTGAAACCTGAAGACAAATTTGAACATTCATGCAATTCCTTTTTCTCTTGTTCATATGATCATGTATGATTTTCTAAATATAATTGTACATTGATATTGGTACTGTGTTTGAAAATAAGTGAATGATGCCATTTCGGCTTCCCCATACAACATATATTGAAACAGTATTGTATGTGTAATGTACCTATTTATGAGGAAATTAAAAGTCTTATGATATAGAAATAAATCAGATTCAAAACTTGTGGGTTAAATGAAGCAAACATGAAGCAAAATTTTTTCTTTTAATTTATTTAAAGAAAATTTAAAGGAAACTGACTAAATATTAGTTTCACAGGATTCTATATACATGTAACGTTGCAAGAAGAATTAGCAAACTTTTCAGCATGTGACCTTTGACTCCTCTGACCCTGATCTGTTCAGTCCCTCTTCAAACTGTTGAATTTACCAGTGATATCTCAGGAATAATTGTGACAAGTCTTTGGTGCCTGTCTTTAAGCATAACATTGATTGCTGTTGTGAGAAAGTGCAATGTACATTTTGAAAATAACTCACTCTCCACATTTGCTTGGTACTCAGGGTGGGAGGGGTACTTATGAGACTTTGGTACAAATGAATACAATACAGTGGAACAAATGTATAATAATTTTTCAGAAGGAATGTCTAAATTCATGCGATTAAATTTTGTAGCATACCACCCAAATTAAATCATACAATAATAACATAGATGTTTGGTCTTTAAGGTTCCTATCTTGGGCTTTGCAGCACTGCTTACAGTTGGAAAGGCTCAGACAAAGTTGTTTGTTATACAACTCTCACATTTTTGAAAAGGTTAACATACAACTACATGCCTTTCACCTATTTGGATTGACATTTATATTTAACACTGTAAGGAAAACCATATTTCAGTCTGAAGCTGATGGTCGATGAAAATTACTGCTTCTGTGCTCCAGAAATGAATTTGAAATATTAACTTTGCGTGTCCTGAAACTACAGAAACAAATTTCCATAGCATATGGGCATTTGTATTTTCTGAAAGTGCATTTATGAAATTTTTTAAAATTATTTGATTAAAAGCACTAAGAAAAAGTTATTGGCTTGTTTTTTTTATAATTTACCTCTGAAGTTCAGAAAGTGAAAATAGCGATGCAGAGCTTGGAATCTTCTTTGAGATGCATATCAGAAGTAAAGCCTAGCTGTGTACTTGCAAACATAAATCACCCCCCATCATTCAGATATCAAAATAAAGAAAATTGCTGGTTCTTTAAACCTCTCCTAGGATATAAATATCATTTTCATAACAAGGATTAGCAGTGAGAAAAATCAGGGGAATACCGTTTCCATGCATTTTTAACCCTGTGCAAAAATGCTAAACTTTAGTTCAGAAATACATAGCTTAGTGAGTAAATATTTGAAAATGGAATTGTAATCAAAATTGTTGTGCATCATACCTTTGACCCTTTCCCAGGGACCCCAGGGGTGAGAGCCAAGGATGACCTTTATCTTGCAGATGGTTATACCCATGAGTAATATAAATACAATGTTTTGTTAATTCCCACCAGTGTTTTAGGAGCAGATGTGGTAATGGTCAGATGGATGGACAGATACAGTATCACAATATCCTGCAAAAGCTAGGGGATGAATCAAGGGGATATGTACAGTTTTATATCTAAGTACTTGCTTTGCAGTGTTTAAACTATGTGAACTCTTCAATGATGCAGTCCCTCTATATACAGAGACCAATTTTTCTTTTATCTTTACTTTCAGTTCATTAAAGATATAATAATTGATGACAAAATTACAAGTAGATTAAAAAAATCTGTAACAGGGGATGAATTTAAAGTGTGTACATGTGTTTTGATGAAAATAGAGAATGTAATTGATAAGTAAACTTTTGCAAATATTTAGATCAAAATAAATTAAATCAAGGTCATAAATCCAGGTTTCCTAAAACTTATACCTGCATTAAAAATATGGAGAAAGTAAAGAAAGTGATTGCATTTTAATGAAATAAGTAATGTTTCTATGTGTAATTTTCCTTTTTTTAAAATTTTTTTTTAGATTAAAATAAAAATTGAATGTCATAAATCCAGATTAACTTAAGAAATTATTCTTAGATTTATAAATAGATAAAATTAAAGAATGTATATGTGTCCTTTAATGGAAATATAGATACACATTTTTAGTTTTATTAGCTACAGATTCAGAGTCGGTTTCAGATATACAGATTGACTAAAAATCACCAAAATATTGAATAACTGATGTATCAAAGAAAGCACTTAACAGAATAAACAATTCATACATGGATTTTCCACAGTAGCTCATTCATCAATGTTCTGTCAAATTCTCACATGATTTAAAGGTTGATAAGGGAAATCACTCCAGCATATGCAAAGTGTGATTTATTGAAAGCATATAAGCATTGTAAAAATATGGTATAAGCTTCTTTATATTGAAAGTTAAATGTATAAAAAATGAAAATTATGGTTGCAGTAGATAGAGAATTTGAGATATCTGCTTGGTTCCTGGATCACAGAATACTAATTACACCCAAGCTTTGTTCCTCTACAGTCCTCTAAACCTCTGGAATTTCACAAAAGTTTGTAGTTATGTTGCCCATCTGTAAGAGGAGTGTCATACTTGACTCCACCCCTGGAGTCCCTAGGAGAAGGTCAAAAGACTATTTAAAATATTTTCTAATTATAATTTACATATGCAGTCATAGCTGGAAGACACATTATATATGTAACAGATTTTGCATTATGATCCCAGGGTCAAAGTTGGTGTGTATATGTATGTGTGTGTGTGTGTGTGTGTGTCGGAATATGCAATAAACGGCATGGAGATTTGTAAAGGTGAGTCACTGCAGTTGTTCTATTTCAAGGTTGATGTTCTTTTCCAGGTTTTTCAAGTTTATTCAGTCAAAAACTGTACTATACCAACATCCATACAATTCAGAGCATTTACTCAGAGATGTGAGAACTTGAATATTGATGTAAAATAGATTTAATTTGTTCACTTCTGTGTAATGGGGTGACTATCTAATGTCAGGTCTAGGGTGTAGGGCTATAGATAAGTAACATAATACATAATAACTTCAGTTTCCATTGTTGGTTATTTCAATATGGAATATGCAGTATGAACTACAAGAGCAAGAACAGAGTCAGTTGTCTGCAGATTTTCAAGGCATAGCTGCATCAGAAACATCTATATATGTTACCAAAAACAATTCTTGTTACATGCACAGGCTGTTAGATTGATTGCATCTGCCAGTGGTGTGCTTACTTCCCTTGATCTGCAGAGGATGCTGGGAAATTTGGAGGAGAGGACAATGGCAACCCCACTAGACTGGGCCATACTACGCAGGCATTTAAAACCCTACATCAGGGTGGCTGGATACAATGAGCAGATCACATTTGTACACAATGCATTGAGAAGGGTAGGCATACTAGTTATCACATTTGATAATGTTTTTTTTTTAAAGCTAATATTGTATATGTTTTATTTTTGGAGATTATATAATGATTCTTAGTTCCATATTTTGTTGATTTCTTTACTTCTTGTTTTTTGCCTATTTGATGTTATGATGCAATATTTCAACAGTAAATATATTCAAAATATGATATGAATTACAGCAATATCATGTATCTATGATATGAATTACAGCAACATTATATATCTACGATATGAATTACAGCAATATCATGTATCTATGATATGAATTACAAAATTACAGCAACATTATATATCTACGATATGAATTACAGCAAAATCATGTATCTATGATATGAATTACAGCAACATTATATATCTACGACATGAATTACAGCAACATTATATATCTACGATATGAATTACAGCAATATCATGTATCTATGATATGAATTACAGCAACATTATATATCTACGATATGAATTACAGCAACATTATATATCTATGATATGATTTACAGCAATATCATGTGTCTATGATATGAATTACAGCAACATTATATATCTACGATATGAATTACAACAATATCATGTATCTATGATATGAATTACAGCAACATTATATATCTACGATATGAATTACAGCAATATCATGTATCTATGATATGAATTACAGTACCATTATATATCTACGACATGAATTACAGCAACATCATATATCTCATACTTGCCATATTCCCAGACAGTGTTGGGTTTTTTTTTAGACTCAAAAAGTGTGTTTTGAGTTCCCAATGGGGGGGGGGGGATACTGAGCAAGCCCCCCAAATGTGACATCATCCAAATGAGAATAAGCTTTGTTCAAAACAGCCATTAGTATATGACTGGAAATTCAAATCTGAATGGAAGAAAATACCATCTGTTTTCCCTTAAGCATTTTATATACTTACAAACAAAAAAAATGGTAGACTTAGCATTCTCAGATAACATCACTACATTTTGCCTTCGAAAATGAATCACACTTGTACACTTTTCCAACTACTGAAATAATCATGTTTTGCATTTTATATATGGAGTAAAAATCCGACTTCAAAGAAACATTGCTGCTGATCACAAACTTTAATAAAGATGACTTAAACATTCTCATTCAATGAAGTCAGTGATGTGTAATAACATTTTGTTCTTCAACATGCATCTCTTTGATGTACTTAACTTCAGACAAATAGGGCTGTTCCACTTAGTGTACTTTACCTATGCAAATTAGCCTAATGGACTCTCCCTCAGCAGTGTTCAAAGGATTTGAAATGACACATCACCCTAGCTTTTGTGAGCCAATTAAGTAAATCTCTGAAAGGTGGCTGTTTATCTCTGACCACCTGACTTCTTAATTACCTCTAAAACAGTTATATTAACTGCCCCGAGGATTGTTTTCCATGAACTCTGAGCAGGACTGTTTACTGTTTTATACATACCACAGATTATGGGCATATATTATAGTGGTCAAGAAATATGTTTTTTTTTTTTTTTTGTGTGGGAAAAAGTGTTTTTGGCTAAGATTGCTGAAAATCATGTTTTTCTAAACATGGCCATGTCGGGAGGTTTGGAGTCCAAAATCATGTTTTTTGCGTGACATGTTGTGTTATGGCATGTATGATATCTATGATGTCATGTGGCAGCATGCTATTTAACATTGGTCCTGTATTGTTTCAGGCTGTAACTAAGAAGCTCCTGGACACACAGAGTGACATTATTGATTGTTGTACCACTCTAGCTGATTACTATGAAATGTGGTCAGAAAATACAAGTGCGAGAATAGAGGTGCTACCACACTATCTGATGCAAGCAGGACTAACAAGAAGGTAAACTTCACATATTTCATTCCCCTGTTGGGCTGTATTTTTATACTTCACTGCTATTGTGCAGCATTCTACCTATGGCTTAACTCTGTGTGTGTGTGTATATACATATATATATATATATATATATATATATATATATATATATATATATAAAGTCAAACCTGTCACTTGTGGCCACTCATGGGAAAAGACAAAACTGGTCTTTGGACACAGGTGACCGCTGTACACAGGTTCACCTTTTAAAATTGGTTTTTGAACAAATACCATGCACTGAATATTGTTATCGCTATTATTATTATTATTATTATTATTAAGTTTGTTTTATGTGCACTGTACAACAAAATCATAATTACAGGTATATGTTGTTTTCTCCCAAATTTATGTTCCACACAAGATTACTGTATCCTGCTCACTTTAATCCATCCTATAAATGAAATCATCACCGACTTAAGAAAATAAACCGATCTTAGGTTCTTCACGCTATAAATACTATATCTGGATTAGTCAGTTGTCCAACTCGCCAAAATTAAAAGACATTTGGCTTATGTGAGAAGCCTGTGATGAACAGAAAATCAAAAGAAGCCATATATGGCTATTCGTTGTGATCCATCAACCAAAACTTCAGCTGCCTTTACAAAAACGTTTTGAATATTGATTGACTCCCAACCCTGATGAAAAGGGATGTAACTCATATCTCTTCTCAAAGACAAACTTTTTTCTTCAGAGATAGCTTTAATTCACAGGCAAATAGATGAAGATATCTCACTATACCTGTCACACTGGCAAAAAGGTGACTTCCATTTCTGCTGTGATAACACAACTACTTTTCCCACCATCCAGCAAACGAATTGCTTCGATCCTCTACCCTAATGATAAAAACTGCCTGGAGTTATGGGTACAAGTGAGATAAGAAATATTTACACATCGATTCACATGATATTCCTTTATCTAAACAATGCCTTCCTCATGAAGCAAAAATTCAGTTTGCATAGACTGAACAGTCAATGTAGATATGCTCTAGTGATTGCTTAAGGCAGAGAGAAACCATTGTTTGGTTGGGAAACACCTTGCTGCTGACCATGGAAGGCAGGTGACTATTACATACAGAACATTTATATAGGATATTTGCCAGGGAGAAATTAGAATGGCCATTGTGAACAGGTGACTGCTGAGTAAAGGTGACCATTAGGACAGATTTGTTGGTGTGTGTGTGTACACACATACATACATACATACATACATACATACATACATACATACATACATACATACATTCTTTGTTTGTCTGTCTGTCTTTACTTTACATCCAGCTTGAACTTGCAGTGCTCATCAACATAATTTTGTTCAAGAACCTGTGATGGAGAAAAATATAATTGTTTTAAAGTGTTTTTTCCACTATTTGAATCAGATAATAAATTTGCATAAAACACACTTTTGACAGTCTGAAATTTGCAGTAGCCTGAAACCTTTGCTTTGATAATAGATCAGAATAATAGTTTTAAATCAAATTTATACAAGCATTTATGTCAATAATTGTAAATTTATATTCCTGAACCACTGTACCAGATTCCATCATAGTCCTACAGAGCTAATAGAACCTACAAGGGCTTTAAAAATAATACAGTGTATATTACTCTTGTTGTAACATATAATTGATTGTTGAATCTGCTTTTCCATTGACCTCCTTTTTGCTTTCAATGTATACACTGACATTGGTTGTCCCTCTCTTGTTTATGAGGTCTTTGCCAAGAGAGGCCAGCATCTAATAGGAGCCCACCTTATTCTGTAGCAAAGAGGTTCATTGCATTTTTTTTACCATTGTATCTCCCACATGAGAAAGTCATCTCTCTAATGTGACCACCTTCTTATTATGGAAGGGATGTTCTTATAAAAGGGGAGACAGTTGTATTTGTTAATGTACCTGAAAGATTAGATTGTTATTAATAAGAGACTATCCTTAACTGTCATATTTTGACTTGTTATTAGTATGTTATGCTTGTGTCTATGTGCCAGTTTCTTATTGAGGTTACAACTCCTGCTTTAATGCTAAACAAGGGGCATAACTCTATCTTAATTCAAAAGTGAAGGAGACAGTATTACAGAGATACTGAAGGTTTTAAATGAAGCATGACTGTCATTTCTTTTTACTAACAGATTGTGCAATTTTCTGAGGGAGGCACCAGAAGCCAAGCATATACCTCACTTTCGGAGGAGTGAATATTTCAGGGTAGGTTAGCTCTGTATTGGGTTAGAAAACTCTGTTTTATCATTTAAAAAAAAACACGTAAGTATTATTTCAGAAAAAAATGTATTCCATTCTCATGTTAACATCTATAGAGTTACACTTTCCATTAACTTCTGTAGACATTTCATTTAACATACAGACAGACAAATAGACAATCAGACAGACATGTACAGTTTCAACCACAATTTGTATTTCATCTAACAGTTAGACTTTTTATAATACCCTGCTCCTGTCAGGCTTTAACAAATACTATTTTTTTTATTGTATAAGCAGACATTATGTTGGCACATACAAGAACACAAATACCTCTGAATAAAAATCAAAGAAGCTATGAGGTTTGGATTCCACATATTTCATGTTGTAAGTAATTTGCAGAAATTTTCCACAATATATCTGACCTAAAAAGTCATATATTAGCCAATGATTGCACTTGAAAATCTTAACTGCTGGATAACACAAAGAGCATGTGAGATTATGTGACAACAACACACTATAAGGCATGTGAAGCAAAAAATGTCAGAGGTTAATCATGCATCTTGAATTTGAAAATACATCCTTAAAATTGAGAGTTTAGGGTTATCATTCTACATATCAGTGTAGGAAATATTGCATATTAATTAAATATTACAGATCAGGAAACTCTTTCCATTTGGTCTTTTCACAGAAATTATCTTGAACAAGAGACAAAGCAAACAAATGAAATACTGTATGAATTAGTTGAATTTGACACATATAACATCCAGTTTTCTTCATCTTGTCCAATCTGCATCCTTTTCTTGTTGACATGAAGTAGTGTATGTTAATAAACATGGGCCATAATATCATTGTTGACCTGTTGTTTGATTTCCACCAGTAAGCATGGAAATCATTCCTGGGATATTTCTTTGTGCATTGAACAGCATACATGTGAACCCCCTGCATGGGAGGTTTTGGGTGTCTCCTGTCCCTCCCGTGATTCACTCAAATCTCCAGCATACGCAAAATTATTAGTAACAAATTTAATTTTTTCCATTTTTTTCTTCACATTTTGGTTCTAGTATATTTATGGTAATACTGCCTGTGATCACGTGACTGAACAGTCTTAAGTAGGGCAAGACAATGTAGTTGCTAATTTTACCCTTTGATCTTCTTGGCATGATCGGCTGGCTTCATTGTTTGAAGTTTGTCAAGGTGGATTATACTATGCATGAGCAGAAGTAATTCTGAAAGGATTAAAGATGTTAATTAATCATGGTTGAGTTACTAAAGAGCTCAATCAGCATAAAACAATAAACATTCCTTTGATTCTCTCCACAAGGTATGTTCTGCTTCGGTGCTTAAAGTTGTAGAGATCGATTTGAGTCTATACTATGTATGATCAAAAGTAATTTGGACAGGATTAAAGATGTTAATTGGTTATGGTTGGATTACTCAAGAGCTCAAGTGACATAAAACTGGGTTGTTTTGACTTGAGTGTTTAAAGTTTGTCGAGATGTCTTAGCGAGCCAGTGCCAAAACACCAAAATCCAAGCAACCAAAATATCACACGAAATTCAATGATGGTTGGAAACAGGAATTTCATTGATTGCAATCATGTTAAAAGGGACATGAATATGTATTCTGGTCTTCTTGTAAAGCTGATTTTAAGTTCCGTTATGCTGGCAAGAATGGCATCATGCATCATGTAGAAACCCCATCTTGTGAAAGCATATTTTGCGGCAACAACAAATATGTCATTCTTGAAATCCATGTTTGTGGAATCTGCATAAAATGTGGATAAAGTTACATGTGCCAAGACACTATTTGCCAACTTTACAGCTGAATGTAATCTCCTGTTTCTGGTAGCAGATTGTTTTTCAGATCTAGTAATGTTCCCTGACTCATAATCACACAAAAGTTCTCATGCAAACAGACAAGAACTACTCACATAGTGACTGTTTTATTGCTCATAAGAAATCATAATCTTACTTGTAACTCACTGTCGTTAGTGACCATCTGCAGAACACGACAAACAACCATGATTTTTAGGCAAAATATGTGTTTGACACTACTATGAACGACTGCATCACAAAAACTGATATAAACACCACTGACCTTGATTTAATCCTTTGTAAACATGAATGTAAACCAGATTAAAGTACATGTCACTAACTGCCATTGTAATCCATAATGCCTGGGATGAATGGGGTCTTTGTCTTCGTCTATAATACTACTAAGTGATAATTGTTTTCTGGATTTGGTTGTCATTATTAAAGAGTGGTGATAGTGACGATAATGATAACAAAAAAGGTGTCTGCAAATTAGGCCTAAAGTTACAAAGGGTGTAATGGTACAATGTATGTGTTTGTACTTCATGTGAAGAATCTTACTGACATTAAAACAACATTAGACCCAGACAGTACCAATCTTGAGCAGTTCTGGCAGGTAGTCAGCAATCTGAATCTACCTACAGACAGGAAACAATTTAAACTTTTTGGTGGACTCAGTAGAGTTGTACTGATATTGCCACATTCCAATGCAGACACTAAAAAGGACATTTTCCATTCTGAGGAAAATTCAGGCAGACTGTAGAGGAAACCTGGATACAGTAACAGTACATCATCTCATAAGTGTTAAGATCAACAATGATAAGGACTGCCACCAATATAATCCAGCAATGATCTCCTAAGAAATGCTAAAAATGCTTGTGGTACATATAAGAAGACTATGAATGGGAACAAGTTACTGTGAAGGGACTGATTTGATGAGATGATGTGCATATTTTAATATTAAAAAAATGTAAATTTGTTCAATAGTTGTAATTTTGTCTATTTGTCTATTTGTATGCTATTTGTATTGTCTATTTGTATGCTAAAAATCAGGTAAATAAAAATCCTCCCTCTTTTCTATCACATGTATGGAACAGTTAACACAGTGGAGCTAATATCAACTAACATTAGGTCTGATTGACTAATGTTTACTCATGAAAAAATGACAGACAGTCTCATTCCACAGGCTGTATAATTGTCCATAAAAGAGTAGTGTTCTCTTTTTATAGATAGAAAAATGAATGATAATTTTTTTTCATGAAGCATTGACATTCTCACTTTCCCAACTTAATCATACTGTAATACTGTGAATATTTTCATGTCTATTAATGTTCATAGATTTGCACAAGAATTACATTTTTGTTGGTACTTAAATTTGAATGGGGAAGGAGTCTTATTGTTTCCACAGAACAATTATTGTTTGTTAATTAAGAAGGAATCCTGTTGTTTCCACAAAACAATTAGTTTGTTAATGGAGAAAGAGTCCTATTGTTTACACAGAACAATTATTCTTTGTTGGGTCTTTTAGTTCATGGTGAGTAGCAGTCATCTTGATTAGATATTCATCTGGACATAGTTGTATGAAATCACAGGAAATATTTGTATTGAATACTTTTCTAATTAGCGGTAATAGATGGAACAAAAATTAATAATGGTAGCTTTATTCACATTAAATATTTTGGTCTGTTTATAACACAGGCCTGTCGATGTCGTCACCTGGCAGATCCGGTGATTCCAATGGTGACTCCCGTCATGTTCTGCAGATTTTGCTTGATGAAGAAGTCCACATTTTTCCCAGACAGTTACTATTTCAACGAGCACAGTTGTGTGGTTTGTGGTTGTAACACTCAGGGATTACGACCTGTTGATGCATATCTTTGTATGTCTCATTCTGCTGGCCATACAGTTATGAACCACTGCTTTATATGTGGTAATGTGGTAGACAGAAAAAGAACTGACATTGGGGGCAAACAGGCCAAGCTGTGTCATCAGTGTGGATTTGGAAACTATGGCAAGCAGTGTTCAGACTTGGTTTTATATTGAGGCCATATTAGATTAATTATGATAAAACATATGATACAAAGTAATATTAAATGATTTAGTACCATGCTAAACTTGTTTCATATTGCTGCAATAAAAAGTATATACAGTACAATGTTATTACAATGCCTTCTTGATGGACACAATGTTTTTGCCACAAATAGCAAGTTTTGAAGTTACATGGGGAATGGAAAGATGGAAATATACATGGTAAAAAGTATGTTTATCTTTACTTCATGGTTAAAAGCAAATGGATTACTCACAAACTGATTAAAAGATTCTTTTGGAAATGTTAGTATCTGGTTCAAATTTTTTTATGAAAACAAGATTTTTAGAAGTTGTTAAAAAAGTTAAATGACAGTTTGCATTTAAGTTTCACTTACATTTTGTGATATCAATATATTGTTTATCTGCTAAGATGAATTTTAAAAGTTTGAGGACATCTGGACTTGATTAGCAATTAGGTAAAACAAAATTACATTCCTGAAAACAAATTATGAAAATGATGAAACTTTTATGATCTATAACTGTGTTTCTTATTTTTGCAAACTTAATTTTCATGAGAAAGATAAAACCCAAGCACTATGTTTCATGGAAGGATTTTTTAAAAAAGTTTTTTTTTCTCAATAAGATTTAAGATTACATGCACAACACAAGACATAGAAACAAACCAGGAAATTAAGAAGGGAAGAAAAATCACATTAAGTATAGAGTATACAAAAACACATTTTCAAAACTTTCTGAGAATGAAACTGATGTCAGACATAAAACCAAGTGTTAAAATTCACACTGATAATTCCTCATATTCATCAATATTGTAGCCTACATGAACTAAGGTACACATCATCCATAGTACTATCATTGTTTTATTTGTATAGTAGGATGAAATATTTTAAGTAATTTTCATCTTTTAGGGTTAACACAGTAGTCATATTTGATGCTGAAAAAGTTTTGTGACTATTAGCTTCATTTGTTTGGTTTTCAGGAAAGACAGTTGTTGACTTTTCTATAAGCTTATTCCAAAATTAATTCCAGTGTACATTTGTCCAGAATATGCTTTTCTACATAAATTTTGTTTTTTTATAATTGATATTGACAGTTACTATAAGATAGTAGAATACAATAAAGTACAAAGAAAATTTACAAGATAATATAAAGTTATCATAAAATTTGGTAATTATTTTGAGTATTATAAATGAAAAAAGATAGAATGTTAAATATGATTGAGAACGATTAATTCTGAAATTCTTAAACCAATAAACAATGATTTATTGAATACTTAAACTCAGTGTACATTATGTTATCATCTGTGTTTTATAAAAGCATTAAATGGAAGGTTTGAAGTAGCTCCCAAAATTTTCAAAGAGAACTCACTCTTTTCACTGTGTAGAAACAACAGTGACTGAGTAGTTAGCATGCTGGACTTGCAGCCATAAGGGTGCAGGTTTGAATCCTACCATCAAATCAGCCTGCATTGGTTACCATGGTGTGTCCTAGGGAAAAGCGCTTGAATCCATTTGCCTTGACATAAAAAATAACCTGCTTACGTTGCTGTATCATAAAGCACAAAATGAAGCCAAATTTTCAGTTTGTAGTTGTTATTCATATGGCTTTTATGTACTAGTAATTGGATTTACTGTTATGTATCTTATTTTATACATTTACTAGCAATTGAATGTCTAATGTGAAGAGAGCTTATACAATTTTAGTATTTTCTAACTCTATCGAACTTGAGACTTAATTCTAATATTTTTCTGCATTTGCTGGGGTCATTTTACTTCTTTGGTTCTATTTTGTAACATTTTAATCTTTTTTGATGTAGTTATTTGTGTATTTATGAAGTTAATATGGCATTTTAAATTTGAAATATATTGTTTTATTATGTTTCAATTTTGTGATATTATTATCTTGTCACAATTTTAATTGGAAACACCAAGTCATTTTTATCTTTGAAAATATGTTTTTACAGAATCTTTATTTATATTGATCTACGCTCAATAAATTCTTTCTCTTTACATATTTAATATACAGTCAAACATATTGCACAAATATTTTCTTGCATATAGCTTGTTATAGTATCCTCTTGTCTAAATTGCACAGGCCGTGTCCTTGGAAAAGGCATTTTACTCCCATTGCCTTGGCATGATATAGTCAGTAATGTGTTGATTGAAAGTGCTGTTAAAAAGAGCAAAAAATAATCAGATCAACTAAACTGCACAAATGTCATAATTGTAATGTCATTTTAAAAAGTTTTCTTACCTTAAAATGATTACTCTTTCATCCTTTCTTAACTTTTCCATTTTATTTATTTAGGAAGATGTTTTAAAAAATAATTACAGTTGAAGCATGCTGAGTTTTATTTTATATGAGCATTGTCCTCTACTACTGCTAGAATGTCATGTCACACCTAGAATTGTGCCACATATTGTATTTGTCAAGTCCCTGCATTTCTGATAGCCCCCACCCCCAACTCATTATTGTTCATGAAACCTTTTGTCAACCTGATTTATTTCCCAGAAAATTGCATGTAGATGCAATTCTGCCTTTCAAGCCAAACTATATCAGACAGAAATTAGGTAAATAACAGCATAAAAAGACTAGGGTGGTAACCAGACTCCTTAAAATATATTTCATGTCATGTTTGAAAATGACTTGTTAAGAACTCTGTAATTTTTTCCCAACAGCTAGTTTTAAGGTTTAAGCCTCTCCTACAATCCAGATAACTCTTTCATACATGTTTCTATTTCACTTTTGATGATTGTTCTGCAGAGTTTTAAAACAGTTTTTCATATGGTTCACTTTTATTACAATACCATTCTTAAACAAAACCCAAATATAATTCACTGGTAAAACACAGCTTTTTATTTTTCTATTCTTTCTTTTTCTGTCTTCTTTCTTTTGAAAGTATTATAAAGAATAGGCATAGGTCATACTTTAAAATAATTACAATATATAATATGACTCTGAACTGGCTTAAGCAAGGCAAGACAATGTAGTTGCTAATTTCACCCTTTGATCTTTTTGGCATGATCGGCTGGCTTCATTGTTTGAAGTTTGTCAAGGTGGATTATATTATGTGTGAGCAGAAGTTATTCCGAAAGGATTAAAGATGTTAATTAATTATGGTTGGGTTACTAAAGAGCTCAATCAGCATAAAACAATAAACATTCCTTTGATTCTCTTCACTAGATATGTTCTGCTTCGGTGCTTAAAGTTGTAGAGATCGATTTGAGTCTATACTATGTATGATCAAAAGTAATTTGGACAGGACTAAAGATGTTAATTGATTATGGTTGGATTACTCAAGAGCTCAAGTGACATAAAACTGGGTTATTTTGACTTGAGTGTTTAAAGTTTGTCGAGATGTCTAAGTGAGCCAGTGCCAAAACACCAAAATCTAAGCAACCAAAATATCACACGAAATTCAATGATGGTTGGAAACAAGAATTTCATTAAAGGGACATGAATATGCACTCTCATCTTCCTGTAAACCTGATTTTAAGGTCTGTTACATTGGCAAGAATGATCATGCGTCATGTAGAAACCCCATCTCATGAAAGCATATTACCCGCAACAACAAATATGTCATTCTTGAAATCCATGTTCGCGGAATCTGCATCAAATGTGGATAAAGTTACACATGCCAAGACAATATTTGCCAACTTTGTAGCTGAATATAATCTCCCATTTCTGGTATCAGATAGTTTTTCAGATCTAGTCAAACTAATGTTCCCTGACTCATAAATCACACAAAAGAACTACTCACATAGGTTTTACTTTTTTGTTCATAAGAAATCATAATCTTAGTTGTAACTCACAATCATTAATCTGCAGAACGCAACAAGCAACCATAATTTTTAGGCAAAATATGTGTTTGACACTACTATGAATGACCACATCACAAAAACTGATATAAACACCATTGACCTTGATTTAATCCTTTGTAAACATGAATGTAAACCAGATTAAAGTACATGTCACTAACTGCCATTGTAATCCATAATGCCTGGGATGAATGGGATCTTTGTCTTCGCCTATAATACTACTAAGTGATAATTGTTTTCTGGATTTGGTTGTCATTATTAAAGAGTGGTGATAGTGATGATATTGATAACAACAAAGGTGTCTGCAAATTAGGCCTAAAGTTACAAAGGATGTGATGGCATAATGTATGTGTTTGTACTTCATGTGAAGAATCTTACTGACATTAAAACAACATTAGACCCAGACAGTACCAATCTTGAGCAGTTCTGGCAGGTAGTCAGCAATCTGAATCTACCTACAGACAGGAAACAATTTAAACTTCTTGGTGAACTCAGTAGAGTTGTACTGACATTGCCACATTCCAATGCAGACACTAAAAAGGAGATTTTTTTTTTCCATTCTGAGGAAAATTCAGGCAGACTGTAGAGGAAACCTGGATACAGTAACAGTACATCATCTACTAAGTGTTAAGATCAACAATGATAAGGACTGCCACCAATATAATCCAGCAATGATCTCCTAAGAAATGCTAAAAATGATTGTGGTACATATAAGACAACTATGAATGAGAACAAGTTACTATGAAAGGACTGACTTAATGAGATGATGTGCATATTTTAATATTAAAAAAATTAAATTTGTTCAGTAGTTGTAATTTTGTCTATTTGTATGCTAAAAATCAGGTCGATAAAAATCCTCCCTCTTTTGAGGTCAAAAGTCCAGACCAAATTTGGGAAATCTGATCTGACCTTACCTGTCTTTTCTGTCACATGTATGGAACAGTTAGCTCAGTGGAGCAAATATCACTGACAGTAGGTATTCTGATGGACTAATGTTTACTCATGAAAAAAAGACAGATAGTCTCATCCCACAGGCTGTATGATTGTCCATAAAAGAGTAGAGTTCTCTTTTTTATAGATAGAAAAATTAATGATCTTTTTTTTTCATGAAGCATGGACATTCTTGCATTCCCAGCTTAATCATACTCTAATACTGTGAATATTTTCATGTCTATTAATGTTCATGGATTTGCACAAGAATTACATTTTTGTTGGTACTTAACTTTGTGGAAAGGGGAAGGAGTCTTATTATTTCCACAGAACAGTTAATATTTGTTAATGGTGAAGGATTCTTATTGTTTCCACAGAACAATTAGTTTGTTAATGGAGAAGGAGTCCTATTGTTTCCTCAGAAAAATTATTCTTTGTTGTGTCTTTTAATTCATGGTGAGTACCAGTCATCTTAATTAGATATTCATCTGGACATAGTTGTATGAAATCACAGGAAATATTTGTATTGAATACTTTTCTAATTAGCAGTAATAGATGAAACAAAAAATTAATAATGGTAGCTTTATTCACATTAAATATTTTGGTCTGTTTATAACACAGGCCTGTCGATGTCGTGACCTGGCAGATCCGATGATTCCAATGGTGACTCCCGTCATGTTCTGCATGTTTTGCTTGATGATGAAGTCCAAATTTTTCCCAGACAGTTACTATTTCAACGAAGAGTGTTGTGTGGTTTGTGGTTGTAACATTCAGGGGTTACCACCGATTGATGCATATCTTTGTATGTCTCATTCTGCTGGCCATACAGTTATGAACCACTGCTTTATATGTGGTAATGTGGTAGACAGAAAAAGAACTGACATTGGGGGCAAACAGGCCAAGCTGTGTCATCAGTGTGGATTTGGAAACTATGGCAGCCAGTGTTCAGACTTAGTTTTATATTGAGGCCATATTAGATTAATTATGATAAAACATATGATACAAAGTAATATTAAATGATTTAGTACCATGCTAAACTTGTTTCATATTGCTGCAATAAAAAGTATTTACAGTACAATTTTATTACAATGCCTTCTTGATGGACACAATGTTTTTGCCACAAATAGCAAGTTTTGAAGTTACATGGGGAATGGAAAGATGGAATTATACATGGTAAAAAGTATGTTTATCTTTACATGAAGTAAGGTTAAAAGCAAATGGATTACTCACAAACTGATTAAAAGATTATTTGGAAATGTTAGTATCTGGTTCAATTTTTATTATGAAAACAAGATTTTTAGAAGTTATAAAAAAGTTAAATGACAGTTTGCATTTAAGTTTCACTTACATTTTGTGATATCAATATATTGTTTATCTGCTAAGATGAATTTTTAAAAGTTTGAGGATATCTGGACTTGATTAGCAATTAGGTAAAACAAAATTACATTCCTGAAAACAAATTATGAAAATGATGAAACTTTTATGATCTATAACTCTGTTTCTTATTTTTGCAAACTTAATTTTCATGAGAAAGATAAAACCCAAGCACTATGTCTCATGCAAGGATTTTTAAAAAAAGTTTTTTTTTCTCAGTAAGATTTAAGATTACATGCACAACAAAAGACATAGAAATCAACCAGGAAATTAAGAAGGGAAGAAAAATCACATTAAGTATAGAGTATACAAAAACACATTTTCAAAACTTTCTGAGAATGAAACTGATGTCAGACATAAAACCAAGTGTTAAAATTCACACTGATAATTCCTCATATTCATCAATATTGTAGCCTACATGAACTAAGGTACATATCATCCATAATACTATCATTGTTTTATTTGCATAGTAGGAAGAAATATTTTAAGTAATTTTCATCTTTTAGGGTTAATACAGTAGTCATATTTGATGCTGAAAAAGTTTGTGACTATTAGCTTCATTTGTTTGGTTTACTGCTTCAGGTAAGATAGTTGTTGACTATTTTATAAGCTCAGTTTTCAGGATTTATTCCAGTGTGCATCTGTCCAGAATATGCTTTTCTACATAAATTTTGTTCTTTTAAATTGATATTGACAGTTATTATAAAAATTTGGTAATTATTTTGAGTGTTAAAAATGGAAAAAGATAGAATGTTAAATATGATTGAGAACTACTGTGTATACTCGCGTATAAGCTGATATCAACTGCAAACTGCATAGATCCAGATCTGCCATCACATAATGCGGCGGCAGATCTGGGTCTATGCAGTTTGTAAGGACTAATCAATAGAACAAACAACATAGACCCTGATCTGCCAGCGCATTATGCGACGGCAGATCAGGGTCTATGTTGTTTGCATTTGGACATGGCTTATACGCGAGTATGCACGGTGTTAATTCTGAAATTCGTAAACCAATAAACAGTGATTTATTGAATACTTGAAATCAATGTACCTTCTATTTCCAGCTCTATTTTATAACAGCATAAATGGAAGGTTTGAATTAGCTCCAAATTTTCAAAGACTACTCACCCTTTTTACAGTGTAGGAACAACAGTGACTCAGTAGTTAGCATGCTGGACTTGCAACCATAAGGGTGCAGGTTTGAATCCTACCATCAAATCAGCCTGCATTGGTTATTATGGTGTGTCCTAGGGAAAAGCACTTGATTCCATTTGCCTTGACATAAAAAAATAACCTGCTTGTGTTACTGTATCATAAAGCACCAAAATGAAGCCAAACTTTCAGTGTGTAGTTGTTATTCATATGGCAGTTAGATATTGTTATCCATTGACAATAAGAAAATGTTACTTTTTTTATGTACTAGTAATTAGATTTACTGTTATGTATCTTATTTTATACATTTACTAGCAATTGAATGTCTAATGTGGAGAGAGCTTGTACAGTTTTAGTATTTTCTAGCTCTATCGAACTTTGAGACTTAATTCTAACATTTTTCTGCATTTGCTGGGGACAATTTAGTGCTTTGGTTCTATTTTGTAACATTTTAATCTTTTTTGATGTAGTTATTTGTGTATTTATGAAGTTAATATGGCATTTTATATTTGAAATATATTGTTTTATTATGTTTCAATTTGTGATATTATTATCTTGTCACAATTTTAATTGGAAACACCAGGTCATTTTTATCTTTGAAAATATGTTTACTATTATACAGAATCTTTATTTATATTGATCTACACTCAAGAAATTCTTTCTCTTTACACATTTAATATACAATAAAACATTGCACACATTTTGTCTTGCATATAACTTGTTATGGTATCCTCTTGTCTAAATTGCACAGGCCGTGTCCTCCTTTGGAAAGGCATTTTGCTCCCATTTTCTTGGCATGATATAGCCAATAATGTGTTGAAAGTGCTGTTAAAAAGAACAAAAAATAATCAGATCAACTAAATTGCACAAATGTCATAACTGTAATGTTATTTTTAAAAAAATGCTTACCTTAAAATTCTTACTCTTTCATCCTTTCGTTATTCATGACTTTTCCATTTTATTATTTAGGAAGATTTTTAAAAAAAATAATTACAGTTGAAACATGCTGAGTTTTATTTTATATGAGCATTGTCCTCTACTACTGCTAGAACATCATGTATTTTATTTCTCAAGTCCCTATATTTCTGATACCCCCCACTCCATTATTGTTCTTGAAACTTTTTGTCAACCTGATTTATTTCCCAGAAAATTGCATGTAGATGCAATTCTGCCTTTCAAGCCAAACTATGTCAGACAGAAATTAGGTAAATAACAGCATAAAAAGACTATTTTGTAACCAGACTCCTTAAAATGTATTTCATGTCATGTTTGAAAATGACTTGTTAAGAACTCTGTACTTTTTTCCCAATAACAAGTTTTAAGGTTTGAGCCTCTCCTACAACCCAGATAACTCTTTCATACATGTTGCTATTTCGCTTTTGATGATTGTTTTGCAGATTTTTAAAACAGTTTTCCATTAGGTTGACTTTTATTACAATACCCATTCTTAAACAAAACCAAAATATAATTCACTGGTAAAACACAGCTTTCTATTTTTTCTTTTCTTCCTTTTTTCTGTCTTCTTTCTTTTGAAAGTATTATAAAGAATAGGCATAAATCATACATTAGCTGAGATTTCAGCTAATGTTTACAAACATCAGTATTTAAATTTTGTAAAAATAAATGAAAATGTTTATAGATATAAACCTTTAATTGTGTTTCTTCCAGCCTAAAGACCACTTTAGGGAGATTACATTGTAGGTTGATAAGAGTTTTCTTACAATTGCTTAGAAAACACATTGAAATTTATACTAAATGTCAATTTTTAATTCATTGATCTCAAGATAGGGATATTGTCCACAACTTGAAGGAAATTGTAAACATGTCATACATGTAGATAAAAAATAGTTATATACGACATGTTAAACTTGTCTGATGCAGTTTTCACCATTTGTGTGACATCTCAATGTCTTGTAAATTCAGTTATTTTATGTCAGCTTCACAAAATTTCTGTCACCTCAAATTAGTCCTATAAGATCTTAAACATGTAATTCAGTTTTTGGATGTTTGACTACTTCAGAAAAATTAGATTGATTAAAATTTTTGACAAATAAGATTATATGCATATGCCGTACAGTCAGGGAAATGGTATGAGAACCCTGAATTGTTTAACAAAGCTTGAAATACTCCAGTGCATTTTGGAAGTTTTGGGTTCCTGTTAATGTCATATCTCATTTAAATTTTTAAAATGACATCATAAAATTATAGAGTAAATTACACTAACAACAATAAGTCCTCAAGTGATATATTGGTTAGTATGATGAATGTAACACCGACCTATCTGGCTTTGAATGTATTGTTTGCTGTCTCTGGTGACAAATTTAGATATAACACCATTATTTTAGGAACTTTATATCTCATTTAATATGTTTGTCTGTATGTATTATTTAGATGATATGCCTGAGTGGAATACTAGAGACATTTTAGGGTGGGGTGGCATAAAGGGTATTGGTAGAGAGTATTATAGAAAGCCTCAGTTCTCGGCCACTGAACCTTAGACCTTTCACCCACCCACCCACCCAACTTATGACTTAGACCTTTCACTATAATCTCTGACCTTTGTGCTAGGTAACTGATCTCCAAAAATTTATGAAAAAATCCTAGACCACTGGTGTTAACAAATTTTATAACTCCTGAGCCACTTAATGTCTGGCCTAGGTTATGAGCACCTAACCTCTGACCTTCACCATAGGCCACTTGAAAACCCTGGGCTACTGACTTTAAAACTTTCACAACTGCTAAGACACTTAACCTCTGGCCTTGGTTCTGTCTACTGGTCAATGAAAACAGGGACTATTGGTCTCTAAAAATCGTGGACTACTGGCCTATGTCCTGAGACACTGACCTTGAAATCAGTTTTTATAACAACAGTGCCACCGATCTAAAGACACCCCCATCTTATATACACCAAAAGCATGAGATAAAGAGCCAGAGCATATCTCCCAATTATAATTATTTCAATCAGATTTAGTGCACCAGCTGATTAATGAATAGCAGATCTATTGAATGAGAAAAAGATATACAGAAAATGCCTATTTTATGTACATGCAATTAGATATTTAAAAAAAAAACTACTCTTAGTCTATTGATTTTGGTAATGATGATTCAGTCAATAGATACAGGGAACAATGTGATGTGAAATGTTAGCAAAATTGATTAAACTGGGCAGTATGGTATGCAACAGCAGGATGTGGAATAAATTATAGGAATTTATATCTTGGAGATACAGCAGAGTTACTAACGTCAATATATGTTTCACATGTACTTTCCGAAGAAAAAAAATGCTGCCTGAATGCTCAATACCATTACCATATGATGAAGCATTTAATCCAACAAACAACAACATAGATCTAAATAAATTTGAATTAACTTGTAATGACTTTAATATCCCACCACATCATGATTCAAGATATCGAGTTGGGAATAATGTAAGCGTTGTTAATGGACATAGAATCTATTACGAATCAGAGAGGGTAATGACTGATGATGAGACAAGTAGACAGGAAATATTATGAACTAGACGGTGGAATAGAAGATGGTTGATCTGATACAGTTATGAGCAGTATAACTCTCCGCTAATGCAAGAAGAAGAAATAGACTGGATATACTTCTTTCTACGAGTTTGCAGTGTACGAACAAATTAAGGCATAGTGCGTGTAAATCAGTCTGTTCATATATTATATCTATTTTAGCTGCTCAGGTACAGAATATAAAATCTATTATGGAGTTTGAATATACTGTTTAAAAACAATGAAAAACGTATAAATATTTCATTTTAGGTGAACAAGGTTATGACACAGATGAAAGTGTTACAATAAGATTTAATATATCTCGGAATCAAACATTAGGCTACACTATATAGTTGGTGGTGAGGATGTAGATTTGATGCCCAGTGATATGGTGATGAAAAAAAATAGTATAATAAGTTATAATAAAACTCTACTAAAGTCATAAGGTTCATTTAAATTAGGAATAAATCGTACTGTAAATACTGATGTGGTAACGAATACAAGAACAGAAGATAATAAAATGCTATATTGAATCGCAAAAAGACAGGCAACAATGATAATACTGATAAAAAGACAGGCAATGATGATAATACTGATAAAAAGACAGGCAATGATGATAATACTGATAAAAGACAGGCAACGATGATAATACTGATAAAAAGACAGGCAATGATGATAATACTGATAAAAAGACAGGCAATGATGATGATAAGGATAAAAACAATCATGCAGAAAAGTCTACGGTATCTCATGATATTAAATATATAGATCATGAATAAACAATTTATTATTATTATATCTATGCATGGAGGAGCTGGTGCAATTTACCATTGAAATAGGTAGCTAATCTTTTAATCTTTTTGTTACTACAAATAAACCTTTTAGTACAAATGCAAATAATAAACTAATTAAAGCAAGAATTAATAAAATGACATTATCAGTTATGAAAGAAATAATTTTCTAGCTGATGTTAAAATCTAGTTTAGTACACTATCAATGATACCAGGCAATATGCTGCTGATGCTTTTTTTTACCTAAGTTAATAAAATATTCAGCAATATTTTTCATACCATTTTGTTAATTTATCAATGAACGAATCAGGACTGCCACTGCTGCCACCACTGCTACTACTGCTTCCTACAAAAATTCTTATACAGAATTTGCTATGGTTTTTCTCACTCTGCTCATGTTTCCCTGATGCACCTCTTTCCCCGCTTATCGTCTTTCTTAAATATTGTATCATCTATCAAGATATATGTATCCAGAGGTCAACGATCAACAGCGGCGAGTGAATGACAGTGATTAGCAGCAGTATAAAAAATACCTGGTTTGTTTGTATCAAGATCATATTGGGTAATTCCGGTGAGTGATATAACATTCTAAGTGACTCCTGAACATGGAGGTTCCTATCTCTGACACTTTTTCGTAAGTTATCACTGTCATTTTGAACCTTTTTTCGTGATGCATGTGCACAGAAGTGCATGACAAAAATGGTGGGTGCATAGGAAGATACATGTCACCGTTCATGCAGTGAGTGGATCGCACAATTTACCTAGATTGCAAGAGGCATTCTTACACCTTGTTTTTTTTTATGCAATAGCTTTTCAAACATGTCAGTGCGAGGGGAAAAAACTGGTTCACAGTCAGGGAAACAGAAAGAAATGGGCAGCAATGAGGTCACAGGCGATGTGTGTTCATGTTCAACAGAGATTGGGGTATCCCCTCATCAAAGTTCTATGAGACAGTTTGTTAGGCAGGGGCTATTCTTGTAGGTCAAGGATGATTGCAACATGGAGGCAAACAACACAGAGACTATACAGAAAAAGCTCAATAAGTTGGCAGAATGTTTTTGGAAAAAATGGCATCCAGAGATTATATTGACAAGCAGCTGAAATACCTCATTACTGAAGCTACTCTTAAATCTACTCTTGACCAAGTCTCAAAGAAGATCACTGACGACATCGTGAGGAAGGTGCAGGAAATCAGTGAAGAGGTTGAAAGACTGAGAAGCAAACACTTTGAATTGCAGACAGAAAATGAAAAACTGAAAGAGAGGCTCCTCATATTAGAACTTAAGTGCAGTGCTGATTTAGACACTATTGATGGTCTGCAGGCAAAGAATTAGTCCTTAGGAAAGTCTCTGGAGGCCCTTGAACAGTACACAATGGAAAAACAACATAATAATATATGGTATAGATGACAGAGAGAGAAACAAATCTGCAGAAACCTGTGTGGAAAGGGTTGTTAACCTACTGAAAAACAGAGTAAAGATCCAGTTAACAAAAGCAGACATTAGTATCACCCATCGCCTAGGATGATTTACAGATAAATCAAACAGACCCATTATTTTGTCAATTTGTGTCAAGAAGGAAAAAGCTTGATGCGATCATAAAAAGGAAAAACTTGAAGAGATCCAGGATAGTAATCAAGGAAGACATTAAAAACAAACATCCGAATTTCTGGAGAAAGTTAAAGCCCTGGAAGTGGTTGAGTCTGCGTGGATCTTTGATGGCAAAATGTTTGCAAAGCTGAAGAACAATAAAATAACCAGGGTAAAAATCACACACAACCTGTCGAAGTTCGAGGACAATTCTTAAACAAGTATTGATTTCAAATTGACACTACCAATCATATTTCTTGTCTAAGTTGCCCACGTTGTCCATGATGCAACTAGTGTCACAAAATAGACATAAAAAAAGAAAGAAAAAAAAAACATGCATTGGAAGCATAGCATGCAAAATAGGTATAAGCTTTGGGTTGATTTATATTAACCGAATCCACTTTCTTGTACTCTTCCTTTACTAATTCTTCCTTTTTCTCTTGCTCCCCCACCACATATGCACACACACATGCGCACATGCATGCACACACAGAGAAAACATATCCAGAAAAAAATTAGCTTAGTCTAAATCTACCACTCTCCAACATATGCATGTAGAAGGGAGGAAACTCCAGAGCGGATAAAACTCCCTGGGAATTTCCAGATTAGGCAGTCTATTTTTAGATGCATAGTAACTATGCAGACTGGCTAATCAGAAAGAACCTTGGAATGTTGGTTTCCAAATTGTGATAATACTGTTCTACATCATATAAATCTAGATGATTGATACTACATTCAATGAATGATGAGCATCCAGTAGATAACGAGGAGATAATGGTCTAACATATATTTGACAATGAAAATGTTGAGAAGTCTATCCATTTACATAATTATATGTTTGGTTTGTAAAATCTCAACCTGAATATTTATATAGAAGTGCTTTTTTATATATATGTGTTCTGTTCAAGGATTCATATATTGAGTAGCCATGATTATTGTATGTTATAGTATTGCACCAGTTGGTGTAACCTATTTTTATGATTCAAACGTCGTCAATTATGTTGCCTTTTTTCTATTTTTTTTTTCTGTGAATTTTAATTTGTTTATCTTCGGTTGACCGGTCCATTATTTTTTTTTTTTTTTTAGTTTCATATGGTGTGCATGACCATTGGCAAAATGCTCTTTTTCTCCACCTATTTTATGTTGCACACCATTTTCTTTCTTTTCTTTCTTCTTTTCTGTCATACTACTTTCTCTGTTATCTTTCCTGATCTTTCCTTTAGGTTTGTTCCGTTCACCACTTTTTTCTACACTACACCTTATTTGTCTTTCTTTCTAGACTCCTTTCTTTTACCATCAAATTGTTTCATTCTGTCCTATTTTTCTCTATCATTTCCCCTCATTCCATCCAGTTTTCAGCTTCCTCTGTACCCTAAGTATGTACAATTCACTTACCATGAAGGTACTTTATATATGCAGAATACATGTACAAAACTTTGATTTACAAAAAATCAGCAAACCAAAATCACATTTGTCATTGGGGTTTCCTTTCTACTTTGATGGTCTTCCCCTTAATTGTATACATCAAAATTTGTTTCTATTGTTACATGGATGACAAATTAAAGATTGTTACTATGAATTATCAGGGATTAAGAGAAGGGATGTTTTGAACTATCTAAAACAAAAGAAATATTCACTTTATCTTCTTGAAGATACCCACTTTATTCAGAAGTGGGAGAATTACATACGATCAACTTGGGACTATGAATGTTTTTTCAACTCCTTTTCATCAAACCCTAGAGGGGTGGCTATTCTACTAATTAATAATTTTCAATCCACCATACATAGAACCAAGAAAGACAATACTAGTAATAAAATAATTCTAGATTTATCAACACAAAATTATAGATTTACTCTGATTAATATATACGGTCCAAACCGTGATAATCAAAATTTCTACACAGAAATCAAGAACGATATAACAGCCTTCAGTAGCAATTATGTAATCATTGGAGGTGATTTTAACTTAGTCACAGATCTAGGATTTGATACATATAATTATAATATACTAAGTAATCACAGGGCAAGAGAGTTGGTTCTTGATATTTGTACATAACATAATTTGATTGACATTTGGCAAGAGAGAAATATTGGTACAAAAAATACACCTGGAGAAAAAACAACCCAATTAAGCAAGCCAGGCTAGACTTTTTTATTTCAGAAAATCGTTTTACAATTGTGGAAGAAACTGTGATAGAACCTGGCTACAGAACGGACCATTCCCTCGTAAAAATGATTTTGGATTTTAAAAAAAACTGATAAATGCAAAACATTTTGGAAATTCAATAACTCACTTTTAAGAGATTCATATTACATTTCTCTTATTAAAGATACAATTCATCATTGCAAAAGTCAATATGTCTGCTGTAATCAAGCATCTAATTTTGAGCAAATTCCAGCTTAATTCTTGTTTGATACTGTTAGAAATTAGGAGGAAAACCATCTCCTACTCATCCTTCGAAAAAAGTAAACAAGATCAACAGGAGAAGCAACTTGCTCATGAACTTAATTATTTCGAACAAATTAATGAAATTAATACATTTAAAATTTTAGACAGCAAAAAGAATCAACTTCTGGAAATTTGTAGGAAAAAAATGGAAGGTGTGAGAATAAGATCCAGGGCAAAATGGATTGAAGAAGGAGAATGGGTATCAAAATATTTCTGTAATTTGGAAAATAGAAACTACATAAGTAAAATGATGCCTAACTTATTAAAATCAGATGGAACATATACTGATAATCAGTCAGACATTTTGAAAGAATCAAAACTGCATTATCAGAAGCTCTATACATCAGGTGGATCCAGTTGATCTTGAATCTCTCCTTAATTTTAGCGATATTCCTAAATTAGACAGTGCACAAAAAGAATCACTGAATGACCCTATAACTTTGAATGAAACAACTGCAAGCCTAAAGTCCATGCCAAATAATAAAAGCCCAGGATCAAATGGGTTTACAGTTGAGTTTTTCAAATTCTTTTTGAAAAGATATTGGTCCATATTATGTAAGGGCAGTTAATTTTTCATATAATTCAGGGGGAGCGATCATCATTTCAAAAGGAAGGTGTAATAACTTGTCTTCCAAAAGGGGATGAATCAAAACAGTGTTTGAAGAATTGGAGACCAAACTCCTTACTGAATGTAACTTACAAAATTGCATCAACATATATTGCAAATAGACTAAACCATGTTCTTCCAGCAATTATTAATAATGATCAAACTGGTTTCATTAAGGGAAGATATATAGTGGAAAATATCTGTACCCTTATGTTTTCTACAAAATAATTTAACAGACCTGGACTTCTTCTCTTAATTGACTCTGAAAAAGCTTTTGACAGTATTGCATGGCCTTTCACTGATAAAGTATTAGATTTTTTAAATTATGGAGGAGACTTTATAAATTGGATAAAACTGTTTTTAAAAAAAAAAAAATTAAATCATGCATTATTATAAATGGACAATGTTCATCTTGGTTTGATATTAGGAGGGGCTGCAGACAAGGTGATCCCTTCCCTACATATATTTTCCTTCTTTGTGCAGAAAGATTAGCCCACATGATCAGGGAAAATCCAAATATTAAAGGAATACAAATAAATCATATAGAATATCTTATCTCACATTATGCAGATGACACTGCACTCTTGATGGTTTTGAAAGTCCCTGAAATCTCCATTGGACCTCTTTTATCAATGCTCAAAATTTTCAGGCCTTAGTATAAATATTGATAAAACAAAAGCAGTCTGGATTGGAAGTAGAACAGGTAGTAATGTTAAATACTGCTCAGAATACCATTTAGATTGGGATTCATCTGTATTTATTTACCTAGGCATACAATTTTAACAGAGCTAAACAATGTGGTTAAATTAAACTAGGACAGCAAAATCAGGGAAATAACAAATTTATTTTTGCAATGGTCAGAAAGATCTCTAACCCCTTTTGGTCAAATTACAGTTATCAAAAGTTTGGCACTATCAAAACTTAGTTATCTACTAATAAGTTTACCAAATCCCCCTCATAGTGTACTCCAAAAACTAGATTCTCTTTTTGACAAGTTTGTTTGGAGTGGGTCAAGAGACAAATTAAAAGAAAAGTAATTATTAGTGAGTATCATGAGGCTGGTCTTAAAATGGTTAATATCAATATGTTTGTGGATTCGATTAAGATCAAAAGCCTGGATCAAAAGAATGATTACTCTTGAACCTAAATGGAAAAACATCTTACTTGCTCATCTCCCAAACATAGAAAACAATTTCCTATTTGGAATAGATTTTCTTAAAAGAGCTAATAAATATCTGAATAAGTTTTGGATAGATAGATTTTTAGCATTTATAAAATTGTATAATAAGTTAAAGGTTGAAAACAAAGAAGAATCCCTTCAAACACAAATATGGATGAATCCGAATATCATTATCAGAAATTCTAGTGTAATGTACAAACACTGGATTGAAAAACGAGTCTTCTATATTAATGACTTTGTAAACGAAGATGGTTCATGGATCAATCTTGACAAGTTTTGTAATAAATTTGGATTCCATGAAAATTTCCTAGAATTTCAGGGTCTTTTGAGTGCCTTAAAAATTTACACAAGTAAATGTGATGTCAGTAACGATTCTAATATACAATACCCGTGTATGCACTCATCTGTTTTACTTATAATAATGGATAAAAAACGGCTGTAAAAGAATTTATGAAACACTCATTTGCAATATACAGGAGTCGGCCTCAATTGCAAAATGGAATACAGAATTTGACAATTTAATTGAGAACGAGTGGAATAAGATTTTTTCCTTGCCTCATAAGGTAACTAGATGTCCTAGACTTAACTGGTTTCAAAATAAGATTTTACACAGAATTTTGGCAACAAATAATTTTCTAAAACAAAATTTCTGCTTGGTATAATATATAACAGAAAAGGTGATGATGTAATTAATTTATTTATATTACAGTTGAAATTATATATTTATAACTGTAGATTTAATAATGAATTACCAAATACGTCGCATTTTAAGAAAGAACTGAAATTACACTTTCTGTCAGAAAAGTATTCTACATACAGAAACTAAACATGGGAAAATTTTAATACAAAATGGCAATGTTACAAAAAGTTGTTTTTAACTGAATATTAATTTATCTATATTTACTATTCCATCCATAGTAAGATATGTGTTTATATGTTTGGATGTATTAATAGGTTAAGTGTACATGTATATATACAGTGATGCCTCCCTGGGTCAGCCCATAAAGCCCAGATCCTAGCCACTCATATTGTCCAGGCAATGCCTAGTCCAGAGAGGTTTCACTGTACTAATTAATATGTTTATATGTCTATCAATACAAGTGTGCGTATAGCTACACACATGTGTATTTAGGAGTATGTATGCTTGTATGTATGATTGTATGTTTGTAGGTATCCGTGTATGAATGTATGTTTGTAGGTATCCGTGTATGGGTATTTGTAGGTATGTAATTGTATATATGTATGGTTATACTGTACCTATGCATTGTTACGACTAGGGGTTATGTAACAAAAGAAAAGACTCAAACAAGCTTTCAAGATTTAAAATACAAATCTTTAATTTCCTAAAATTTTAAAATACTTCAACAAACAATTAAAGTGAAAGAATTAAAAATAACTTACAGTATAGAATAACCTTAAAAGTCCTAAATTGTTTTAAAGTTCACTGTTCCAGAAGTTAATCCAAATATTCCGAATGTAGTATTCAGAATGAAATAGTCTTCACTGTGCTAATATGTTGGTACGATTAAGTTATATCCAAATAATCCTTGTGAATCTGGAATCTCACAAGTTTTAGAAATGTTTCCGATAATTCCACGGAGCTGTATAATAATTCAGATTAAAGACAGTACTAAATCCTAAATGTACTGTATTAATAATAGATAAATCTCCAAATAAGAATTTCCTACACACAAACTGAACCAATTTCGTAATGTCCTCTCTATTCAAATGTAACTGTAAAGAATATTTAAACACAGGATTATTTCCTATATATATAGCATTAATGCGCAGAATCGAAATAAAAACCCATACAACGTCTTCAATAAACAGGGTATTTCAAAATAATGCAACCCTCTCCGAACCAATCGGGAATTAAGTTATGCGTGATTCTGCTAAAGTGCTTGGGTACCAGTGTTTTAAACAGTAAACACTGTATTGATTCATTCTTCGAATGTGACCTTAAACTATAATTCCTTGTCAACATAATGTTTACTCCTAAAAGTACGAGAACTAGGTCGAAAGTTAAGCCTTGCGCATGGAAAATATGTCAATGACTAAAGCTACAAGCAAACAGGTGAAATATTGATCGAGGCTACCGTATGTATACTCACAAGACGACAGCTGTTAAGACTAAGAACAGAGATCATAGATTAATAAACTATACCATTATTAAAAGGAAAAATATATATAATTCCGTAACAGCATATACATGTATGTATTATAGTTCTGGATAGATTTATGCATAAATGTACTTGTGCATACATGGGTGGAAGGACTTATGACTAAAACCATAAAGTGGAAATGTTAGAATATGAAAATACTACCATGTAATATATGTTATACAACTTCTCTCTCTCTCTCTCTCTCTCTCTCTCTGAGTCTCTCTCTCTATTTCTCTCTCCCTCCCCCTCTCTATCCCATTCTCTCTCTCCCAAAATCCGTTGGACAAATTTATACTAGTTATGCATTAAGCTGGTAACTTTGATCCACTACTTATCAATATCTCACACTTATATCGACTCATACATTGTTAACGGTGAGCCCAAGGCCCCCAACCTTGGCACAGTAAATGTATCTGGGGTAATAAAAAAATAATAATAATAATAAAAAAGATACATGTGGCCAATCATTTTTGGACTGCTCACGTCATATTCGTGTCTCTTTCAAATTGCCAACATCTGTCATTTGCTCATGTATGCTGGACAGTGCTGTCATGTCAAAAAAAAATATTTTGCATCATTTTGTCATGTGTTTCGGACAATTTTGACGGCAGGACTGGAAGTTAAGACATTATTTACACTTAAGGATTTTCTTAAAATGGAAATACACGCCGTATTGAAGGAACGTTGTGGACAGTAGAACATGTTAAATTGGCTTCATAATAACTTTCCGCAGCTGATGGAAAACTGCCATTATTTTATCTGCTGAAGGAAAGCTGACTTGAAAGTGCAAAACAGTCTAACAGTCCAACCTAAATTTGCTGGAAATATAACACTGCTTTAATTTTGGGAACATACTCGTCTTGTGTTAGAATGAGTTTTGTGGAATTTGTACCTGCAAAATATTGCCTAAATATGTCAAACTAAATATACTGAAGACAATTTCTGGATTTAATTCCTGGAGCAATGGTTAAGAAGGTCAGTCCATTTATTTTTTTCCTTCTTCTTTCTCGCATTGATTAATTTGTATCTTTTTCCAGTTCAATGTTTTCTTTCGTTGTTCATTTACAGAATGGCAAATAAATACAATCAATTTTCAGTGTTTGTTATTGCATTTTATTCTCTGTATTGATTTCAAAAATATATTCACTCACCCACTCATTCTCTCTCTCTCTCATTGCAATCTAGATATTTCCTCGTGTGGATGGATTCATTTTTTTTCTTCTTATTTCTGCAATTTAATGATGTTTTCATTCATTGTACAGATATAGGATGGCATGTTACTTACGAGCTACAGTAATGTCTTCCTTTCACGTTACTTGTTAAATGAGTCTCTCTCTCTCTCTCTCTCTCATTGCAATCTAGATTTTTCCTCGTGTGGATGGATTCATTTTATTCTTCTTATTTCTGCATTTTAAAGTTTTCATTCATTGTACAGATTTAGGATGGCATGTTACTTATGAGCTACAGTTATGTCTTCCTTTCATCTTACTAGCTAAATGAGTCGATTTCTCTCTCTCTCTCTGTCTATGTCTGTCTGTCTGTCTCTCTCTCTCTTTGATATAAATGTATTCGACCGGATACACGAAACAGCGTCTGATGTCATTAACCTATGACGATAAAACAAGATTGTGTAACAAACGACGAATCATGGTGAAACAGGTTTGCCATCGTGAAATCCCCAGACTCGGGCAGAAAATTTCCATAGATTGAAAAAACAAAAAAGTTTCCATTTAATCTGTTAATGAATCTGATGTCTGTATGAAGTATGAATGATGAATGTATCACACTGTTTATCATACTTCCAACGACAGGATCACTCGTCCTATTAAAGATGTTACTTTGGACGGTCATAAGAATTGCAATTATGGACAATTGATGCATACTATAGAAAATGAGTCTATTATGGTTAAAGAATATATCAGTTAAAGAAGAATATATTACAAGACAGAAAGGAAGTAGGTCCATCGCATAAAGCACACATTTTTAACGAATCCTACTGCATTTTTTAATTCTTATTGGCAATCTTAATGTTCAAAATCGTTATCTCCAACAAGTTTCTTTATAACTTCTTGAATCCTATTTAGCTCATCCTGTTACCATTATGAAATAATCAGTATTGTATTACTAAATGTCGTCTGCTTTGAATCCATATGTTAGAATAGTGTTCATCCTTCGATCCATCTATCCATCCATCCATCCATGAATGCATTCATCCATTACTTTATTCATCTGTTCTCTCTCAGACATCCACCGCAAACATTTTGTTACAATACTTCTTCCTATGTGACCCTGAAGAAAACATCAGCTTTAATTGATGTTGAGGCTGGATGTGATTGATGCTGCAACAACTGTTGAAGACATGATTTATCAGGTGCGGCCCAACGATATATATTAAGTCTTCCACAATTCTAGTTCGCCTCTTTTAATAATTCGTTAAGACAGGTAGTTCAAAGACAAATGGAGAATACGTAAATTTAAAGAGGGGGAGGTTAAATCAGAAATTAAAACAATATAATAGTGTGAATCACTTTCGAGCAAATGATAAAATGACAATGAACGAACAACCAACTAAAGGATAAATCAATTGACAAACTAACCAATCAAGCAATGATTTAACCAATTAATCAATAAATAAAAGCGTTGCGGCTTAACAAATCAATAGTTTAATGATTTTTCCGCTTTCAATCTCATCTGTGCCCATTTTCATCCACCGATGCAACACGTCAATAGGTGATCTGTTAAGACATATAACATGTTATTCAAGTGGCCACGTACTGGACTTCTGCAGTATTCTGTTACTGGTGGGACATGGCCAAACTTACAACAATGTTTTGTTCTGTTATGTTTTAAATAGATCAATCATTTATATTATATATCACTTTCCAAGGTAGATGTGATGTGGTTATTGATACATCCTTCTGTTTCCGACCATTGTATAATAAAGTCATGCTAGTAGTATAGATATGCAGGTGCACTAGCGCAACACATAATTCACTCGTATAAAGATACGACAACAATAAAATAAAAAATTGGTAGAAATTTCCAAAAATCTTTTAGAAGAGTAATCATTTGATGATCATTGCACACGCGTGATCGATATGTGGATTCAAACTGAGGTGTTTATCAATGTAGACACCAAGAAGTTTTTGAGTTTTAATGCTGGACAAGTAGGAGCCATTAAAATTGAGTAGTAAGTCCATGACAGTTGATAGGCACAATCTTGCTTCGATAGTCATTTTGATAAGGGCAATGGGATTTATACACAGCTTTATATTCACAGGACAGTCTGTAGATCAAATGACTAAAAATTTAAGTGACGACAATTTCACAGAAACCGTGAAAAAGTTTATAAATATACAGTCTAAATATTGGAGGAAAGACATTTACGTTTATGCATAAGTGGATACTTGTGAAAGGTTTACAAAACAACTTCATCATCAAAACAAAAAGTTGGACTCATCACGGCATAATTGAAACATATCAGATGATGAATACCAATATGTTTAAGATGCCATGAACAATCTCAACATAAAAACATTTTGAAACCCACATTAATAGTATCTAAAACAAATAGAGATATTAGTGATATGTGATATTTGTAAAAGACTTTAGGAATGTCTGTATGAAAAAATACAAACTAGCTGTAGCGGGGTGGTGGAGGGGGGGTTGCGTACGGGGTGGTTGCCCCGGTCGCCAGATGTCTTGGGGCGCCAAAACAGCTGATAAAAATTCGGGCCTCGTATTCTGGCCCTTTGATCCATCATCGTCGCCCCGGGCGCCATTTACCCTTAGTACGCCACTGCAATCTAGACTCTGCTAATTATTAGAGTGCGCATGGATAAGCGCATGATGCAAATTTAAAGTTAACAGGTGTAGAATTAGAACTATTGACAGAGTAGCATCTATTCCTGATATCTGAGAGTGGAATAAGAGGTGGAAGTAGCACGTTCCACATAGTCATGCTGAAGTAAATCCTGAATACTACTCGAGTAAAGATGGTAAGATACAAAAATGACGATGAGAGAGGAAGGCCAAGGTCAAGGTAACTCATATGCTGTGAAACCATCTGATCTAAGACGTTTATTAAATTTCGTATGTTCTAAACAATCTGAACCATTTTTCTGAGTAATTTTCTCTCTAATTTTGAAGACTGGTCTAAGTCTAATTTAGGAATGTTATAATTTCTTCGAAGATCAGTTAAATCTCTATCCTCTGTTTCAGTTTTCTCTTTATAAAGTTTTTCATGCAGATCTTTAACTTCTTGTTGGATACCAAATCGATTAATTATAATTTCATTATCGTCCTTACTTACTTATGTAACTATCTTTGTCACATAATTTCTACTGGCTTGATAACAAAAATACCTTGTTGATTTCTCCCCCTTTCCACCCATTTTCCATTTGACCAGATGATACTTCCTCGCAGCTTGTCTTTTCTGTTGTTTCCATTTCTTTCTTTTTTTACTCTAATAACTCTAAAACATTACTTTCGACAGAAGACCTATTCTCTAAAGATTGTTTATTCAATAAGTTCTTGTTCTTGCTTTTATTTTGCATTTATTTTCAGACGAAGCATATTAAATGGATTTACCAGGAATTTGAATGAAAAGACTATCGAAAAATAACGAACTTGATAAAGTTAGCCTTATATCTGAGTTTGATGCCTTTTAATATGTACATCGTAATCTCACGTGGCATATTATACATTTTATCCTTTGAATCCAATTTATAATTTCATTGACGTATTTGTTATCTGCTAGAAGGCTATTATTTAAATTCCACAAACCCTTACATCTAGTAAAAGCACATGAGCATAAGTTTAATATTATTTTAGAGTGGCCAGATCTAACTTGATTCCAATATTATTTATGAACTTTTTGGCATGAGAGTCTCTGACATCAAAAAGAAATCTAATCTAGCTTGTTTCAAAAGGATTGTTCCTTCTCCATGCATATCTCTTTATATGTGGATTTAGTTTTGTAAATGGGTCAACATCTTTCAAGCTCAATAATACATTTCTAGCATTAGGATTATGTATATATCTATAATTATAACAGTCTAATTAAAATCGCCACAGATGATAATCGAATCATTTTCATATTCATTTACAATATCAATAATATTATTGTAAAAATCTGAGCAATCGTTATTTGTCTAAAAATATTCATTAGAGAGAAATAATTTTATATCAGTTTTTATATTTTGCGCAATCAAATTACCATCAGGGTCCTTTTTGCAATCTTTTACATCATATTCATTATTAACAAATAAACTGCAAACTACTCTTAAACTGGACGTGTAACAACTAAACAAGAACATTAAAAACCCTACTTAGCTCTTTTTTTATAATATTTTAACTTCGGTAAAATGCGTATCCTGTAAGCAGTATATCTGAAAGATTTATTCTAAGGTAGCTAAACACATCCTTGCACTTTCCCCTAATCTTCTAATCCCCGACAGTTTAAAAATAACATTTATGTTTGCGTTGTCCATTTCTGAATTTAAAAAAGTGTACATTTCTGATCACATATAAAGTACGCAATAGTTTTGTGGCTTAACAAGAATGCTTGTCTTTGATGCTGTGGATCAGGTAGATACAGCATTAATCAATACTTAAGAATCTTGAATCTGAACCCTGATCATCTACAATTTTGTTTTATTGAATCCAATGCCATGTCCCTCAAACTCTTCTACTATATAACATTACATTCTCAACTGACCTTTAATCAGAATGATCCTGTCACTAATTAGCATGCTATTTTAAATCAGAGTTTTTCTCCTGGAAAATATTTATCATGGTTATCGACAGAATACATGTAAGTTGTGAAAACATAATTAAAATTGAACTAAAAGTATCAAAATTATAAAGATTTTACATTGTATGTGTAATATAGCCCAAAATGTCCAGGTGATCCACTTGGTTGAACTAAATTTTGTCCAATAAACACACTATGTCTGCCAAAATCCAATTAGGTAAACACTGACACCTGTCTGGGTGAATAGATTGGAGGAGCAGTTCATTGGAATGTTTAATATGCAGTACCATCAATAATCAAAATATCCACACCCTTTCATATTTTTGACACCCCATTTTCGAAATGAATAATAAGTTTCAATAGTACATAAAATTTCTGAACATCAGTTAATTTTTTTTAAGACTATGAAAGACAGAAAGTCGGAATTTAAACTGAAGAATGTTTTACCTGTATTCAAAAACAATGACCATACTTTATGTAATCATGAAAAGAGTTTAATAGAGAAATATTCTACCTTGAATTGTTTTAGTTCACAATTTTGTTCAGTTTAATGAGTATTATCAGTGTTTAGTGCTTAATAATATGTTAGGGATTAGGATTGTAATTAATTCTTCCAAATCTCTTTTTATCATGTGAAAAATTAAAATCACTTTTCAAGCACTGCTTATTCCAGTCAGATGGGGGGGGGGGGGGGGGGGCAATATAATTAGTGTAAGTAAAGAAAATGCAAAAAAAAAAAAAAAAAAAAAAAAAGGACTAGCTGTTTAAAATAATATGGCAAACTCTGCAAATCCATATGCACATATGAGTTGTGGGCTGTGGATGGAGTAATAAAATTGTGTGCAGACAGTCATTTATTAAATATTTCGTTTGTTTCACATACTAACAATACTTACACATATCCACACATATTTAATCCTAAAATTTGTAATTTTAATTTTAAAATAAACTGAGGATGAAAATTTATAGCAAGTACATGATGAAATAAGTGTTTCTAATATACAGTGTTTCAGCCAGGATGCACCCATGTGGGATTTGAACAAAATAGACACCATATCCTACAACAAAAAGATTTAATGCACCCAGTGTGGTGCCAAACAAAATGAACAAGGTGCGGTTGCATTCCTTTAATCAGTTAGAGATGCGCCAACAAAATATTAAATGTCTGAATTGCTCAGTGATTATTTTTATGAAAATGAATAAAATCCATAAAACAGTCTTTTTGATTGAACTGTGCACTATGCTTTAACTATCTTTTTTTCCCCATTCCGCTAATCCCATACATGTATATATACTAATCCCATACATGTATATATACTAATCCCATACATGTATATATACTAATCCCATACATGTATATAGCAAAACTCAGGATCGTCCAGAAATAAATGTATAGTCAGTATATTCCATAAAACTTTTGGGTTGAGAGGTTAAAAATAAGCTCAGCATGTGAATGTAATAGTCTCGATCAAAAAATATGAAACAAATTCAAGTAATATATTGAGGTAATTTCCATTCCTGTTCTAATAACCTATTTAACTTAAAGAAAAGTATATAGTCTCAGTGATTCTCATAAATTCCAATCACATAATATAACCTAAATGTAGATCCATTTATCATTTGTAAAAGGGGCAAAGTTTCGTTAAAAGGTAGACATGGAGAGATAGATAACTGATTTCTTTACCCCATTATCATGCTTAGATCATGAAAGCAATACAAATGACTGCAGATATGGTGACTCTAGTGAACAAGCTGGTAAAACCCACAAAAAAAAAAAAAAAAAGAGTAAAAGCCAAACAGAAAGTGAAACGTCTGACAAAGAATTGGATTCCACAATTCTGGGTGCTCTGAATAACTATCAGAGGAAAAAACAACAACAACAATCGTCATGGTGGAACAAAAGAAGAAAAACAATATCACACCTTAAAGAAGTTGCTTGAAAGCTGAAACTTGATAAAGACTGGTGTAATGTTGGAGGAGTATACAGTTGTCAACTTTTACTTCTCCTGTGCTGTTAGAGCATGCTTAGATGAATAAAAGGAGAATCCTAAGCAAAGATTGTTATTTATTTTATGCTAGGCCATGAATTACTGGATTTTCTATGTGAAATAATCTGTAGTGAAATACAATAAATAATTTTTCACTGCCCATCAATAGATATTGATAACATTATGACCAAGAAATGTTGGGGCATTTTTTAATACGATTGTGTGGTCTAGTGGTAAGTATGTCCGTCTCGCATGCAGACAACCCAAGCTCAAATCCAGCAATGTGCTAATATTTTTTTCTGTATTTAAAAAAAAAAAAATATGTGCTGTTTTACCTTGAATTGGGAAGGAGAATTATGGTACTACTTTTATTTTCTGTTCGAATATACACAAAACAGAGCAGAACATAAACGGTAAACCTCTGACATTATTGTGTAGAATACAACAACAAAATCTGCTAAGTATTTTCACTCTTGGCTTCGCAATTCATGAAAATGGGAGTTTTTCACCCACGCGATGAAATATATCCATTATTCACATGTTTCTAGAAAATGTCCTTTATTTATTTGTTTTTTCATGCAAATAACAAATAAAATAGACAATGTAAATGATATTTTATTATGAGGTTGGCCCATTATAATCACACCATTGGCCCATTATTTCAGTTGAAGGGCACCAATTGGCCCCTTTTTTTGTTAAACCTGGCTGAAACACTGAAGATACACAACTTGAACAGCATTACAAGTATGTGAACTATGGTAAAGGGGAGATATTTGGCAAGAATTATAATTTTCATTATCAAACACATCTGGACAGAGAGAAAAGTAAATATTTTTTGATGCCCTAAAATTTGATAAATGATGGAAATTGATTGATATATAATATGTCTTTACTGGATCTCTTCTCAGACAAAAGTTGTCACGTCTGATGTTTGTCAGACTGCAGAGACCTATATTACCTGTCATCTTTGAACAAAGTACAGGAGTTCCTGGATGTTTTAACCATAAGGCACCATGCCAAATATAAGGCTACCAATCAATCACTACAGTTCAGGTGGGAGTTTTCCAGACTTGATTTAGAGTAGCCATTGTAGGAATTATGTCATTATTGCATGAATGACATCACTAACTAACCAATCAGGAGACAGAGATTTTAGTAGTTACTGGCCTATGATATTAGTTTTCCAGTTTGGGCTGGGTACCAGCCAAGATTATCTCAACCATTTTTTTTTCTCCCCCTGCCCCAAAACTTTGAATAATTGAGGCTGTAATGTGTACAATTTCAATCATTGCCAGCTGGAAAAATTCCTATTACTCAGGGCTT